>OZ018398.1:28933364-29447267 GCA_963969525.1 Ontholestes murinus
AGCAACTGAACAAAACTGAACAAAAAGCCAATAGCAACCAGAGATGCTATTGAAGCATAAGCTAACTAGCGCGGGCCAAAAACGGTGCTTCTAATGATAAAAGAAATTCTGAGGGCGGACAGAAGATTTTGAGGGCATTCAAAGAGACGATGAAGAACTTTTGTTGACACTACACTGAATTTTAGTGATTAAAATGTAAAAATTTCTAACTACTCATTTTTTTAAAAGAACCTTGCGTTGAATACTAAACTCATTGAAGATTGCTCTAAAAATTTCTTTTGATTCTATCATAACTGATTCTTGCAATACGCTAAGATATTTTTTTTCCTTCTAGCAGGTGGTTTCATCTGAAAGATCATTACTTCAGGAGCAACTGAACATAGCAAAAAGCCAATAGCAACACGAGATTCCGCTGAAGCATAAGATAACCAGCGCGAGCCAACAACGTTGCTTCTGATAATAAAAGAAATTCCGAAGATCGACATAAGATTTTGAAGGCATTCAAAGAGGCAATGAAGAATTTGGCTCAGGTGAAAATTTACGTGAGACCTGCAAATTTATTAAGTTGCAAATCAATTTTCTCCTAACATATACTTCACTTAACTATTATGAATATCTATTCAGGTACTTAAGGATTGTTTTTGTTATTGACTAAAAATATTTGAGTTTAATATCTGGGACAGTTTTATAATAATTTTGAGTTCGACCTATTAAATTAAGTTTTATGTTTAAAGAAAATTACTCTGCTCTAGATGAGAGAAAAGAGTTGATCATAAACTTATTCAACCATTTCTTATAATAATGTTGTTACTATTCTTCAAAGTTTATAAAGTACATATAATCAACTGGACAGGCAAAAAATATATATATTTTATGATTGAAAAAGTGCAATAATAAAATTAATAGTTCTCTATTTAAAGAATGTAAATAACGAAACAAAATAAGCTGCACTCAAAGGAAATGTAAGGAATTTTATATGTTTGTTGTTGTTGTTGTTTATTGTTGAACACTGCAACATGTTTCGCCACAAAGTGGCTTCTTCAGCAGTATTCGTCTGTTACTATGTTATCTTATTTCAAATATTCATATCATGCTGGTGAACTAAGCTTATATTATTTTTATGGGTTACTCCTTAGGCCCAGAGTTCTAGGTTATATTACATACCCAGAAGTCAACCGACCAAAGTCATGGCCATCTTTATTTAGGGGGGTGGGGCGAGAGGGGATCTGTTGAGAACATGGTCTTTTAAAATTCGTCTTGGCATACCAATCGTCATCCCATTCTCTTTTACACGATGACTAATACTTGTCTTCAATAACAACATGCCGACCTTTATGGCCGACGATTTAAATTGCAAAACCAATAGAAATGATATAATTCTCCGCCAAAGCATTGGCAACTCGAACTTGAATATCAGAGCGGTGGTCCCAGTAAGCCCTACTTTCTTTCACTAAAATTCAAATCTCCGGCCTGATGTCATTGACATAGCCGTTTTCTCTAATGTCGATTGGAACCATGATATCTGGTCTCCCAGTAAGCTCAGCTCCCATTATAATCCAGTCTTGTTAGGCACTGCAATCAGATAATCGAAACTAACTAGAGAAATTAAAACAACTATCTGGCCTTGTTACAAGTTGAAAGAGGAAAATTATATCGATGCTCTTCCAATCATCAATACGACGATTGACCTTGAAGCAGCTGTCTCTAGTCTCTCCTCGATCATGCTCACAGCTCACAAAAAGTGCACAGTCTGCAAGATCTCACAGGTTGATCATATCTTCATCCCCCCCTGAATTTAAGGCCCTCATTTAGGATAGAAAGATCGCCCGCCGTACCACCTACTCCAGATCCATCCTTCCGTAAGAAAGTGAGAGACCAATTAAGCGTCCTGCGTAGTGAGCGCTGGGAAAGACGACTTGAGATGTTTATTGCGCATCCACATTCTGTATGGGGTTTCTTGAAAAGGCTTAAGAGAGGTAAAACCTGTAAGTAAATGTTACTCGTATTATCAGATTCCGAAAAAACAAGCAGAAAAAAGTTCGCCGACTCCCTGGAGCGGCAATTCACTTTAAACCCTGGCGATGACGATGATTTCTCCAATGATCAAATGATCCGTCAGAACATACATTTTTAATACCGTGTGTGATCCTGCGAAGTAACTACCACGGACGAGCATAATGGGCTGGCATGATTAAACAGCTAAAAAATCGTGAAGCTCTTGTTCACGACAGTATTTCGACCTTAATGGTAAAAAACTTCGGCCAAGAGGGTATAACCGCTCTGCTCGATATCGTTAATGTTACAATGCGATTGGGATCATTTCCTTCAACTTGGAGGTTAGCATCATTACGGTGGAAAAATCAACAACTTTCCCCCAAAATTATCGGCTATTCAGTTTGCTTAGTTCATTAGGGCAAATTGAAAAAATCCTGCTAGCGCGTCTTTTGGCCATAAAATCATTCCTGATTCTCAGGTTGGCTTTAGAGCTGGCACCAAACACCAGCTGTTAAAGTCATCAAAAGAGTTACTACTCTTGAGTTTGGCACGATAGCCTTATCTATAAAATGATAGAGCTAGAGTACCCAGAATTCCTTATCAGGACGATATACGACATCCTTCGTAATAGGAAGTTCTGTACCAGGGTGAACAATACGTTCTCTACCCAGCATTCGTTGTTAGCATTCATTCTCCTGGGTTCTGCCCTGTCTCCGGCCTTTTATAATATCTACACCAGCGACATACTGAATCTCCTGGTCACGACGATGAATGATGATAAATCTCGGCCACTCTACTCGATATCGTTAATGCTTCAATGCGATTGGTTCATTTCATCTACTTGAAAGTTGGCTTCTGTGGCCAGCATCCTTAAGGTGGGGAAATTACCAACTTTCCCCTAAAATTATCGCCAAGTTCTTTAGGCAAAATTGAAAAAATCCTGCTGGCGCGTCTTTCGGCCTCCACTGAAGATCATAAAACCATTCCTGATTCTCAGGTCAGCTTTAGAGCTGGCATATCAACCAACCACCAGCCATCAAAAGAGACACTGCTGCAGTTTTCCTAGACGACTCAAAGGGATTTGAGAGAGTTTGTCATGATGGCATTATCTATAAAATGATTAGGCTTGAGTACACAGAATGCATCATCAGGACGTTCCTTCGTAATAGGAAGTTTTGTACCAGGGTGAACACTACGTTTTCCACTCAGCGTTCGATATTCCACAGGATTCTGCTCTTTGGCCTTATAATATATACACCAGCGACATCCCGAATCTTCTGGTCACGATGATATTTATACCTTAATGGTGAAAAATCTTGGACAAGAGGGTAGAACCGCTCTGCTCGATATCGTTAATGCTTCAATGCGATTGGGTTCATTTCATCAACTTGGAAGTTGGTCTTTGTGGTCAGCATCCTTAACTCTACCCCAAAATTATCGCCCAATTTACTTAGTTCTTTAAGCAAAATTGTAAAAATTCTGCTAGCTCGTCTTTCGGCCTTTACTAGACATTAAATTCATTCCTGACGTCTCAAAGGCATTTGACAGAGTTTGGCACAATGGCATTATCTATAAAATTATAGGGCTTGAGTACCCAGATAAGTAATATCAGGACGTTGTACGAAATCCTTAGTAATAGAAAATTATGTACCACAGTGAATAATACGTTCACCATCCAGAGTTCTATATTAGCATTATTTCCACAGGAGTCTTTCCTGTCTGCAGCCTTATATAATATCTACACCACCGACATTCCGAAGATGTCTTCGGTCATGATTGCACAATACGCTGTCGACACCAATCTTCTATACAGAGAACGATCCACATCGCACTTGAAAAATACTTTTTAGAAGGCCCTATACTCCTTCAAGGAGTGGTCTGATAAATAGAGACTAGACATTAATGCTGATAAACGTACACTTCAGTAGAAATAAACATCGATTTATCGATTCCCCAGAATTTTCTTAAACCCAATCCGAAACGAGGTCAAATACCTCGGAATAATCTTCGGCCAACTTCTTCAATGGCCAAAATCAATTTCTCATGCCCTTAAAAGGGCAAAAGCAACCGTGTCAATGCTGTGCTATTGCAGTCCCACTCAGATCGCGAGATTGAAACTCCGAGTGTGATGGAGTTCATCCGAGAAACTTCAGTAGCCTCCTACAATAAGTTTAATACCGATCCCTGATTCGATCGGATTCTTAGATCATTTTTCCGAAATATGCATCAAAAACGATAATAAAAATAAAAGAGGAAGCCAAAACTTTTACAATTCTCTTATAATTTTCTGTCCTTGTTTAATTGAGAGCAAAAATGTTTTGGAGATTTCAGTCTGTCATTCCTTCTTCACAATATGCCAAATTTAATCAAATCTTAATCTTTAAAAATTGAGTGTAAAAATGGTAAAGTTGTCCGCATCTCAGTCTGAAAAACACCTTTAACAATTAAAGAACGTAAGCAAAATTTGTCTTCTTTATATTTCCGGCACAAAGAGTTATGTTTCCTATATAAAGAAATAAATTATCTCTAGACTGAAGAAAATATAGTGAATGTATTCAGTTATTCCTTTTAAAAGAGTTACAAGCTTACAAAGTAGAGTAAGGGTGTACACATTTGTTTACGTCGATTTCACGTTTATTCGTTTTTTTGTGTATTATCAAGTATGTATTGAAAAAAGTAAATGTCACTGTCACAACCGTTTTTTTCATGTAATTTTCCGGTATTAGTAATTTTGAATAAAGTCGCGAGATCCGCGCATTACATGGTCCTTCGAACCGGATAAGTTACAGTTAATTACGAACATAGTGAATTTCTCTCGTGAACCATTTTGCTACCGAGCAAAAGGTGGTCTAATATTCGTGTCGTTTACGCGTGCAACAATTCCAACAACTTGCCGTTTTTGTGTATCGTGAGTGCGCAAGTTGGTTGTCGGCCGTACACAAACGAACAATATTAACCGAGCTTTTTTACTTTGTGCAACACATCTCAGTAAGTCAACATGTCTGCTGCAATTGTAAAGAAACTGCAATGGCAGATGAAGAATATCATCAAAAAAAAGGAAAGGCTCCAGAAACGGCTTGCGGAACCCGAAAATGATGAGCAAATTATTTTGAAGCTCTGGAACGACCTTGTTCCAGCCCGAAAAGATCTAAATCAAATTGTGATGGAACTTTTCGATAATGACATCGACTCCATGGCAGACCAAGAATCATTCGACGACGACTATTTCACAATCGAGTGTGAGGTAGACAAAATAATTGCTAAATTGCAAGCGGCGACTCAGGCCAACAGCGCGTCTTCGCCGTCAAGACATGAACCCCAAGTGCGACTACCGGTAATCGAGTTACCTACGTTCAGCGGAAACTACGAAGGGTGGCAAGGATTCAGTGACGCTTTCAAGAACCTCATCCACGACAACACGACGCTTGGAAACGCACAGAAATTCCACTACTTGCGTAGTTCGCTCAAGGGAGAAGCCGCGTTAATGATCAAATCCGTGCAAATGTCAAGCGACGCGTATCAACTTGCCTGGGACCAGTTAGTGAGCCGCTACCAAAACGAACGGTTTGTAATTAAAAAACATGTGCGATCGCTAATTCACCTGCCTACGGTCAAAAAGGAGAGCCACACGAGCCTTCGGCATTTAATCGACGTCGTTGCGCTAAACCTCGCATCGCTTAAGGCTATCAATCGGCCGACGCATGCCTGGGACGATTTACTGGTGGAAATCATCGCCGAGAAGCTAAACCCGGAGCTGCAGAAGGAGTGGGAAGGTGAAACCTGCTCTAAAACACCGACGTATTCAGAAATGCAGGAATTTCTTGAAAAAAAATGCAAGCAACTGGAAGCGATGGATAGTGCGCGTACAACAATGGTGCAGTTTCCGAAAGTCAAGTCGCTGACTGTTAAATCGACCGAAGAAAAGTGCGTGTTTTGTGACGGTTCACATGTGCGATACAAGTGCCGCGTGTTTCAAGGAAAATCGGTAGAACAGCGGATTGAAACGGTGAAACAAAAACATCTGTGTTTCAACTGCCTGGGGAGCAACCACTCTGCAAAATCATGCAAATCCGGAAACTGCCGTGAATGCAACAAATCGCATCATACGTTACTGCACAAAGCAGCGACGCCGCCTACGTCGAGTAACAATGAACCCTGCAGTAGTGAGGCCGCGTCACTTTCAACACTCTCGAATCATCCATCATCTGTGCTACTGTCAACCTGCGTGATTAACATAAGGAACCAGCGAGGAAAAATAATACAGGTGCGTGCTTTGCTGGATTCCGGGTCGCAGGCGAACATAATTACGGAGAAATGTGCTGCGAAAATTGATTTGACAAGGCGCTCCTTGTCAACGCCCATCGTCGGAGTCGGAGGCTCAAGAACCGACATTAAAGAAATGGGAACATTTGTTGTGCAATCACGTGTGTCCGATTACAATACACCAATGAACGCGTTAATAATGCACAAAATAACGGATAAAATTCCGAATTATAAAATGGATATCCGGGGATTAACGCCCCCCGCGGGGATTCAACTTGCCGATCCGTCATTCCACAAACCGCAAGAAATTGACCTGCTCATCGGGGCAGGCCTTTATTACGACATCGTAAACGGGCGTCACATCCCCATGGGTCCATTGACGCTAATAAGTACTCACTTCGGCTGGATAGTTGCAGGTCAGTTACCGCAGGTGCAAACCACCCACTGTGCGACGGTAGGTTTCGTGGGCCTCAACGAACTAGTGTCACGATTCTGGGAAATTGAGAATTTCAAGCATACAACAAGTACATACGAGGATCGTGAATGTGAGAAACATTTTGAAAAGACAAGTACGAGATTGCCTTGTGGTCGGTTTGAGGTGGCCCTGCCCTTTAAAACCGATGCAAAAGGGTTAGCAGAATCCAGTGTATCGGCGAAACATAGATTTTTCGCGCTGGAAAGAAGGCTAGCTAAACAGCCGGAAGTTTACGAATCATACCGTGAATTTATGCGCGAATACAAGGAATTGGGACACATGCATCCAACAAGCGGGGATGTAACGAACGGCTACTACATGCCTCACCACTGCGTAATCAAGGAAGATAGCCTAACGACGAAGCACAGAGTAGTTTTTAATGCATCCGCGCCGTCAAACAACGGGACATCATTGAACGACATGTTAATGGTTGGCCCCACCCTCCAAGATGACCTGTTCTCCATAATGCTGCGTATGAGGACGAAAACATATGTGATCACCGCGGATATCACCAAGATGTACCGTCAGGTTAGCGTTCGGCAACAGGACCGGAAGTACCAGCGGATTTGGTGGCGTGAACATCCAGAAGACAACCTAGTGTCATATGAGTTGGCCACGGTCACATATGGAACCGCTCCTGCAGCATATCTGGCGATTAAATCAGTGCGCGAACTCGCGAAAATTGAGAGCAGTAATTTTCCGGTCGGCAGCGAAGTGTGCTTAAGAGACTTTTACGTTGATGATCTAATAACAGGTGGAAATTCGATTGAAGAATTGACTGTTATTCGTGACGAAGTTTCCACTCTTCTCGGAAAAGGTGGATTCGAACTTAAAAAGTGGGCAAGCAATAACCCCGCCGTGTTTGAGTGCTTCCGCACGAACATTAATGACTCAGTAACAGTGCTGACTCGCGGGCTCAATGACTGTGTGACCACCCTCGGAACCGTATGGAACACTCATAATGACTGTCTAAGTTATAAGTGCAGTGAAATTTCCGCGCGCGTATTCACTAAACGGACAATTCTAAGTGAGATTTCCCGCATCTACGATCCGCTAGGATTAATCGGCCCGCTAATCATCACCGCAAAAATCTTAATCCAAGATTTATGGAGGATGAAGTGCGGATGGGACGATCCTCTACCTGCCCTGTACCTCGACAGGTGGACACGGTATGCTAATGAGCTGCAACTGGTGAGGGACCTCGCTATTCCCAGAAATGTAGTTCAGGTAGGCGCTGAATCATTCGAGCTTCATGGATTCGCCGACGCCAGCGAGAATGCATATGGAGCATGTGTGTACATAGTATCTGTTAGATATGGACGAAAAACCTCTTCCCGCTTGTTGTGTGCGAAATCTCGGGTTGCACCGGTAAAGTCAACCACCATTCCCCGTCTCGAACTTTGCGCCGCGGTATTACTAGCCGAGTTGTGTGATCGCGTGTGTTCCACCTTAGACACTAAATTTGTGAGACATTATTATTATTCAGATTCTACCATCGTGCTTTCATGGATTAAGTCCGAATCGCGAAAATTCAAAACGTTCGTGGCCAATCGCGTAGGTGAAATCCAGACATTGAGTGACGTTTCCGATTGGTACCACGTCGCGACACATGAAAATCCCGCCGATCTCATTAGCCGCGGATTATCTCCGTCGGATTTAAACCATTCAACGTTGTGGTGGAATGGACCCGCCTTCCTGTTGAGTGAACAAGCCCCTGTCACATTTGTGCCAACTGCTGAACAGCCGGAAGTCAAATGTGGAATTATTTCGATTGAAATTGAGGACGTAATTCCAATCTGCTCATCCTTCCATAAAACAGTACGAGCAATGGCGTACATACTGCGGTTTAAGGATGCCCTAAGACGCCCTGCTATGAAGAGAAGTGGCCCATTCACCACCGAGGAGTTAGAGGCGGCAACCAACACTATAATCCGCCACCTGCAGCGATACTCCTTCACAAATGAACTGGACTCGTTAACCAAGGGTGGGACAGTGCGAAAGTCAAGCCGCCTTACCTGCTTAAATCCATTTATCGACACCGATGGAATTTTACGAGTGGGCGGGCGGTTAGTGGAATCTAGCATGCCTTTATCTCGTCGGTGCCCGATCGTATTACCAGGCAACCACCAGCTAACGAAGCTAATTATAAGGGACATTCATAATGTGCAATTACATACAGGAACTCAGGGAACCCTCGCCGCCGTCAGAACTAAATACTGGCCACTGAACGGCAGAAGCGTGACACGTGAAGTGGTTCGGAAATGTATTCGGTGTGTCCGCGCTCGGCCCCGATTCGACGCTCCGATCATGGGAGCTCTACCTTTATACCGAACACAGCAATTTCGCCCCTTTCTAAAATGCGGCGTTGATTACTGCGGGCCTTTTATTATTAAGGATGGTTCTCGTCGGTCTAAAAGAACTACGAAGGTGTATATCTGCGTATTCGTGTGTTTCGCAACAAAAGCCGCGCATATTGAAGTGGTCGCGGATCTCACCACGGAAGCATTCCTCGCAGCCTTCCATAGACTTATATCGCGCCGAGGATGCGTCGCTGAGATTTTTTCCGACAACGCTACCAACTTCGTCGGCGCCCGAAACCTTTTGAGGGAATTAGGAATTTTTCTTCGGGATGCTGAAGACGAGATAAGGACCGCACTCACAACCCAAAATATTAAATGGACTTTTATACCGCCGCACGCTCCTCACTTCGGAGGCCTGTGGGAGGCCGCGGTCAAAAGTGTAAAACATCATCTACATCGAGTTGTCAGAAATGCTCTTCTGACTTACACCGAGCTACATACTCTCGTAACGCAAATAGAGGCTGTATTGAATTCACGTCCTTTGTGCCAGCTGTCTGAGGATCCGAACGACTTAGCTGCATTAACCCCTGGACATTTTCTCATTGGTGATGCAATCACCGCACCGCTCAACCAGGATATAAGCGACGTTCCTGCAAACAGGCTGTCTCGGTGGCAGTTCGTGGAAAAGCTACGCCAACATATCTGGAGTCGTTGGCAACGGGAGTACCTGTCCGAGCTCCACAAAAGGACCAAGTGGCAGAAAAACACCGCCAACATCGAACCTGGACGACTCGTTGTTATCAAGGAGGATAACACACCACCGCTGTTATGGAAACTGGGACGTGTCGAGGCCGTTCATCCAGGACCGGACGGAGTAATTCGGAGCGCGACTGTTCGCACCAATTCCGGCTCATATGTGCGCCCTTCTGTGAAACTGTGCGCCCTTGATACAAGTGATAGTGTGGTGAATAATGTTTAATTGAATGCTTGGCATTCAATGGGGGGCGGGATGTTTACGTCGATTTCACGTTTATTCGTTTTTTTGTGTATTATCAAGTATGTATTGAAAAAAGTAAATGTCACTGTCACAACCGTTTTTTTCATGTAATTTTCCGGTATTAGTAATTTTGAATAAAGTCGCGAGATCCGCGCATTACAACATTTTAAAAAAATCGCAAATAAAATCACTTCTGCGGTATTTAATGCTAATATTTTTTTGGTTTTCATGTTACCTCTCCAGAAGATATAAGAAGCTAAATAATAAAATTAAGAGTCTTCTAATTAATAAATGTAAATAACGAATTGGTTCAAATATAATAAAAACATAGTTAATATATATTAAATCGAAGAAGCAAGAAATTTTATGACACCCTTGAATTTTGTCCAAGGTAAGGTCAATAAGGGCAACAAAGTTTTTTAAGAATCTTAATAATAAAATAATAAGTTTGGGCTATAATATTTAAATATAATTAACAACACTGCGAAAAATCAGCGTCTCCACAACTGCAATCAATTTCTATGTAAACCACACCCAGAGGAAATAATCTATCAATGAACCTATACAAAAAGGTCAATATATCTTCTCAAATTATACTCATCGATCCTGCTAACTGGTAAATATCCCCGCTCTAATAATGATTAAGAATTTCTCCACTAACAACAGTATCCATGTCGGCGATTTATCTTCGCGAAAGGGAATAAGAAAAAAAACTTTGCGACGGAAAATAATTAATGTACTCAGATGAAGACCTGGCCGGAACAAATTTCGCCTCTCCACCGTTCGTAAGAAAACTCATAATTCTTAATTTTCGGAAAGTCTAAGGCGGGCCTTTATTCGGCCGGATGTAAAATATTTCCCGACGCCGACGTTATTTATTTTCACTTAGCGCCAGTTTCCCACGGATACACACACACCCCCGTTCACCTTTTGCACCGTGATGCATCCCCTTTTATCGATAAAAGTATGCTCCACTGTCTACTCGCATGATGTATAACGCGAACGTTACTTTTCTCGCTAGGAAAGATAAGTAGTTCAAGAAAGGTAAGCAGTTTTTTTCACGATTCATGATCCTGGAAACATTTCAGTTGCAATCTTAGTTTCTAAATATGATGTTCATGCAGTTTTCTAAGAACTTTTAGAAACCAACAAATAGACATAGTTGAAAATCATCAAATTTGATGAGTTCAAACCATAGGTTTTGGTTTGATTTGTAGAAAGGTTAAATAAAAGCAAGTTTTATAGAAAATAACCAATTAAAGTAATTAAAATAAGAAAACCAATTCCCTTGGGGGATTAAGTAAATAAAATTTGATGTGCTGAAACATGGCTATACTAACTTAGGCATAAACCTTCTAATGACTTATATTGCTTTCGAGATCTTCAGAAATCATAGTTTTATCACCAATAATTTGTTGCCTTGTAATTATCAAAAATCAATCGTCTGATTCTCAATTTTGCACATCTCATACGCTATAGCGCATAAAACTTAATCATCCCATTTTCCAAGCAATTAGAATAAAGCGCTAAGTTCACATGCCGCGCATAGAAGTCAATAACAGATGTTCAATGGACAATAAAACGCCGATTTAAAATCGCTTTCCCTTTAATTACAAATTTACACGAACAATTAATCTCGCCGGTTTAATTCCAATCGCGGGATCGAATGCAATTGTGGCGGAAATTTAAGTGAACTCGAGAACAAGCGCCCTTTCGTGCTATCTTTAATCTTATCATTCTTTATACAGCCCCGGGGAACAAAGGTCGTCGACGCTCTCGCGAATAAAGGAGGCTAGGAAAAAAAAAACCTCAGCTCTAATGGTACTTTTTGCGGAACCACACCGCAATCAAGACGACGTGAAAATGTTGAAAGCGGCATTACATTAATGCCGGAATTCTTATTTAATGTTATTAATTACTCAAGCGGAAAATGCAGTTATATCCACGTAAGGATATAGTTATGCAAATATGAATATTATAAAATACGACAAAATATTATGACGACTAAACGTTAATGTCAAGTGTTATTAGTTAATGTGCAACTTAGAAAGCTGCTTTTTATTACAGCTAAGGTAGGGTTTGAAAAAAATGGGAAAAAAAGAAAATAACATTGACATACTTGGTTGTAAACTATTCACATAAACTGCTTCAGCAACTGATAAACAGAGAATAAAGATCGTACAAAATTGGTATGCTTAAGAAAAATCGAATGCATCTGAAAAATTAAGTTACTTTTAAAAATCTAATGTTAAAACAATTATTAAAAGATAAATTTATATAATTCATATCAAATGAACTTCCAGATGTTTTCACTATAAACCTAAGGTATGAAGCCTCACCAGACAATACTTAATTTACTAACTCGTTTCTTTTAGCTCTTCCATCAAATATGTCTCCTGGTACAACTTCGAACTAAATCCATACCTCTTCTCTTTTTTCATTAAGAGCTTTCGCAACTTTTTGGTATGAATGGTACTCCATCCGATTGTACATTTTTTATACGTAGGATACTTAAAACATATTCATGGTGAGTTTTTTTAGATATTCTCTATGGGGATTTCGGAAACTATAAGAGATATAACGGTTAAATGGGCAAAGTAGTGTAGTTTTAAGAGGCGAATACAATTCCATTTTCAAAATTTTCAAAAAAGTCAAGTCATGTAACTAGATATTTTGAAAAAAGTTAAAAGCGTATATCTCGGTTATTATGACAGATAAAAATGCTGTAAAAAGCAAAGTTGTAGATGACTTTAAGCAGAATACTAAAATATATAGATTTCTAGAATTTGCTTAGAGAAATGTAAAAATTCCAGTTTTTTCAACTTTTCTTCAATTCCCTAAACATGTCTCTTTCACATTTCAAACATTTTTTTCACAGCGTCAAGAACTTTCCAGGAATTTTTTTCATTTTTGATCACAATTGTTTCAGATTTTATAAATTCCAGAATTATCCTTAACTGGATGTCAAGAATTTGGTTAAAAAACTTTTAAGGATTTTTTTTTTAAATTTCTAAAACTTGGCAGATTATCTGAGGCCTTGGAAAATGGATACCAAGTTGATGCTAGATATACTTATTTTTCCAAGGCCTTTGACAGAGTTGATGATCGAATTTTATTGGCAAAATTAAAATCCATTGGATTGAATGGTAGATTAATTTACTGGTTAGGTAGTTACTTAACTGGTAGATCCCAAAGGGTTAAAATTGGTAATGTTTGTTCTTCAGACATCGAAGTTATATCGGGTGTCCCTCAGGGCTCACACTGCGGACCAATTTTATTTTTATTGTTTATTAATGATATTGGACAAAGTTTGGAAAAACTATTACTGACCAAGAAAGACTGCAAAACGATCTGAATAGGTTAACTGAATGGTGTGCAAAAAATCATCTATTTTTAATCTAAAGAAATATTGCTTTATATCATTTCATCGCGGCCAGAAGATTGAATATAATTATAATATATGCAATTACTCACTTAACTGAGTGAATGATATTAAAAATTTAATTTTAAATTAAATTTTAATGGACATATTAAGGTGATATACAACAAAGCATTGCAGATTCTTGGATTTGTAGGTCGATTCTCTAAAGACTTTAGTGTGCATACTCTGCGCTTGTTGTATGTCTCCTTGGTTAGGCCTCATTTAGAATACGCATCTAGTGTTTGGTCACCTTATGCACGTACACTTGCAACTGAGCTGGAAAGGATACAGGGAAGATTCTTGCTCTTGGCCTCTAGAAGGCTTGGGTTTAGTAGATACCATTTCAGCCACAGTGCAATGTTGATTTCTTTGGGTCTAGAGTCGTTGGAGAACAGAAGAATCTTTAGCGACTTATGTTTAATTTACAAAGTGATTAATAATCTAATTGATTGCATAAACTTAGTTGATGCATTACATTTTTATGTACCGCACAGAGGTCAATCTAGAGCTAAACTTCTCTTTCGCACACGTTTACACACCACTAACTATGGTGCGTTTATTAACCCACTTTGCAGAACGATGGGTTTGTGTAATCAATTAAATAATAATATTAATTTTAAGCTATTTCAGCCACCATTCTCTCAGTATAAATTATATTTGAAGCGCATTGATTTGTCCACAATCATTAATATATAATAATCTTTTTATTCCATATTTATTATTTAATTCATTTTGCATATTGGTTTTATTAAATTATATCTATTTATTATTTTAATCAATTTTACCTATTTATTTATTGTTTCAATTAGTTTTATTAATTTTTATTTATTGTTTAATCAGTTTTATATATAGAAATTTGTTCTTGAGTTACGTGAAGATTTATTTTATACACTTGGAATATACTCGAAATGTACATCTAGCAAAATAAAATCCAATTGTGAAGAAAGTGTAGTGTTTTTATTTTCCAAGTGTACAGTTTTATATATTTGTGATTTATTGTTTTAATAAGTTTTAACTATTCGTTATTTATTGTTTTAATTTTATTTATCTATTTGTTTTTATTATTTTATTATTTGTTTGTCCATACACATGTGAACATCGTTATATACAATTTTAGTTATATTTTCTGTGATACTATATTGTGATATTATACACCATTTCAAGTGATATTAGGCTGTGTACATATAACATGGGTTTTAGTTATTTTGTATTATTTTAATTTTATCATTATTATTTTATTAATTCTTGTACTATTAATACAACGTAGGAGTAACATGCCATTAATGACTCAACTAATGAACCTGTCGACATTATTTAGAACTGAATATCTAGCCAAGTTTCATATTTTCATGTTCTTTTTATGTATCACTTTCTGTTAAATGTTCTTTGTTATTTTAAGTTTATGTGGCCAAACATATTATAGAATATTATTATTTTTCTACTATATTTTTATGTAAAAGGTGTATCCATATAAATAAATCAAATCAAGAGCATATATCTCGGTTATTATGGCAGATAAAAAAAAAACTGTAAAAAACAAAGTTGTAGAAAATTTTATACAGATTATTAAAATATATAAATATATATAGATTTTTAGATTTTGCTTAGCGAATTGGGTAAAGTTTCCAGATTTTTCAACTTTTCTTCAATTCTCTAAAAATTTCTTTTTCACATTTCAAACATTTTTTTCACAGCGTTAAGAACTTTCCAGGAATTTTCTTCATACTGGATTCCCAAAATTTGTTTTTAAGGGGTTTTTGGTCAAAATTGTTCCAGACCTTTTTAGATTTCATAATTCCAGAATTATCCCTAACTGGATTTCCAGAATTTAGTTATATTTTTTTAAATTTTTAAAACTTGACAGATTTATAAAATTTTTCAACAACTTTCCTAACAGTTTATTTGAGGGTTCAAATGTCATCCAATAATTTCTTTCCAGAGTTTTTAGAATGTTTACTTCCAGACTTCCAGAACTTGCTTATAAAACTTTAACAATTTTATTTTAGATTTCTAAATTTTGATAGATTTCTAGAATATTTCAGAAACTTTCCAGTACCTAGAAATTTCCAGAAGTTTCTTGTAAAACTACAATTTTTACCAGATTTTTTTAATATTTAAGCTATTTTCCAGCAATTCCTCTACAGCGAAAACTTTGCTAGTTATTTTTAAAATTTTATAGCAAACGTTTTCCAGTCTCTAAGAAGTTAGATGTAGTCGGATCCAAAATATTCAAATAATTTCTTTTTAGATTTCTAGAATCTAGACTATTCTTCTCCTAGCCTTCAGGAATTTCCCTTCCAATTTCTAAATTTATTTTTTAAGTTTCCTGCGAATTACAGACAAACCCAACCTAAACGAACGAACAAATCCAATACTTAAACTACTAATATATCCCAAGAATCTTCTAACATAACATTTTTTCCGTTTATACGAGGTACATACAACTAGATCTCTAAAATACTAAAATTACCACATCGCGTAAAATCGGACAATTCCCTAATTTCTCCAAATAAATTATTTCCCTTGAAAATCAAGGAGTATACAAAATTTCCTGTTACGACTGTAACAAAAATATATTGAAATACATTTCAAAATCTGATAATATTCCATTTTCGTTTCATCAAGAGTGCAGTGAACAAAGTATTTACTGTATTAAAAATATAGCGGACAAAAACATAAATATATGGCAAACACATCAGAGCCGTCGAAAAATATCTTCCTTCCTCATTTCTAGCCAAACACTCAAAATTCATGGGACACAAGATAAAATTCGATAACACAACTTCTATCGCAGTAGCAGACCATTTTACCAAGAGTATTCACGATGCTTTCGAAATAGAAAAATGTACAAGTAATCTCAACAAACGCGACGACGCCCAACTGTAAATTGGAAATCCACTTTGTGCTGTCTTCTTATTTTCTTTTAAATCAATGATTGCTTTAAATAATAAATACAAAATATTTGAAAAAAAAACATTATTTTGAAGGGAAACAATCAATTCTTGGAACCAATTTTCATTTTCAAAAAACTATTGGAAGTATACAAATGAAATATTAAAATATCTAGTGCAGTGTTAATGATAATAATTAATATTGAGAGTAATAAATCTCTATGAGCATTACTGCACTAATGTTTTACATAATAATGTAAAAACTCCAGCTAACAGTTAAAACAACTACTCCCCGTACTAAAGCACCGCCAGGCATTGAATGATATAACTGTTAGCTGTCGTTACATGTCTAAAATTATATTTAGCACTATGTAACAATTTTGTGGTGTTATCGTTTCTTAACCGTTTACGGCATAGCTGCACTGAAGAGCTGTGATACAACGAAACACGTGTCTGCAGATTGTCTTACATAACACTTTTCGAGACGCGGTTAAGAAACGATAACACCACAAAATTGTTACATAGTGCTAAATATAATTTTAGACATGTAACGACAGCTAACAGTTATATCATTCAATGCCTGGCGGTGCTTTAGTACGGGGAGTAGTTGTTTTAACTGTTAGCTGGAGTTTTTACATTATTATCCCTTTAGTGCCTGACGGTACTTAGAAGTCTAGCTGTTATTAATATCCATTATTTAGTTATTTTAACGTAATTCGACCGTTGCTGCCCGTTGGTACTTGCAGGGAACACATAGCATTGGAATTAGTACGCAGCCGTGATCTGCTATACGCATATGTCGTGACTATCAGGTTAGAAATTGTAGTGTGTTGATTGTACCACGTGTGTGAATTTCTGGTAAGTTGAATCTATTGTAAACTTTTATTTATACATATATAAACAGTATAAATTGTTTATTTACGTATATTAACAATTAGTTGATATTTGTAAATATAAGTGCATGTATTTTTAATTTATTTTTTGGACTTAGAAGTGCCGTCAGGAATGGAAGACCAAAAAATAAAATGGTATTATAAGAAGCCATTATCTCAAGCGGAGTTACAAGAATTGGCAGATAAAATATTATTAGAAGATATACCATTAGATAATAGTTTTTTAACTGATGAAGAATCAGATGGCGATAATGAAAATAATCAGTAAAGAAATAAAGAATTGCCACATTTTTGTGACAATGAGCAAATGCATTCTACAACAAAATTATTCGAAGATAGTAATAACGAAGCCATTAGTCAAAGTTTTTGGGTCTCAATGTAACCTAAAAGAAGCCAAAAATCTAAAAAGAAGAGACTATGATTATCGTATTTCAAACACAAACATATCAGTGTTCAAATGGAGAGATAATCGAGTGGTACATTTTGCTTCAAACTATCATGGATCAGAGGAAGTCAGCATAAAAAGAACGCAGAAAGATGGTCCCAGAATGTACGTATCATGCCCATTAGTCGTTAAAGACTATAATATCAACATGGGTGGTATTGATAAGGCGGATCAACTGCGAGGAACCTACGGGATGAATCGTCGTTCGCGGAAATGGTGGCACCGTTTGTTTTGGGGATTTTTGGAAATCGCTTTTGTCAACGCATATATTATTTACTGTGAACGATTTGAAAAACTTCAACGTTAGAATTCTGGATTCATAGCAATGAAGGAGTGCAAGGATCATAGAAAAAAAATATACCCCTCTAAAAGCCATTGCAAAACGCAGAAAATGTACATATGATGAAGAGAGAGGCAGGTGCGAATTGTGTAGTGCCAATGCATTTCAATGAAACCACACAGCAAGTGTAATAAATGTGATATCTTTTTATGCAGCAACGAACGCTTCATGGAGTACCATTATGTGCAACAAATATTGACGATTATATTATATGACTTATGTTTGTCCTTAGAATTTTATTTTGCGTTTTTTGTTTATTTTTTACTTTTATTCATTAAAAGCTAAAATTAAACATATTCAAATGAATACGTTTTAAGTTCTTAACTACTGATGGTACTTATAAGTACCATTTTTACAAACCACCCAAAAATAAAAAATAAAACATAAAATAAGTTTTTTTGCGTTACTTTTGACAATAATATATATCAACAGAAATAGATAATAATTAAAATGTATGTTTTTTAGTTAAATACAGTTTTGGGCATTAAAGGGTTATGTAAAACATTAGTGCAGTAATGCTCATAGAGATTTATTACTCTCAATATTAATTATTAACTATTGGAAGTTTCTAAAAAAACTATTTCAAAACATTATAAATAAAAACTTCAAAATATTAAAAAAACGGCAAAAAATGTTTCACAATAAAAACAGTTTTAGTTGTCCAAAACAAAACTATTGAAAATTTGATAAAACACTTTCTATAAATAGTAATTCAAATTTTCTTAAACGGGTTTTTGTTCATTTGTACAGAAAACACTTTAAAATTTAGTAAAAAAACTGTCGAAAGCAAATTAAAAAATAAATACAAAACAGAAGTATAAATTTATTAAAACAAATTAATTTTTGAAAAAATAAATAACTTAAAATAATTACTATATTTTTAAAAATAATAAAAATTACCCAAAAGACTTTATAATATCACTTAATAAAATACTGACACAGTATATTGTTTCAAAAACGTTTTTATTACTACCCATATTTTGCTACAGTTAAAAAATTTCAAAATAATTCAGATTTTTGGGTAAAAAGATAATCAGGTAAGTATAAAAAACTAAATATTTCAAATTATAATATTTTTATCGTAATTATTTTCCGAAATATGACGCAAACTTACATTTTTTTAAATGGAAACCATAATTTGTCTATAGCCTCATTAGATAGATTATCCTTTCTCTTTCCCAATATGACACGTGACATAGTTATTTCTAAACATAAACAAAAATTTAAAACAGCATAAAGTATAATAATTCTGTAATGATCAAATGGGCTTCATTCGTATTTGTCATGGAGCTAGGAATTTCCTGATGAACAAAGCAATACAAATCAAAAGATACAAAATACTTTACGTTTCTAGGAGTTTTGTAATGGTATGTTAAATTGATAGTCTTGAATCTTAAAAGGATTAAGAAATGTCTTCACAAATAAAAAAACTTTTAACTTTGTTTGTATAACACGGAATTTATTTAGTGACTATAGTTTCGACAATTTTACCTTGTCATTATCAAACTAGAAGTTTTATTTGTGAAGAATAATGTATAATAAAGTAGAAGCCTCCACCGTTAACAGTTTAAGAAATGTCTTGATGAAAAAATGTTGTTCTAATTACATCATGTTCTAGATATTTAAGCAAATTTGTATAAAAACTGCACAAAGGAGAAGCTAATCAAATATATTAGGAATCTAAACACATTGAATTCACTGAGCGACATGTAAAACTACTCCCACTTGAACTTGTGAACTTGGTCAGTCCCCCGTGTTACCCTTGCGTCAACATTCCAAAATAGATGATTAAGGAGAAGCAAGGCATTATCTAATTTCTGACAGCGGAAGATGTTCATTTTTCTGCTATTCATCGCCGGATTATGAATGTATACCTAAAATACTGTGTGTCCGACAAATCGGTGAGAATATAGAGTGCCCGTTTTTTTGCACTGTTTGTTTTATGACCCAAGACTAGAACAGGCAAACACAGTCATGAATACCGATCTCATGGACAAGATGGACGTTTTAGTGAGAAGTAATCAGCTTGTCATACTATGAATGTTGGCTGTGAAGGTGGGTGTTAGCGTTGTAGCAGTGTGTAGCACAGATGATGAGAACTGGTTCTGTCACTACATCATACAAAGCATGAAAGCATGCGTGGTCACCTTCCCCTAAAAAGTTCAATCAAAGCCGTGACTTCAGCAGCCAAGGTGTTGCTCACCAGCTTTTTTGACTTCCGTGGTCAAATATTTATTGAAGGTATTTTGATGTCTTGAAGACCACGCTTTCCTAGAGCGAATTGTCACAGATGACGAGAGCTGGTGCGATCACTAAAAGACTGATATACAGCAGGATAGCATGCAGTGGTAACATGCGTATTCACCTCCCCCTAAAAAGTTCAATCAATGCCATGGATTTAGCAGGCAAGGTGTTGCTCACCGTTTTTTACGTGTACGTGAATTCTTCGAGCACAGAAGAATCATTAACTTAACAAGGTGTACTGTGATATTGTCTGTAGACTATGGAGATCGAGGCTGATCATAGAGGGTGTGGTTTGGCTCGGTGATACCGCGACCACACATCTTCAGGGCCACACAAGCGAAACTTCCAAATTCAAGTGGGATCAGCTTAATAATTTATCCTACAGCCCTGCATATATTTGGTTCCCCGAAAAAAATCTGGATTGGTAACGTTTTAAGTGATATGACGAACTCAAGGACGCTGTAAAGGACCCCGTCACGCCATAGGAGTTCTAGGAATATATAATCGTTCGGCCTATGGTATATACTTTGAATAAAGATTTCATTTATATCCACAGTGTCGTTTCGCACATTTTCATTTAACTTCCCTAGATAATTTACATATTTCTATATGTAGTATAGATATTTTTCATAAACCTATAAATCAAATATTAAAGTGCACGATCTAAAGCGCCTAAAACCCTACAATATTAAGATCAAAAAGTTAAACACCTTAGGCTAGTTACCAAAACAGATGAGTGAAATTACATTATTTTAATAATCCTTTATAGAGACTTCATAATTTATGGGAGATAACCAATTTTTAAGCGGCAATGTTCTTAGGGGTAAATTATCAGGTGTATAGCATAAACGGAAAAGTTAAAACATACGCTCTTATGTAAAAGTGAATACTTATTATGCAAAACATTTATTCTATCCTACAAATAAATGTATTTTTTTGCCAGAAGAAAAGTTATATTATCAAATCTTAAAGCATCCCTTTTTGACAAACAATTTAAGGCAATGATCTGTTCCAACCAACGGCCACTTTATGTCCGTAATTTATATTTGGTATTTCAAATAAACTGTGCGAAGAAAGGATCTTGGTGCTTTATTTTATAATCAAGTTTATCTTCACGTAACTCATCCAATTAATTTTCGATCTGTTCTAAATTTCCAAAGAATCAGAATATAAGGCTCTGCTCCGTAATTCCTTATCAATTCCTTTCCTTGTTTGGAAAAAAAAAACATTATTTTTTAAATGGAAGTAATGACGACTAAATATCTAAAAAGTACTAAAATCAATCCTCTGTCCCAAGAATATATAGAATATATGGATATGCTTTAATCCCTCTATCAATTAATTTCCCTATTTCTGGAAGAAGTATTTCTTTCGAATACAAGCACAAGACTTTTCTATACAGGCATAAATATTCTGAAATAAAAAGTTTGGGCATTTATGATCAGGAGATATAAAGGAAACGTTTAGAATGATACTATTTAGATAATAATGGAATACATTTAACGCAGAATTTATCACTAATGCGTGAAGCATTCGACCGAGTTAAAAAATTCTGTATATAAAAATGTAATTTCTCTGAGAATTACTGCACCATTGCCTTAAAGTTATATGAGAACGATCAGCTAACAGTTAAAACAACTACTCCTCGTACTGAAGCACCTCAAAACATTGAATTATATTAACGAATATAACTGTTAGCTGTCGTAACATAGATGAAATCACATTCAGCACAATGTAACATTTTTGTACTGTTATCGTTTAACCGCCCCACAAAAAGTGTTATATACTGACTATCTGCAAACGCGTTTTTCGCTGTATCACAGCTCCTCAGTGCTGATATGTCAAAAGTAACGTGCGTTTTTGACAAACCGCCAAGAGAATAATTTAATTCCAATAAAATCGAAATATTGCTAAGAGGAATTTTACTCATTAATTCTTTTAATTTTCAAGATACATCATATTATCTGAGCATTACATAAGATGCCCTTTTTAGGTCTGTAACCACCGACAAACCTTGGGGTTTACCTGAAGAGTTAAATCTCCAAAGCAAAATTCCGTCTCCCTATCTTCAACTGAAATCCAAAATAGATCGAAACCGGTTCGCAGCTGTTATTGACAAGGAATTTTCATTTCCATTTTCATCAATAAATATTTTTTAGAATTCGATAATTTGGAATCAATTTTAACATTAATATGAGTTTCAAGTTCGTATAAAATGTTAATTTGAATTATTAAATTAATACATATTATAAAATAGTACCATGTAAATTAGAATCAAAATAGGTGCTAGCAATGGCAAAAATATTGTCTCGATGACAAGAATCACTTACTTCATCCTCAGCTATAGAAAATAATTGATTCAGTGGAAGAACACTCCGCCTTTAAGTCTTGTGATTTGAATTTTGACCTGTATTACAAATAAACAAAAATAAACTATACCAAACTCTGGTTGACGTATCTTTGTTATAACGATCCCTTATTCTATTCTTCTTCTCCTTAAATTGTCTTGCCTATTTTAAGGAATATGTTACAAATGCAATCCTTTCACAGTTTACTTGTTTTTAGTAACAAAGCATTTACTTTTTATACTTTTTCAGTCACCTCTAAGGTGAACTTTTATAATTTTCAGTTTCTATAATACTTATTCGGATTTATTACTTCAGACCCACACAGCAAAACTAATCTATGTAGTTTCACTCCAATTATAGCTTATTTATGAAAGTATACTGGCTATTGTTCAATTGAGTACTATTTTTATTCCAAATTTTTGAGGACATTAGAAAAATATATAGCACCGTTCCAGGTAAATTCTACAAAAGCAATTTGAAAATCTTCATTTGAACACTGGTTAAAGTATCTTCGTCACACTAGTCCACAATTGCATTATATTCTTCTTGAGAAAGAACTTTTGAACTATCTTGCCTTTTAATGGTATATAAAGTGCCATTTATTGTCTAATCGTTGCACTATGATAGGAAGGGATAATTCAATATCATGCCTTTTATTACAACTCCACTTTTTTCATATTTTTTTAAATATTTTTATTATTTGAAAAGAGCAATTAATCTCTTTATATATTTATTGTGCTTTATTAGAGTATTTATTCATTCTTTAAACTTACAACTATCAAAATTCTACGGCAAAACTCTTATTTGAAGATTAATTATAACGGTCTAAAATAGAATATTTTTTAAGAAAAGAGCTTCTAAGCTTTCTTCATCTATTTCGAAAATAAGTTGAATACATCCTTTTCATTTTTATTTCACTTTTTGCATATCCCTAGTATGTGTAAAGCCCAAATATAAATAGAAGAAACACATATATTTTCGAAATACATTTAAGGAACGACGTTGAATTACACTCAGCTATAAAGTATATTCCTTGTATTCCTACATTTTTATGAACTTTCAATGACAAATTTTTGAATCTTTTCCAGTTTAATTTTTGATTTGGATTTCAAACTGTATTTTCTAACAACCCAACTTTTAATTCCAAAAAAATGTAAGCTATAATTTTATTAGCATTATTAAATAATGTATCACGAAGTAAAAACCTCTACAATCAGGTATCTAACCCAACTTTTGCACCAAATAAAAATGTTACTTTTTGTTAATATGAGATGTAGATTCTCTGTGCTTCATCTAGCAAAGAATGTCATATAAAAATATGCTTTGAATAGATTAGAAAAATTACCTATGGACATAAAATTATGTAATTTCATATGTGAATAATCAAATAGTCATAAAACATAGAGCAGAAGATAGTTAATCGTGCAAATAAACAAAAACTGGACCTTGTAAGAAGATACTTACCCATGAACTATAGGTGATAAGAAAAATTATAAGCTGTATTATATTAAAATAAAACTATTGCGGTAAGAACTAATGTTATAAATTGCGTTCACAACTACATATGTAGATTATTTAAATTTTTAACGATTGCTTGCATAACAACTTAAATATCTTCAAATTCTTCAAAAGATTTTAATGCATATTACTTCAGATGATTAGATTATTCTCTTCAAAATAATTTCTTCTGTTATTTGATTATGTTCCTTGCTCATGTTCAAAGTTACTTATCTTTAGGTGCTACGTTAACAATCATAGCATAAATAAAAGTATGTTATGATTGTTAAAGTATCAGAAACTCTTAGTTACAAGTATCACAACCAATGCGTTGAGTCATATTTTCTCACGATTAGTAGAATTATCTGATTTAACTTTACTCGAATCACAACAGCAAACGTCAAGTTTAACTATTCTTTACAAATCTTCACATAATTTAGTTGACTTCCTCGGCCTAAGACAGTTCATTACGAAAAAAGGCAAAATGAATTACAGATTGAAAACACTTACTTATTCATTTGTTGTATTCATCAATAATTGAAGAAATTAACTGTTTATATACTTTACAATATCTTCAAAACTGTCATTAATATCAAATTCCTCAAATTTTAGTAAAAAAGTAAGTACTGCCATGAAAATATTCGTAAATATGGCAATCAAAAATATTTCTATAGTTTTGTTCGCCATTCTATAATAAATATTTTTAAACAAAAAATGTTTAAGTGTACATATATAACGATCTTGCAAAAACTGACCTTCTAAGTAAATGTTTACGAATACATTAAAAACTACAGAAATATCATGCTAATATATAAAAGAATTTAAAACATAAGATATCATTCACATTTTGAATTCAATTCTTATTTTAACAATAATGTGATTTATATAATTTGTAAAGACTGTAATATTCAATTCTAAAAATTATTGTTAGCCAATTATTTAAAGTACAATTCTTTTAAGTGTTAATAATTTGCAAAATTTACTTTTTTTATAGAAATAAAACCCTGTGAATCAGTCGTTTACACCCAATAAAATTCCAGTTGAATTTATCATTGCACAATACATACTTGCTAACATCAATCCATCCAGATTGTGCCGATAAGATAAGCGCGTTAATCCAGTAGCTGATATGATATGATTTTCGAGTGTGTACACAAATTTACGGCTAATGTTTAGAGAGTCCACGTTGTTGTCATTTGATTCTTGACACAGCATGCGGTTAGAACAATTCGCGTACGTGCAAATAATATTAGTTAGCCACCACGTGTGAGGCTACATGATAAGAACATCGATAACCGGCTCGGTTGGACTGAACATCAGAACTGTGGTCCGATGGGTTTTATCGTCAGATAAGGCCCATTGGCGTCGGTTTGCAGTGCGCGACGCCGACGCCGACCTCGGTACTGGCGTCGCGCACTCCACCGACGCCACATCCCCCTCTATCGGTCGCTCTCCCTCGGTTGCGAAGGGGGGCGTCGCGCACAACAGAAGGGCCGAAGAAATTATTTTAATTTATTCCGCTCTCATATTTTATTATTCATGTAGGGTTTAAACTTAAACCACCTTGCGGTGAAAGAAAAGGGACCGAGGGATTTTCCATTGAGTCCAAATTGTCTGCACAAAGGACACCGAAAAATATTCCAATGGAAATGTTATCGTGACACTAATGCGATTTTAATATTTCCACAGAGGGAAGATCTGGAGTTATCGGTGTATCGAAATGTAGCCATCTGCGAACGGAAAAGATGTCAACGTGCTTAAAAAATATTATCTGAAAACATCCAAGAAATTCATAATTCGAAAAACTGCGTTTTAGTAAGCTTAAATAACATAAAACTATCTAAAACTAGTAACTTAAAATTAATATTGTCTTACTAAGTTTATCAATTGTCCAAGGCAGTAAATCTAAACTGTATAAATTTCGCAACTAACTGAAAATTAGATAAATACGTTAATATTCTCTTAACAACCTCTATTTTTTTTTTCAGATAGGACGTTTGATGAATATGGGTGGTGAATGATGTAGAGAATTGACTCAAGCTACTCGGTCATTTAATTAATTTTAAATTTGTAATTATATTCATTTTTTATATATGATACCTCTAAAACCATATAGAGTCCTTATAAAACCTTTATAACTCAGGAAGTGATAGAAGATGACTTCGACCATAGCTTGAAGTTCTACGAATAATTCATACTACAATGCGATGAAAATCCCAGATTTGAGGATCACACTCAAATCCAATAAAACGTTGAAATAAAACAATACAGTTGAGAGGATTTGCCATTAATTATTGAACACTACATGTTACACCACACAGTGGCTTAATCAGAAAAATGAAGCCATCAATTCACTAAAAAGTTAATATATATTTCTGCAGAGAAATTTTGAAATAAGTTTAGAACTTTTATGATTTGATCAATTTTGATAATTGATAATCTGGTTTTTAAATGATGCCACTACCAATAAGGGTTTTGAACAAAATGAAGCATCTTCACATTTTGGGCGTACATAACATAACATCAATTAAATATTTCACGGGTGATGAATCGAATGAAGAAAAACAATTAAATGGGCAGTCCTCTTGCTAAATCTCACACATTTCGGTTTTTTTCGGTGGGATTATGTAGTATAACACAGGTATCGCTTATTTCGATTTTAATTTAGTAATTAGTTCACTTGTCTTTCCGTTTACTTTCAATTTTTTTACAACCAAGAGTTTAAGCACATTTTCCTGCAAGAAAAACGTATGTGTATGTGTCAACTATTACTATTCTAAATGTATCTTCTGGTTATAGAAGTAAAACATTTTGCTTTAAACAGTTCTAAGATTATAGAATTATGCAATGGAAAATTAATTCTAAATAAGGTAGATTATTGTTGTTACCTTATTCAAAGTGTATCACAAAGTAATGGCGTCAACCATTAATCACATAATTCTTATTATTTTACTAATCAGCTTAAGAAAGCTTAAAATACTAAACAAATGAACGATGTTAATGGTTTTTAATATACTAATAATGTTGAATATTCTAAAATTCCTAAATATTCAAAATACTAAAAATTATAATCATTTTAGAGTTTTTAGAGCAAAAAGGTTATAAAAATGTTGAATATTATTAAGAGCTAAATTTAAGAGTTCAAAATTAAAAACATTAAAAAATTAAAATATTCTAATGATATAGAATATTTTAAAAAGAATATAAAATAAGAATTTAGTATGTACCAAAAAATGATTTTAAAAGTAAATAATGTTAAAAAAATTCTGAAGATTTAAATATCCTATATGTTTTTAATGCATGTAATGTATGAATGTAAATATTCCAACGATACAAGATATTTCAAATGCTTTTGAATTAATAATTTGAAAAATTATAAACATTGTAAAATTTTCGTAGATGATATAGCTTCTAAGGATTTAAAAAATATATTAAAAATGTTACGGAGTAATTAGAAAAATTTTGTGCACGCTTGATTTTTAACATTCTAAAGGTGTATTTTAATATAATTTTTAAAATGTTTTTTGTGTTAGTTCTATACCCATTGAAATGTGAATTTATTTTTATATATTACAATTTGAAGTTATGCTTATTCGAATTCTTATGTGTTTATTTGACAATTATATAATCTATATAAGTATATTTAACCTCTGATACGTTCATGTTTTGAATTAATTAATTTGTTAGTATAGTATACTATGTATGTCTACTAGAATGTAAATCTGATTTGTGTATATCATGTACCATGGTCTCCAACACAATTTAATAAATAAATAAATAAATAAATATTTTAGAATATTTTAAAAACCTTAGGATTCAAAATTTCTAAAGATTTTACATTGTAAAAATTTTAAAAAGTCGATTTTAAATATTGTAATTAGATTTCAATATTTAAACGGTTTTTTAAAAAAGTTAAAATATTAAAGAGTATAAAAATATTTTGAATAATATAAAAGAGAATCTAATTTTTTTTTTATTTATTCTGAATATTTCAAAGGTGCTGATTTTTTTAAATAAATTTTAATTACTCTAATTAAATTGTACCTTCTTGAGATACTAAATATTTTTTTAAATTATAAACATTTTTGTACATTCTAAAGATTGTAAAAAGATTCAAAATATAATTATAAGATTACTAAATAAACGTAATATTTCAATTAAATATTCTATAAATTCTCAAAATTTGAAAGATTTTAGAGATTTTTAATACTTGATTGATTAGATTGTTAAACATCCTAAAAATTTCCAAAAATTCCTAAGGTCCTAAACGTATTAAGATAATGAATGTTTTTTAAATTAAATATTCTACAGATTCTGAAAAATTTAAAGATTTTCCAAAAATTCTTAAGGTCCTAAAAGTATTAAGATAATAAAGTCTTGAATATTTTAAGGTTATAAAAGTTCTGATAATTATAAAAATTATGTAGATAATGCTGGTTTGAAAAGTTATTATTATATTAAAGTATTTTGGTGTAAGAGCCCTAATATTATAGAAAATCTAAAGATCCTTAAAACATTGAGATTCAAAACAATCCAATCACTATAAAAATATATATATATATATTTTAAGGATTATATAAAGTCAAAAAAATGTACTCAGACGATGAGGATTCAATATGCAACTTATTAAAAAAATTATAATATTAGAATAATTCTTGAATTTTGGAGGTGTTTTCGATTTTTTTTTAAATAAAGTAAACACTTAACTTTTTTATATCAGTTATATTTTACTTTACCATGTAATTGAAACTACTCACAGCAAAGTAAAACATAAGTGGTACAAAAAAGTTGAAGTGTTTTCATTATTTTAAAAAACAGAATATTCTACTGTTTCAAAGTATTTTAAATGTTCTAGATAATCAAGAAAAAATAAATATTCTAAAAATTTCAATGGCATTAGGACTGTTAAGATCATTAATATGATGGAGTTCTGAAAAGTTTTGTTTTATTGACAAAGAAAAACCCGTTTTTAAAGAATGAAGATTCAGTACTAAACAATTGTATTTTATAGTTTTAAGAAAATCTAAAAAATTTAAAAGTTGTAATAATTTTATGATTTTAATAATACATACTGTAAAGATTATAAAAATTCTTTAGATTACACACATGTCGCAAAGGTTTTAAAAGTATTGTCGATGTGAATGATTTTAGTATTACTAGAATTTAAAATTTTTTGTAATATTTTAGAAAATCTAAAGATTCCGACAACCTTAAGGTTCAAAACATTCTAACCATTTAAAAAATTCGAAGTAATTCAAAGGTTATGATTAGTCTTTAAATGATGAGGATTCAATACGTAATGGAATCAAAACAAATCAGGATATTCTACAGTTAGAGTTTTATATATTTTAAATATTCACCAGAATCTGAAAATTGAAAAAATTCTACAAATTTTAACTAAATAAACTATTGTATATTCGTATATTGTAAAGGCTATAAAAATTCTAAAAATTGAAAGAAATCTGTAGATGATAGAAATTACTATTACAAATGTTAATGATTAAAATTACTAACTTTAAAAAAATTGCATACTAGAGATGCTAAATATTTTAAAATTCTGAAAATATATCATTCGAAAAAAATGTTCAATTATGAAGATTAAAATGATTAAGATTAAATAGTCACAATGTGCAAGATTTTATAGTTTTTAAATAATAACCATATTAATAAGTATTCAACACATTCTGGAAATTTTATTATCAAATCTTTAATATATTAAGAGCTATAAAAATTCTATAGATTTATAAAAATTTTGTAGATTATAGAAATTTAAGAATTTATTAAATATGTAGCTTCATTAGTTTGTAAATAACTTAACAACTAAAAATAAGATGAAGGTTATGAAAAAGTCCGAAGATGGTGGATATTCTAAAAAATATCTATTTAAATTTTAAGATTATGAAATTTTTATCATTCTAAAGTTTTCCAAATTTCGATGGTTCAAAATATGATAAATAAGATTTAAAAAATTATCCTTTTAAGATTTAATAGTTGTGAATATTTAACATATTCTAAGATATTAATGATATGAAATTCTAGATTTTTTGTATTTTAAAGATTATATCGTAAATATATTAAAATTTATAAAATGTCAAAAAATTATAGAATTTCCGTAAATAAATAATAAAGATTTATAAAATATTAATAGTAGATACTAGTTAGCAAAGTTCTGTATATACTAGAGATTTTACATATTTATAAAATTCTCAAAATGTTTACTCTTCTAAAGATTTTAAAATGTTTGTCAAAATTGTGAAAATGGTTTAAATGTTTAAAATTTTGTCAATCAAACAATTATAATATTAAATTTAAAAATACGAAAACATTTCGTGAATCTACAACAATGAGTCTTACTAAGACTACAAAACAAATTAATTTGAAACAACTACTTCTCTAGCTAATACTTCGACAGACATTGAATAATACAAATTAATTTGCGTGTTACAAATAGTACAACTATTAAAGCAACACTAATTTGAATGAAATTATTTCTGTTGAACAAACTAATAAATGATAAAATGTACTTTAGATTGTTTAAATGTAACTATAACATGAAAAATTATGAAAAATGAATTTTAAACTGATTTCATTAAATTAATCAGTTTAAAATTCATTTTTCATAATTTTTCATGTTATAGTTACATTTAAACAATCTAAAGTACATTTTATCATTTATTAGTTTGTTCAACAGAAATAATTTCATTCAAATTAGTGTTGCTTTAATAGTTGTACTATTTGTAACACGCAAATTAATTTGTATTATTCAATGTCTGTCGAAGTATTAGCTAGAGAAGTAGTTGTTTCAAATTAATTTGTTTTGTAGTCTTAGTAAGACTCATTGTTGTAGATTCACGAAATGTTTTCGTATTTTTAAATTTACTATTTAATTTTCTACAACGAACTAAAGGATTTTAATACATTTTAATTATAATATTATTATTGATTATATAAATTATAAAGAATTGAAAATAAATTATTTTATATATTCTAAAGGTTTTTAAAAATTTAAGTACTTTAAAGGTTACAAAAATTCTAAAGATTAAAAATACTTCCTAAAATTTTAAAACATTTTAAAGAGTAGGTAGTAGGTACTATTTTTTAACTCTGAAAACATTTAGAATTCTTATACAATTCTGAGGATTCAAAATTTTATCTAAAGAATTAAAATAATATAACAAACGTATTATATTTTTTATATCTTTTTCTGTAGATTCAAGCGATTTTAAAAATTCTAACACTAATTGAAAATTAAAAAAAAAATAAAATTCCAAATTCCTCCCAATCCTAACATTATTCCAAAGCCTAAAAATCCAGCCATTACTATTCATCAATTTATCTCATCGTTTCATTAACAATAATTAAGTGCATTCGAGCGACAAAATGAACAGGCTGAAAGACCCCAGGTCGATAGCCATTCAGCAGAAATTTTCTTTTTTCAATTGTTTCCTTATAATGTTGCTTTACTTAATATGTAAAATTGTCTGCAATAAAGATGCTCGTATATATAAAATTTCATAAAGTATTAAAATTCTATAAATTGCACAATTTTACAGATTTTAAATAGCAATTTACATGTATCTTACATTTCCGACTTGAATGTAATAAAATTCTTCTCACGTGAGTTTTTTTAAAATTCATATCTCATAAAAAAAACTTATTTTAATCCATTTCTTTACACTCTAAAACAATCGCAATTTTTTTTAAGTTACTGTTATAACTTACATTTTTTAAAGTGCTTGTTCTCGAGTATTCCACCCAATACTTTTACCTAAGACATAAGAGCTTCATATATTTATAAGGAAAATCTTAATACAATGCATTCATCACTATTTAATACAAAGTTATTATTTCTACAGTTTCTTTGTGTTATGTTTTTTTTGTTCTTGCCTCTTATTTAGAATTATTTCTTGACATCTATACCAAATTTCAAATCCATTATTTCTGATAGACACTAGCAATCACAAATTGTTTGAAGTCATTGTTGTAACTTTTATTTCTTTATCTGAATCAAATTATTTTATGAAGTACCGATTTATGAAAAATAGAAAATCTTAGTATACTTCAGTTATCAATCAATATTTATTATAATATTTTAACAAAGGTTTTTAAGATATCCCATTAGTTGAATTAATTTTATGCAAGTAATAGACAAATAAATGTATTATATCTTTCACTTCGTGGTACATTTTCGAATTTTTAAATAAAGAAAACACTTAATTAGAGGTTAATCAAACACGTTGTGTTGTTTCACAATTGTGAAGTGTTTAATTAATCTCTAATAAATATAAAAATGTTTCACAACGCGTTAAGTGAGAATTTAATTCATCGAAAACACATAACTTTTGCATACCACTTATATTTTATTTTTCTATTTCTAATTTAAAAATAGTTACCGTGTAATTGAAACTAGTCCCAGAAAAATAAAATATAAGTGGTAGAAAAAATTAAGTGTTTTCTTTGTTAATTAATTCATTTAATTAATTAAAATAAAATATTTTAAAACTGATGGTCTACTATTCTAATTTCTTATAATCTTAATTGTTTCCCCAAGTTACTTCTTGATTATGGTTGTTAATCTCATTTTTACATTTATCTGAGTTTAGTACTTTAAAATAATTATAATCAATTTATCACTCAATGCTTCAATTATAAGATGCCAAAGGGTGTTATAGCAAAATTTACTTTTATATAAAATATCTCGAAAATGTTAATCTTCTAAAAACAAATTCTTAAATCTGCACAATATTTTCTCTTTAATATATGTACATAATACCATTTCGCTACCCCATTTCTTCCACAATAACCAGTTATCTAATAATCTGTTTCTCAACAAAAAGAAAAACAAATGATTTCAAACTCATAATTTCTAACAAATTCTCGTAAAAATTGTAATTATTTCCCAAGTTACTTTTTTAGAAAGTGCCTGTTCTTATTATTTCGATCTACTTCATTTTTAAAATTTGTCATTACTGTTGTGTAGTCTTATAGTTGCTTTTTGTAAGTGTATTTGTCAAATCAATTAGTTCTCCACATCGAGAAAAAATTCCACTAATTGGATAAGCCTTATTATTCATTGCATATGTTATCAAAAATAAGATGGAACGAAAGAACGAAGATTCTAAGTGATCATCCAATCGAACTGTTTACCTTATATATTTTATAACAGGTTAATGAATATTCCTATTTTATAATTGCAGTTTTAAATATCTTTCAATTTCTTTTTTGTAGCACATCGATACATAATACACGAGTTTGATTTATATAATTTCGTTTTTCTTATATTATTATTCATTACTATATGAACGTTAAGAGTAATTTTGACAATGAAGGAAATCATTCTTATGTTTTAAATAAAATTATAATCAAAACTGAAATATCCTTTAAGGACAAGAAAAAAAGAAGTACATTAAAGCTTCAGATTTTAAATTCAAATTTATTAGTTACTTTCCCTCTAGCAACAGCCTACTAATTTAAAATTATTATAATTTAAGTAATATTAGGATTTCATATTTATACATTATTTTGATTTTAAGTAACAATTTTATAAAATAATATACAAACAAATAAGTTATATACGTGAAACTTGTTTAATTTCTATGGTAATTTTGTTACAATAAATAATCAATTTCGGTCACGAAATTATTCCAGACTTACGTAATATTTCATGCGTTAAGAACATTAGAGTCTGCCCGAGCTATCGAGGTCGTTCTACCCTTTATCTTAGTTTAGTGAGTATATCAATTTGAGGAATACGCTTTCAGCGTTGTGTATAAAAATTTATGAAGAAACTGAAGAATTATCCATCATCATCAAGTGAGTTATAATCCGTCTGACCTTTTCGGCCCGAAATAAATCTCGTTGCATGAAAAGGGGGACCATTAAGATTTATCATTTTCAGTATGTGCGTGCAATATGTGCCTGGGTGGTGGGCCGGGGTATCCTTATTTAGTATACGAACCCATTATACTATCAGCAAACCACTTCATCATCCATCAGAGTGTCAACAGACAAAGATCCCAAACATCCCATCTCGGAAAACGATGAAAAATTTAACGCTGTTTATACACATCGACTACAAATAAATTTCAGATTATGGATACTATACTAGTGAAAACAAACGTTCCGGCTTTGATCTCATATATTTATTAAATTTTATGCTGCAGTTTATTGAACGCAATAACAAATACCCGTGAATTATGGACAGATGAGGAACGGATTTATTTCGACGGCGAGGGTGGGAGGTCGATTTAATTAGCGCCGATATAATTCTTTCATGGATGGAAAATTTGTTTTTGGACTAAATCCGGCCGAACGTGAAATATTAATTAAAAAGCAGTTTTAATCATGTTCACAGGCCGCTGCTGATTTAATTACAGCGACTATATCCGAATTCGCTTGCTGGCTACTCGATCAAATATGTCGATAAATTCGGATTTGGAGTTTTTCATTAATCTGTAATAAGGAGAAATATGATTTGGACCAATTGGGTATTAATTTATCGGTTTTATTCATACCCCGTGGGTGATAAACATTGGCCATTTTAATCAGTGATATTATGCACTTCATAATAGTGTTTTATTTTGTTTATGGCAATAAACCGCACATTGAAAAAAATGTTATTTCGCTGTTAAGTTACACTACATAATCGCCATCTGTTGACTGCTATTAAAATTTCAACAACTTTAATTGCTTATAAAGTTGTGTAATGAACACATGGTGAATAGGTTGTAATGAGTGAACACGACCATATGTTTATTTTAATGTAAATTTTGAATTATACTTTGTAACAGATAAGTTAATAGTAATGCTTTTATGTAGTGATATTTATTTTATCTTGCAATTTTTTCGTATAAACTTTATTTACTTATATATTTAATTAATTAATTTAAGATTTACTTAAATGCTTCTTCTCCGTTTGTATATATTTACTAGAGAATTTTACGTATTTAATGAAAAATTAAAAGTCGGAATAAAACAAGAGGTTAAGATTATTATTAAGTAATGTTGAGATAAATTGGTTGATTGAGTTACGTGAAGATCAAATTAATTTGACGAATAAAGCACTAATAACCTTTCTTCACAATTTTATTTGTTCCCAAATGTACATTTCGGACACAAAACGACCATTATCAATGGATTAGCACTGGATTAGCAGTTACGGCCAATCTATAAAATTTTGAGTATATTTTGTATCACCACATTACGAATTCTTCCAAATTTTTAATGTTTTTATGTCTTTATCATTTAGGCCTCTAGTTTATACAAAAAGGTGTGGAATGCGTAGCATTGCAATACACTAGTTTTGAGGTTAAGTTTTATATTACAGTTACACAGAATATTTTTAAGGAGTGCGACTCATATACCTCTTTTCTACTTTAAATGTGATAGTGTGTTCTATATTATCCACGTTTTCAGATATTTATAAGATGTAATTCATTTGATAACGAAACTATCGTTCGTGTGTATAATTGGTCTATTTTTTTATCTATTTAAGACTCTGGTTTTCTTTTGTTATGTCTACTCCATATCTTTGGTATTGGTATTTACTGTTTCAATTAGGTGTAACATATGTTGTTGATGGTTTCACCGTTTATGATGATACCTCCTTTTTATCTTCAACGATGATTTTATTCTAAATAATAAATAACAGAATGTACATTACACATCCTTGTCTGATTCTCCAAGATATCTCAACTTCTTTGCACATGTCTCTTCCAACATAAACCTTTATTGTTTGATATCAAATTATTCTTATATCTCTTCTCTCCTAAAATCCACATGCGTATCACCAATGCTCTAGCTTGCTTTGCATGTGGTTTAGTGTTATTTTTGGAAAGATTTTCAGAGTGTGTCTCATCAGGGCAATAATTATATCATCTAAGCATGTTTTAGCTCCACTATTTAGCACTATTGTCAAAATTGTTAAGGTCAGCTATTTTCTGGAATTTGTTGTGTATCTCGTATGTGTTGCTTAATAGTTTTAACATAATATCTGCATATTATTCATCTACAAGCTTTATCAATTCAGCTAGCATTTTATCGGGACCAAAAGTTTTTGCCTATTCAAAGTAACTGATTGCATGCGCATTCTTCCTTTAAAATTATTTCGATTAACCTTGAGAGTACCGCAGCCGTTGACATGTAAAAATTCTTACATATACTCTCACCATTTTATTAGTTTTTCCCTACTTATATGATTAGATAGTATTAAGAAGACCAAGATTTCAATAGAGAGATACAGCCTGAAGACATTATTGCAGAAGGAGGGTTAGGATCTATACATGTTTTAATTTGATATCAGCCATAAAAAGGTATCTGTTATCAAGAAATTTTAAAAATTTTATAAATTTCAAGAAAAGAATCTAGAAATGTAAAAGAGAAGTTGCTGAAAAAATACTGGAATATTCAGATTAAATCAAACAAGAATCGTAGAAAACTTTTATAAAATAAAGCAATGAGTACTGGAAAATACATAAAAAATAAAAGAGACGTTACTAAGACATGTTAGAGTTTTTGTAAATTAATTGCTAAAATTTGATCTGATGAGACCAACAACAGATCGGAAATCATACGCTGAAATAGTCGCCAACCTTCACTAGGAGAGGCACCTACAAAAGACGAATTGCTAAAAACATTTAACTAATTATCTACTGAAGAACATTTTGACAAAATCAAGCATGAAATGTAGAAAAATTCTAGGAACTTCAAGGAAATGGGAAATGTGTTTTAAAAAATCTAAGAGAGTGAATTAGAATTCTGATTTAATAAAGTGTAAAATAAAATAAAAGAGGAGACTGGTAGACATTTTAGACTATGTGTAGAAAATTCTCGTAATCTGAAGTAATTTCTGTAAAATTTTGACTATTAATTAATTTATTTATTTGTCTTCAGTTTTATTTCTTGAATAATAAATACATTAATAAATTTAAAAAAGAAACATACATAAATTTTGTGCGAGCGGAATTAACAATTAATTGAGTTCTTCCACTCAAACCCTTCATTTACCAGGATGTTGAGGCAGGAGGTATCCTGGATGACATCTTAAATCTTCTGTATATACTTTTATTCAAATCTTCTATTCCTTTTTAGGAGATACTTTTTTTTTAAATTAAGAGAATCTGAAAACTTCTAGAAACTATAACGAAAAGTTAAAAGTAGTGAATCAGAATAAATTCGGGACCTTAGTAAAAATCAGATAATATAAAAAAACTGATTTAATAAAGCATAAAGTGATAAAAGAAATCCTCTGAAATACAAGAGGTTATTGCTAGAAAATTTGAAAATTAGAAATCTGGAACGGTAATTACTCCCAAACACAAAAAAAAAAAAATTGAAGACATGCTAAACAATTGCTGAAACATACTGGAATTATTCAAGTAAAGCCCAATAAAATGGATGCAAAAAAATTCTGGAAACTTTAAGGAAGAGAAAATAAAATATTTGGGACAATCTCAAAATATATTCGGGACCTTTCAACAACAATATAGATAAAAACTAGATCGCTGTGGGATTCTAATTAAATGAAGCAAAAAAAAATTATTTTTAATTTTTCTAAAATAGAAGTGGAAAAACTTGTAAATCAGAGAAGTTTCTATGAAATTGTAGAAATTTAGATTGGTAACAGCTAGAAAATACTAGATGCTTTAATAAAGCAAAATTTTCTTCATAACAAATTTAAATTTATAGATCTCTTAGTGTTTTTTATTTCCTTTTAAATGCCGTTCTTTTGAAACTACACGTATCACATGTTTGTTTTAGTAATCAGTACCATAGTAAATATTTTGTAAAATGTCATTTGTGTAGGTTTCTTCTTCACGCTATTGCTCTGGGGACTTATTTTGGAATATGGCTTTATATTTCTTATTATAGTCTCTTCAGCTGTTGTTAATATCTGTTCTAATCTTCTTCTCATTATGTCAGTTTTACATGTATCATAGCTACCATCGGATTGCTACTTAAGCTTTCAGAAATGTCTTCACTTATTTGATGCTTATTCTGAATGCTAATATTTTTGATTCTAAAGCGAATTAATATCAAACTTTCCAAATCCTCCGAGATTGAGATAGATATACATGTACATGAGATTTCCTATAAAACAGGTATTTAAAAAATCTTCTTTGTGCATTTCTGGTTATATCAATATTAATATTAACCAGTGGGTAAATTATTTTACTGGCACTCTGTTCAATGTTATCCTCTGTATGAAGATGCGGTCTAAATATGGAACAAAATTGGATACCTATGGGTGGAGTTATTTTATCATAGTAAATGTTGCCATTTTATGTCTAATATTTGCTTGGCGCTGTCCATTGCATGTAGTTTAGGCCTAGATTATTTAGTTTTAGGTTTCTGACATTTCATTCCATCTTGCGATTTTGTTAGTTGCTTTGTAATTTACTTCAATTAACCATTCTAAATTCAATGGTTTCCTTTGGCCTTCTAAATTCTAAAACTTTGGAGTCTGATATAGATATAGAAATAATAACGGTCTTATTTACATTAATCGGTTGTTATTACTACGAGCCGTTTCTTTATTTATAAGGTTGGGTATTAGTGTTGTGTCATCTGTATATAACATAATTAATCCTTCATCGTTGAGCTAAGGAAGTTTGAAGGTTATTTTTGTAAATAAGAAACCTAGTTCTATAGTTATTTCATCAGAGAGGCTGTTATTCATCTTTACGTAATCTATCCTGTCAGATAGATAACTCCATAACAATCGACAAGATTGTGGGCAGAAGTTGTCGAAATATAGTTTCCGTAAGAGAATGCGAGACGCAATTGAAGACCATTGTTAGGTACATACTATTTTCAAACCCATCATAAATTTCATTTACGAAGGTTACGATTGATTTGTTAATTTGTCCTTGTGGATGTTGTGCTCGTTGAAATATTCCATGATTTGTTTAAAAAATTGTTTTCTAGTACCTTGCAAAGTATCGATAAGAGTGAGGTGGGTCTATAATTATTAGTATCATTAGGATCCCCTTTTGGTGTATCGGTACAATACAAGCCCGCTTTAAGCAATTCTGAGATTATACATAAATTAATAAACTAAGTTAGAGGGTTGATTATTGCCTCTTTTATACCCTTTAACAGGCTCACATTAATCCCGTATATATCTCTATAATTTGATTTTTCAATTGCATTATTGCATCACTCACCGTATTTGGGGAAACCTCTTTGAATTTAAACGTGTAATTTAAGGGATAATTTACATTTAACATATCAAAATCAATTGGATCAATGTTTGAAAGTTCAAAATTTTGTACAATGCTAGCTATGGTATTCCAAAAATTATTCAAAGAATTAGTATTAATATGACAGGTGTTATCATATTTTGTTTTCGATTGACAAGAATTGATTAAAGACATATGGTCTTTAATAAATTCTTCTTCGAAGACAAAATGCTTTTGATTTGTTGTTAGAGTCTTTGATCAATTGTGCATTAGCTTCCTTCTTGGCCTGATCAAGCCTGATATTCGAGTTTTAAGTTAAGGTATGTTGACATTGCCTCGTGCAGAAAATGTAATGTATCTCTCAAAGACTGAAGTGAGTTGTTATACCATTTTACTGTATTACCTCTCTTGCTTCTTATTGTTTTCTGTGGAAAGTAGATATCAATCGAGGTCTTTAACCTTGATAAACTTGATGAAATTTGTCTTCTACACTCAAATCGCAATTCTGAATAAAACTCCAATCAACGGGACTTATTTAATACCAACTGTTCATGGATGCCAACGTAATTTGATATCTTTGCATCAATAGGTAAAACGTTATTTATACAATTATTTTTTCTAGTTGGAAAATTAACTAACCGTAATATAATATGTAGCTTATTGGTTACATAAAGCAATAGACATACTATCATTTAAATTGAATTTAATATTATAATCACATCCAACTACAATATTTTTATATAAAAATTTCTCAAGTAACTGTGCTAAGATTGATAAAAACTCCTTGAAGTCAGAAATGGGTGATCGGTAAACTTATGATGAATTGTTAATAGTAGTAATTTCCTTATATTTTAGATTATTTTTACTTAACTGGAGTGAGTAAATATGTGTATCATGAGCAAAATTACAAGATACGTTATAGCAATTAACTTGAAGTGTTAGAACTTCCAGTTTATTTGGCCAGTGTTCACTTATATATATCCGACTTATTTTCGTTGAGCAATACCTCAACTTAATTTTCATTTATAATGCATTGAATATTATAAAAAATTACATTAATTACCTGCTTCTTACTAACATAGAAACATGTCTCACTATAATTTCGTTTTTTGTTTAGGGGCCCATCTAAAAATATATCTCTCTAACGTTACTCCTTTAGGCCAGTTGTTAGAAATTATTAGTTGCTTGGAATATTTATATTCCGCACCTATTATGAAAGGAAAAAATTGGTATTTATATTAAATTTTTCACACGTTTCTCCGTAGAGTCAATAATTAATTTAATGTGATCTCGAATGTCTTGTATGATGGATGAGTGCTTGACTCTCTTTAGAAACAGCATTGTTTTCTTCGGTTCGGCTTATAGCTCAGAATTAAATTACTCGGCGGTTCCTACGATCGTTGTTTTTGGTTGTAACCAAGTAACCTTAGTAAAGGTTAGGGATATCATCATCAACATCTATTCGGGGTTTATTATTGCTTTTCTACTGCGAGGCGGTTGTTGCTAATTCCGCTTTGCGATGTCTAATTGTTGTTCTTCCGTGTTGTGATGCAGAAAGTTGCATTGGGATTGCTGCCGGTGATTTGGGGCCACCTTCATTGTGCACTGATCGAGATGGAATATCTTTTGGAAATAATATTGGCAGGAAATTGATAACCTCAATTCGGATTTTCAATACACTGGATTTTCTTATACATAAGAAACACCATAAAGATTTCATAAACCAAAAAGAACAAATTGACATACGCAAACCGTCTTCTAGCAGAAAATCATGTATTCAACTCGGAGTTTGAGATCATCCACATGGAAAGAAGAGGACTAAACCTATTGAAGAATTTGTAAATGAATAGACATTTCCGCACCGATTATTTACTCAAAGAAGAAACAGAATTATTTTTCCCTCTTAAAAATGTTCTTTCCCCCACTAATTGCAACTTAGTATATAAGAAGTACTGTATGTTTTATTTGTATATTTTCTTCACATGAAGAAGCCACAGTATGATGAAATATGTATATGTAGTGTTCTAAATAAATCAAATTTAGGACGATAAATAAAATTTACTTTGTTGTTATCACACAAGGTTTTTATTATTAGTCACTAATAATAAAAACCTCGTGTGATAACAACAAAGTGAATTTTATTTATCGTCCTAATTTTCAAAATGTATCACAAAGTAATGGCTTCAAGCATCAACTATATTAAATCAAATTTGAAAATCTGACAGTCTCAATATTATATATAAATTTTCAACGCTTCAGTGTCGCAACAATCAATCAATTGTTTTCTGATGTTATGTGAGATAGGAATACAGCCTAACTCCTATATCTTTAACTTACTCAATGTCAAGAACTTCAAAAGAAACTACACTTTGATTTGTTGGTGTAGTTTCTTTCAAAGTTCCCAATTTCAAGATGCATTATAAAGTAATGGGTTTAACTATCAATCATCTTCATCTATTTTCCTCAGCACCATAAGACCTATTGGTTAGTAATCATTATGAAAGTCTTTGGGGCTCACTGAGTTCATGACGATGTGACAAATTCGTTTTCATACACTATAATGCCTGATTGGACACTACCAAATGTGTTTACAAAATTCTGGTCATCACTATTAAAGTTCATCCTATATAAAATGTGTGATAGAAGAATTAATCTTATAGAAGCTTGGAAAAATCTGAATCAAGAGAATGTTGGGTCTACTATGTGCATCACGAACTAAGGCCATAATTCATAGTGATAGGAATGAAAATACCACAATACTGTAATATTTAGTATAATTTATTTTGGACAGCAGTGTAAAAATTGTATTTTTCTTCCTTACATAATTAAACATTTTTTAGCAAATTTCTTTTATATTACTCTCTGAAGTATCAACTGATATTTTTTTTAACGATCTGCGAGAAGTAAAAAACTTTGTGAAACGTGCGTTAATGGCGAAATCATCCAATAACGTCGTTATTACACCCAAAAAGAAAAATCAGTCTACTGCGAGGAATTGGCGAATTAATTCTGCAGTAAGTTCAGAGAAGGGGAGATGAATCAAAGTTAGCTCAAGTCTGTTTCCGAAATTCTACAAGAAGAAGAAATTCAAAGTGATACAGATATTTCAACTACAACAAAAAATCTTTCACTGATTGTGAAAGCAAGTAGTGTGTTCTGATAATGAAGATGAAGAGCTAAAGAAGAAAAGCGTTTAGAGAAGCGCAAGAAGAAATCTGATCTGAGGATGGTAACATTTAAAAGCAGTGAAAGCTTTATCCCAACCAATAACAAAACAAAACATTAAGGTACAACTGTGTTGCAAAAAAATCCAATGCCTCTGATGAAGTAGAAAACAAAATAATTCCATTATTTCTAAACAAATATTCGAAAATAAAAATTTATGATTTATTAGGATCGAAATAATGTGAGTGCATTTAATAATTATAATTCCATTAGAATTAATCTATTTTAAGTCATCGCCAATAAAAAAATATAAATTTCTTAAATAATCCAGAACAATGATTAAATATAGTAGTATAAAATAAAAATTCTATTAGGAGTTCCTCACCTGTATTAAGCGCACACTTTTGAGGGACTCAGTTGTAGCTCCTGAAAAGTAAAAATAATTCATTAATATAGTAATAAATATATGTATATAATTACCTCATAAATTTAGAAATATATTTTGTCTCATAAAAAAAATTAATTTCTTTTGAAAATCTAGTGCTACAACAAAACGCTAATATTTTCCATGTATGGACACTGTATGAAGTAAGTCAAATCATTTACTAATTGAAGATGGCTAGTAACTAATTTAAGTAATTCTTATACTCAACGTTATACTATAAAAAGAGAAATGTGTAGGGAACTCCAAAGTCAAGGTCAAAAATATACAATTAAAAAATATGTTCCTTTTTTTTTGATCAATAGGTAAATGTTGAAGCTTTGAAAATTTTAAATATAATCAAAAAGCGACCAAAAAAATCAATGATATAGGAAAAATAGGCGCATAAATGTGATGAAGTCAAAATTTTTATAATAGTAAAATAATTACACCCCGACAAGTACTTACTATGTTAAATAAATGCGGATATAATGTTAGTGAAGGATTATAACAACATATGATATCAATTATCCATAAAAAATGTCAACGTGACATAATACATATATTTAATTTAAGTTTTCATTCTGGAAACAAATAAGCCATATTTGGTAAGTAAACCTGTGGAAGACCTCTACTGGCAGCAAAGCCATCAAAGCAGCATTTTTGTATACATTTATAGAATTATTTGCAGGTTTTTCGAAACAGTTATATATTCACACATTGGGTAAATAAATATCAAATAGACATAATGTTAAGCAACTATTTTGGTTGAGGAATAGACTGAATCTTTTGACTATTTTTTTATAAACTTAAGATTAATCAAATAAACATCTGTCTCTTGCATATGACTTCATTACACGACAATAAGGTCCTGTCTTTCAATATTATTACTAGTATAAAAAACGTAGATTTGTCATCCAGTTTCAATTTGCTTCATATATAGTACTTTTTGGACTAGTTTTTGTTATTTTTATTGTACACTAGCAATAAAAATAACAAAAACTAGTCCAAAAAGTACTATCTATTACTGTCCTACTACTAAAAATCATTTATATTTATACCATAGATAGTTACCAGTTTACTAATAAAGAGGATATTTATATATACGATATGCGCACCCCATAAATTCATTAATCCCTTTTCATTTTTTATCCTTGAAAAATATTTACCTACTAAATTAACCTTGTTTAGATATAAAATTACCACACGCCACATACCAATAACAAATGTTTACAAAACACGACTTGTACGCATTTCAAAAACATATACACATATGCCACCACCACCGAAACTGTTTCCGCCGGTTCTTTTCTGGGACCGGAGGGTCGCGCCCGCACCCCAAGGGGCCGGCGAAGATTGTCAAAAACCGGCATGCTAAACGTCGCAGACAGATATACAATTTGATACTCGTGTGCGTGACGAAAGATCGGGGTCCAGAAATTTGGTGCGTCGACGTCTGCAGAAGAAATTATTGTTCCGCGCCGAAAAGCAATCAACATCTGCCGCGTTCGGATGTAATTAAAACCCGACGAGCAATTATGTCCCGAGAAGATATTTACACAGTTAAGAGTTTGGAAATTTTCGATCGGCGGCGAGCGTTCGTCAATTGAATCGTACGTAAATTAATTTGAAACTTGGTCGGCGACAAGGATCCGATTAAATCTCTGTTTGGAATCCTGAGTGTTTGTTGGTGTAATTAAGAAAATTTCGCGCGTTAATTTAATGATTGGATGTAAAAATTAAATTCGTGTTTATATCTTAAATAATCTTACTAATTGTGTGTACACAAATTTACAGTCAGTAAACCACCAAGCCCTTCCTTTCCTAGTTCACTGGTTATGGCCTAAAATGAGGTTGCAATAATTAAATAATAAAATGCATTTTAGTCCTTTACGTTATAGAAAAATAACTAATAATTAGAAAAACACGAAAATATTTCGTAAATCTACAACAAGGAGTCTTACTATGACAATGTGTGTTACTAAATCTACAACAATGAGTCTTATTAAGACTCATTATCTTAGTATGACTCATCGTTGTAGATTTACGAAATGTTTTCGTGTTTTCTAGTCATTAGTGCAATAATTTACTAAAAATATGTATGTATTGTATTTAATAAACATTGCAATTAATGATATGATATTTTGAATGTTTATTTTTGACATAAACTAAATTATTACTACATTTAATTCAACCTTGACCCATTTTAATTGAAGTTATTTCACCCAAAATTCGATTCTTTTAGTCTTAATAAGGCAGTAAAAACAAATTTATTGTTGAAATAAAAATAATATTGAATTATGCAATTGTACTGAACATATTTTTTTAAATGTATTATATACAAATTAAAAACACGTTTCAAAAAATTCTTTATTTTGTTTTAATCCACGTGTTTATCAATTAAAAAAACTTTCAGTTATCAGTAATATTAAATTATTATGTGTGTACTTAATTTATACTTATTTTTGGAAAGTAAATGTTTCCTGTCATTAAATGTAATAAAGGGACGATTCGCAGAATAAATTTATTCGGACGCACTGTATTAATTCAGGCTTTGGCACATGGACATTTGGACCCTCAGTTTAGGCACCCTCCACGAAATTTCCCTTTGTGATTGAGATGTCATATGGACTACAAACCACCCATAAGCATGGGGTGGTGGAGATTATTATCGATTGGAAATTAGGGGTGGTTTTCAGTTAGGTCATACGTTAAATTGTTAGATGTATTCGTTAATATAATAGTGTGTTTTTATTGAGAGCAAAAGCGATATAAAAATATGATGAAGTGTACGTCAAGTATAAGATAAATAAGTATGTCTTTTATGTTTCGATGCCTCTACATAATGGAGTGAATAATAAAAAAAATATTGTGTGATAAAATTATTAGTGCATTAGGTTAATAATATTAAATTCCTTTCTTCACTATTTTTATTTAAGTAAAGAAATGAATGTAACCGCGTTTTTTATTATTAATATAATCTTCACAAAACTCAAGAACACATACATACAGTTCATTAGGTTATTCAAAAAGTTATTTCAATTTCTTAGAAATCTTATAATGAACAAATAATATGCAAAACAAGTTTACGCTCGTTTTTTTTAAACGTTGAATTTAGAATTTTTCAACAATTTATAGAATCTACTACTATTTATTGTTTCATTTTATCAGACTTTTTCACCAATTTATCATTTAAATAAATTTATTTGAGAGTTTTAGAAATTAAAATTTCTTATTTTGGTTTTTAAATTTTTCAATAGTCGCCATGTTTGCTACTAGCGCCCTCTAGCGCATGCGCGTACCAACAAACCAAATTGTTCTCCACCGTTAACAATTTCAAACAGATTTGTTTGTTGCTTAATTTAATAAAGATGTTCTCTCTCTCTCTCTCTATTTTTATTAAATTTTATATTACGTTTTCTGATTCTTTCTGGCAGTAACATAAAATTTTTGTTTTTTGCTGGCAAAAGGACTGTAATTTTTCTATAGTAATAAATTAAACATTTCCGAAAATTCTGCTTCTGATTTGGTATTTTTTTAAAGGGCTTCAAGCAAAAGCCTAAATCTAAAAGGATATTAGAAAACACAAAAAAAATACAATCTGGAAGATAAAAAGAAATCTCGAAGAATATTTTCTGAATATTTTTTAAAAGCTTGAAGAGAAATTTATAAAATTCTAGTGAATAAATTTTACAATAATTTAAAAAAAACTAGAAGAAAAATTGTTAGTGATACAATAAAAAAATTCTTTAAAAGAGAAATATTAAGAAAATTTTGAGAAATTGCAAAAAAATAATATGAAACTCTAAATAGAAATTAATGGACAAATGTCGAAAATAGAAAAAACATTGCTAACAAACAAAAATACTCGAAGAAAATTATCATAATCTGGGAAATAAAAGTGTATTTGAATATATTTGAAAATATATAACAAAAAAATATTCGAATGAAATGTTCGTTATCTGAAAAAGAAGTTCTAGAAATAAAAGATAGATTTTTGGAGATTTTTGGAAACCACAAAGAAGATTCATTAGGAAAATAATTGCAAAAAATTCAAGAACCATAGAAAAAGAAATTTACAATCTGGAAGACAAAAATTCTAGAAATCTCAAGGTATTCCTTTAGAGACCTTTTTTAATTAAAGAAAAGGAAGAAGAATTGTAAAAATCTAGTACATAAACTATATATATATATATATATATAAAACTTTTAAATAAAATTTTCGTAATCTAAAAGGGAAGAAGTTTCTCTTGAAAAATTGTTAGTGATACAATAAAAAAATTCTTTAAAAGAGAAATATTAAGAAAATTTTGAGAAACTGCAGAAAAATAATATGAAACTCTGAAGAGAAATTAATGGACAAATGTCGAAAATAGCAAAAACATTGATAACAAACAAAAATACTCAAAGAAAATGATCATAATCTGGGAAATAAAAGTGTATTTTTGGAGATTTTTGGAAACCACAAAGAAGATGTTTTAGGAAAATAATTGCAAAAAAATTCAACAACCATAGAAAAAGAAATTTAAAATCTGGAAGATAAAAAATTCTAGAAATCTCAAGGTGTTCCTTTAAGAGACATTAAAGAAAAGGAAGAAGAATTGTAAAAATCTAGTAAATAAACTATATATATATAAAACTTTTAAATAAAATTTTCGTAATCTAAAAGGGAAGAAGTTGAAGAATTCCAGAAAACTGGAAGAAAAATTGTTCGAGATTTTTAGATTAAAAGGGATTTTAGACAAAAAAAAATTTAAATGGTTTAATGATGGAGACCTCTAATGTTTGTAATTGACTTGTAAGAAGAATGATTGCTATTCCCGTATTCATTCCTTTTATGATCTAAACGTTTCTCCTAATATCATTTCTATTCGTAATTTCATTCCTTTCTCGTCCGTAAAGCCTTTTTCTCGAACTTGAATAAATATTCCAATAAGAATTTCATCTTTCTGTAACGTTGTTCTCTTGAAAAATTTTGATATGAGCTTGAAGATTCCATGGGCCATAGTTTTTGTTGTGTTCTTACCTCTCTTAAACACCACTATACTATTGGGGTTGTGGGGATAACACTTTAATAACTTTTGCTTAACTCAACATTATTCTGCAAAGACTAAATACACACTGTTTTCGGTATTGCGCACTCCATATGTGCCGAACACGGAAATATATAAACAACGTTTGACGTTATTATATTTTAAATACGCTGGCGGGAAAAGTGCGAAACACTACAGTTTTCTTCCGTCGGCACAGCAAGCTAAAACGTCAGCGTGATTTGTAGTTTTGATCACTACCGCCACCTATCAAAAGTTAGAGGCACCTCATCCATATTCGCAATTTGATTAATCTCGAAATTATTTTCCTTCTTGCTGATATTATGTATCTTGTAATATTACGTATCTCTAGGGCAGATTTCTCAACTTACTGTTTGAAGGTCATCTCAAAATTTTTCATCTACGTTTTAGGCAAATTCCTCAAAAAGAACTATATAATATATGACTTATGTCGTTTGACATTTATCAGGTGAGATGGAATTCTATTATTTTAGATCCGTATTTAGACATTGTATTTTTGGAATAGTGTAGGTTTTGTACCCATATATAGCTCATCCCTTTTCATAAATCTAAAGCACCAAGAGGGTAATACGCTAAAATCTAAAATTCAATTAGCTGTTGCCCATCTTTTCGCTTCAAAAATTATAATTTTCTAAGAACCAGATATTCCCATGCTTCGATTGTTTGTTACTTCTAATTCTGGCCAGTTTTTTTTTAAGTGAAAACGGAATGTTATTTTGTCCTTACTTAGCAGTTTTAATTGTTCCTACTATTTTCTCCATTTGCAAACCATTTTCTACGTTGGTGGTGAACCAAAATATTTTTTGGCTTTTCTGTTTGTAGATTGTTTTGCATAATAATACTAGGATCGCCGATCATAAACAGAGAGTGTAGGTTAATCTGTGATTTCCCGCTTGTCTTGGGGTAATTTGCGTTATACCTACCTTTGGACTATAATACGTATTTCAAATTTAGAGACGATTTATTGAAAAACATATTTGCACCATATGACGCACCCAAAATTTGAGTCCACTCTACTATGCGTCTTATAATCTAAAAATTACGTTAAAATCTTATAACCAAAAATTTTAAATGAATTTGTAACTTGAAGCTTCAAAAGTATTGTTGATCAAAATTTTAATTAATTTTAGACATAAGAGTAGTTTAAATGTAACCTGAATATTTATAACCAAAAGTTTTCAATAATTTTTAAAGTTAGAATCGGTTGGATGTAACTTAAAGCTTCAAAAAGTATTTTTAATCAAATTTCTTGGTCATTTTAGACATTAGAGTTGTTTAAATGTAACTTGAAGCTTCATAACCAAAAAATTGAAATAGTTGTGTCACTTAAAGCTTCAAAAAATGTTGTTGATCAAAATTCTACGTAATTTTAGATATTGGAGTTGTTTTAAGTGTAACCTAAAGTATTTAATATGATACATATAATAAACAAACAACCAAAACCCGCAAAAAAATTAACTTGAACAATTAAAAATAAAAGAAAAAAATAAATATAATAATTATTGTAATAATAAAATAAGTTAAATTAATTACAATGGGATAAGGTCGTTACAGTTTACCTCATTTATCTTAGAAAGCATTATATATCTAAGAAACCAAAAACATTAACTGATACTTACATGATGATAAATACATATTTAGAATAATCCTTCAAAAATATTGTCACAAAAGACTTCATGTTGATTAAGTATAAATTTTTTAAGTTCATGTTTAAATTTGTCTTCTGAATTTAAGATTTTCATATAACATGGTATAGCATTCTTGGCTTTAGGTAACACATAATTAAAGGACCTCTGGCGTATAGATTAATTCATCTTGAGAACCACTGTATCATCTCCTCTTCTTGTGTTATAGTTTTGGGTGTGTTTTATAAGATTCGGTGGTGTTTTGAATGCTTTTGTTCCAACTTTGTAGAAATACAGTTGACGGATGTTCATTACTCCTGCCTCTCTGAATAGTAGGTCTGTTGAGTAGTGGACTGGATTTTTAAGCATCCATTTCAAAATCCTCTTTTGTATGATTTGTAGTAGCTTCATTAAATAGACAAAATATATATCGTAATTTTTTAACAATATGACGAATGTTTTTATTTTAATATGAATATTGGTCGAGCAATATTCGCAAGTAGTTAATTGGTAATCTTAATTCTAAATATATTTTCATTATTTTTCACTACTAGTTCTTGAAAGGTTATAAGGTTGTTAGCATGACATGAGAATGGAAGAAATCTGATATTTATAGATAGTAAATTGTTATTTAAGTAATTCCTTCATCAGCTTTTGTTTTTAGATTTTGCTAGTTAATGTCTTCGCCGAAGAATATCATCCGCAAATGAAAGCAGCGTTTCATTTGATTGAATTTGGAATAGGCCATTAATATATATCAATTGGACCAAGAACTGTTCCTTGATGAACACCGCACTATATTATATGCTCGGTACTGAAGTATCCCTCTATGTTGGGTTCTTTCGTGTAAATAAGATTCAAATAATTTGTTAGCTAACCCTCTCTCACTCATGCTTTCCAATTTCTTTAAGAGATGTTCGTAATTAACTGTATCAAAAGCTTTTTGCAGACCTAAAATAGCACAGGGACTTATTGTTATTATCAAGACTTGAATATGCCGTTTGGAATACAGCATTGATTGCATCTTCCGTCGACATCCCTTGAGTAAACCCATATTCCTGTTTGTTTAGTAAGTTGTATTTATCAAACAAGTTAGTTAGTCTTGATTACGTGCTCGAAAATTTTAGCAAAATTTGAGAGCAAAGATATCGGCCTGTAGTTAGCAACTTCTTCATTATTGCCTTTTTTAAATATGGGTTTTATTAGGGCAATTGAAATGCTTAGGGCATGTACCTTCACTTATAACCGCATTTATTATTATGGTCCTTAATTTGTTTAATTAGCCCTGAATTAATTTTATCCATGCCATAGGACTTTTAATTTTTTAATTTTGTAATTATTTGCATGATTTCAATTTTTGATCAATGATTTAGAAGAATGGTTTGTATAAATATATTCCTGGGTACATTGCTATATTGTCTCGGCAAGATTAGGACCAACGCTAATAAAATAATCATTAAAAATATTTGCTACTTCTTGAAGCGATTCAACAATACTATCATCGAGGCGAAGTTTATTTATGTTATGGTTTGTACAATTTGAGCCTGATACCTCTTTGATGGTGTTCCATAAGCTTTTAAAATGTATTAGTTATTTTGTTTCTATAGTAGTCTCTCTTTGCTCGGCGAATATTATCTTGTATCTCATTTCTGCATTTTTTAAAATTCAATTTCTAGGAACGCATTTTACGATAGTTCCTGAATAGTTTGTTCTTCTTATTTAATTTTTGCAGTAGTAGTAACGAACACGTTATCCAGCATTTTTGCTTTATTTTCGCTCTTGGAATTTTAGACAGACATGTTTTTACTTTGTGTATACTTAGACGTTCTCTGTAAAGTATCTTTAACATATCTCTCATTTGGTTGCATGTAAATATGACCTATGCACGACGTGTTAGTTACTCTAGTTGGCATATTAATAAGAGATATGAATCCCACTTGAGCCATCCTGCCTAAATATGTTTGATTTTGTTAAGGATAGGTATCGTATGGAGCCATCTTGGTTGACCTTAAAAGTAATTTACTTTTCGGCCGTTGATTACACTATATATATTTTATAAGTTTTTGATCAACTTCAAATAGCTTTAAAATTTTAAAAATAAAAGAATTCAGGACCTTATTATAGAAGGTTATTTGTTTATGGTCCCGGATTTTCTATAATATTTTAAAGATTGGTCCAAACTATCATTTGTATTGATATTCACTTTGTACTTTATGTCTATAAATACTTCTTCTTCTTCTTGGTCCTATAGGTTCAATTTATAAGTCATTTTCCTCAGAACTTAATCTATTTGGGGCATAATATTAGTACAAAAGAAATAGGTTTCAAGAAAAGTTTACTTCACTATTTCTTTAAAGTTTTAATTTCCTCTCGAACAGAACGTAATTTCCTTTCTTAATGAACACCATGGCGACCATTCTTTTTAAACAGACTATGCTGGTTTACATCCTTCTCCTTTCTTTCTAATTTCCTCCACGGTGTATTTTACTTTTTGTCGGCGGTATCGAAATCTTTATAATAAGTTTAGCTATGCAAATATTTGGTATTACCTGGAACAATTTATTACGACCACTAAAGTATAGTGCGCAATCAGGTGTTATAATCCAAGAAATAATTGTTTCATGGTTGTTTATAAAAAATATTTTGTAAGTAATTTTTTTTCATCCTAGCTGTTGTTGCTACTTATTTTTTAAATCTTCGAGGTAGTTTGTTAAATAGGAACTGTTTTTTTATGATCGTATCAAAAAATTCTCTATCTAAAATTTTTGCAGTTTCTTTCGAAAATTTGCGCGTAGAGATTATCGTCTTAATTTTCAGAAGGTTTTTATTTCATTTTTATTAGTTAGACAAATTTTTTAGTGCATCAAATCTTCACAATAAAAAAGAAAAACGTTGAAATCTTAAAGTATCTTACGTTAATCGATAGTTTTCTACGTTTTCAAAATTTTACGTTCCATCAAAATATCATTACTTATAAATATATATTAATTACTTGTAATACAGTTGTAATGAGAGTTCCGCATATTTTTTCTCTATGGAGATGAAGGTTTTCTTACTTCACGTCTACTTGGTCTGTAAGGTTAATCTAAAATAATGCATTATAGAGTGATTTTTGTGGTTATAACTAATTATATCTTTTTGTATTTTAGAGAACTTTAATGTACCAATTCTATTTATTACAATTGGTGACACTTTTATCTTATCTTATCACCAGGCACATTATATACATTCCACATTTTTATTCTTCAAAAAACTTGCTTAAGGAGATCATCTTAATGTTTATATATACGATTTCCTAAATATTTAGAATAACTAGCTTCCCGGCTAAAATTTTAACCGTAGTTTCTGGTAATATTGTGATGATGCAAAGATCAACATTCGAAAGGAATTGTTTGTTATTAGTCGGTGCCTTAGGTTAGGTTAGGTTAGGTTGGTGTGGCAGCACCACGAAGAGGTGCACACTTAGGCCTAGATAGGCCCGTTGTGATACCAAATTTCCCTTTCCTGAGTTCTTATGGGAACCATTTGGAGCCATTTATGAATCTGGCTATGCTTCTGGCATCGGTTGTCTCGATGTCAGAGAGCTCATTCATAAAGGAACGGCCTAGGGAGGAATCTCTTATTCCGGCCAGCGCGGGACATTGACAGAGGTAGTGGAGTACGTTTTCCTCCTCCTCTTCGTCGAGGCACCCTCTACAAAAGTCGTTGTGGGCTATTCCTAACCTTTCTGCGTGTTTGCCAATGGGACAGTGTCCCGTGATGACTCCCACTGTTAGCGCAATGTCATGTCTCTTTAATGAGATGATGCCATCGCTTCTTTTGCTGTTGCAGCGTGGCCAAATCTGCCTTGCTGTGCTACAGCTGCTCTCATTCATCCACCTTTTGTTTGTTAGGTTTAGGATGATATTGCTTAGGATTTCCTTGCTAGTCGCTAAGGGAATTCCTGGGTGATGGTTTATTGAGGACGAGTGAAGCTTCGTTCCATTCTTAGCCAGCTCATCCGCTATGTCATTGCCCGGGTTGTTGCTGTGGCTAGGCACCCAGATGAGTTGAGCGTTTGTCTGTGTTGCCAGTTCATTTAGTGATTTCCGGCAATCAGATACCACTTTTGAGGTGCTACTCACACCTGTTAGAGCCCTGATTGCCGCTTGGCTATCAGTGTAAATGTGGACCCGGTTTGCGTTTGTCCTATTGATCCTTAGCCATTCTACTGCAGTATTTATGGCGATTACTTCTGCCTGTAGTACACTACAGTAGTCTGGTAGTCTGAAGGATAGTCGGATCTTCAGGTCTTCGGAGAAGACTGCTCCCCCAACTTTTGTGTCCTGCTTAGAACCGTCCGTGAAGACGTGTAGTGTCCCTGCTTCATTTTCTTTGTCCACCGCCCAGTCCTCCTTGGTAGGGATCTGGGAGGAGAACTTGTTATGAAATGCAGGGATCGGTAGACAGCGGTCAATATTCTTAGGGACACCGGGGAATTCTTTGAGAATTCTTGCGTGTCCCCGCGTATTAGTTGTGAGTCGGCAGATTGAGTTCAGTCTTAATGCTGTTGTTAGCGCAATCTGCTTGCCGAGGAGATCCACAGGGGTCAGATTGAGGATTGTTTCCAGTGCTTTCGTGGGACATGTCCTAATAGCTCCTGTAATCATCAGGGTTGCCAACCTTTGGACCTTCCCAAATGCTTGCTGGTGAACCTTTTTGTCCAAAGCAGTCCACCATATGAATACGCCGTAGTAGAGTATTGGCCTTACTACTGCCTTGTAGAGCCAGTAGGTGATGTTGGGTCAGTGCCTTAATTTATAATTTTTCATATCTAAGAAGTGTCAAAGAGACACGAGATATCTACAATATTACCAAAGGTGAAATGGATTTTATATAATTGTATCAAAAGATCCATTATAAATTTCGTTTAGAATTTGCCTGTGAAGGCAGTAAAGAGAAAGAGGGCTGCATCAAGTCAAATTTCTATAGATAGGGAACGTAAAATATTCTTTAATATTTCTTTCTTTTTTCTTTTAATGTATAAAGCGCCGTTTGATGGTATAAGGGTGTAAGAATCAGGACCAAGTAAAGTCACTCAAAGCCTATTTTCCAATGCTCACTCAATAAAAAATCGTTTTCGTTTCCAATAATTCTTAACCAAGTAGAACCAAGGAAAGGAAATCATTCTTTCAATGAATCAATTGAGAAAAATGATGCTTTAGGTCATAAGCTGTGCTCCTGCTTCAAATTTATTTTGCTTATTAATATTTTAAATTGTTTTCAAACCACGAAATATGCTTCCAAATAATTTCCTAAAAAAATATAGTTCAGAATACCCAACTAGTATTTTGACTGTAGTTTTGGTTAATGTTGTGCAGATGTAGATATTAACTATTGAAATAAAGATCGCTTGTTGTAATGTTGAATCATTTACTCAATTGATATGTTATTTTTACAAAGATGCCTAAACAATGAAAAACAATTATGGAGTTACTTGAAGGATAGGGGGCTGGTCAGGAAAGTAAAAGGACAGGGTATAAACATTGATACATGGAAGGCACACTTTGAAGAGCTTTGAGAGGTGGTGGCAGAGAGAAGGGTCTTCGATGGGAAATAATATTTTAGTATGGAAGAGTTAGAAAGGGCACTTCAGCAAATTAATGATGGGAATGCAGCGGGGACCGATGGGATACAGTCAGAAGCATGCTTCTGAATAATTTATGGAGAGGAGAAAAGCAATTTCTAAGTCAATGGAGGGAAAGGATCATTGTGCCAATTTATAAGCGAGGAGATGAAAGGTATCCAAAAAACTATATGGGAATATCTCTAATGGCTAGCCAATATAAAGTACTAATGATAATGGTGAAGGATAGGCTGAAGGTGGCAGTAGAAGAAAAAAGGATGCTACCGAAAATTCGAGGAGGGTTCAGAAAGCGACGGTCCACGATCTAGCAGATAGCTACACTGAACTGGCTGATTTAGAGAGAGCTGATAAATCAATAAAAGATGTGTTTGTCATTTGTAGACTTAAAGGCGGCATATGACTCGGTGGATAGAAAGTTGATGATTGAATGTTTGAAAGGAAAGGGGGTTTTGGAGCAGGTGGTGGAAGTATGCAAGAAAACTTCAAAAAGTTAAATCCAGAAGAAGTCCGGTTGCTAGCAAGATTCAGATATGGAAGTGAAGTAAGGGATAGGAAGGGGTGGATGGGAAAAGAATATATAAGATGTAACTATTTTGAAGAAGAAAGAGAAGGGTGGGAGAAGATAAACAGGAGGGGGAAAGAGAGAGTTAGGAGGATATGTCTGGGCGAAAGTGGCAGAGAAATAGGTGTGTGCAAGCAGTTGGTGCAATTGAGGACAGGGAAGTGTAGCTAGGTGGAAGCCAGTGGAAAATGGAGAAGGGGGTTTTATTTTAGGTAGTGGGCAAAATGTGTACAGTGAACAGCGAGTGTAAAAATATAATATAAAAATATATTTATGTAATTTAATTATGCCAATTAAAGGTTTTTTGTTTTAAAGATGCCTAAAGTTATAAAAATGCATAGCTTTACATATTTAGATTAGAAAATTAGTCTGTGCAAAGATACGACACTGTAAACTATGATTGATACTTTCTTTGCTACACTCTTGATGAAACATATAACTCACTGGATAGGAATTAGGAATAATACACTTGTTTTGTTTCATATATTTACTTTCAGTTTCCTGATACGTGTTTCGGCGATTGCTCGCCATTCTCAAAGGAGTATAAAAGATTAATTTTAAACCTAAATAGGCAGCAAACTGTATCATCTAGCTACATGTAATTTAAGAAGTTCATCAACTTTAAGAGATTTGATATTTTTTGTGGTAATGATTGTAAAAGCTTAAACTTCGTCATACATTTTGTATAAAACAAATTATACAACTAATTTTTTTATGATGTTAATATAGTTATTTGTACAATGTGTCCCAAAAGACTTATTTATTCAAATACTAATTTTTTTTATGACAACTCTGCAGACTCTGTGATGGCTCCATTTCGTGATGGATATTTTCTTTCGAATGCGCCAGTGTAGTTGGCCTTAAACTTTAGTTTCAAAATTATTCCGCATAAAAAAGTCCACGGAGGCCAAATTTCTCAAGTTCAATTTACAAGAAAGTTTTTTACTTGAACCGACTTCACAGTGGTTTAATTCATCTACCAAAAATGTTTTATAGCTTTAGAATGTTGTACAGAATACAGTATAATGACAATGGGACACCCTGCATTACTTGTTTGTTTCGTCGTTCTCCTGCCAGGTCAATGAAAGTTTGAACTATATCATCTAACTTCGCATTATACAAAATACTCATCTGATCTTAATCTTTTCAACAATTCTATTATTGCTTAGAAAGTATCCGTCGTATGTTTAAAATAGGAAATAATAGTTTGTTCAGTATTTTTATTGTATAACATTCGACTAATTTACTCAGAGCAATATAAGGACTTAGCTTGGACATCATCTTCAAGTTAATTTTTTAAAATGCTTCTTATCTTTCAAGTCACCAATGGCCACAAATAATTAATTAAGATTATTACAGTTAGAAAACTTACTGAAGGATAAAACTTAAGCTGAGCATCAAAAGTTTATATTATTATTGATACGCTGTACTACTAGCAGAAAGTTTTTCGATTGACTTTTTATTATTATTTATTATTTCGTAGCAGTTGGGGCTTCGCAGAATTAATCTGTGTTTTTCAGTGAATTGAGATATCAAACCCATTGAAATTGCTCATCAACTTGATAATATTCATTTTTTCTGTTATCCTCCTATTGTTCACAGATTTTAGTTTGGTAATTTAGAATTTACTTTGCCCTCTGGTTCTGTTGTTAAATACCTGCGCTCGCTGAAATCACCAACTAAAGTTTTTTATGTATTCAGTTAATCAATTTTTGGATTAAAGTGAAATTATAAATAATGCAAATAAGCACAATAACCGTTAGTTAATTGATAACATCTGCATTTGCTTCTAAATCAGCTTCCACCCTACCATAAACTTCTAAACTTTTGCATATGAATGATTCCCCATAAAAGCCCACTAATATTCACTGATTCTAATTAGAGGTAAAGGATTATAATAATAAAATTCTTTGCCCGGAGAAAATGGGTTTACGTACGTCCCTCTCAAACTGTCCTCGGATGAATCGGTAAGGACCGTGTACCTCATTGAATCTCCCCCTAGCACCACCACAACTCATCGGCAATAACAATCAATATTGATTCCCCCACCTTCCTTCCTTCCTGGATTCACGAGATTCGGAACTGCAGAGACATTGATGGCGAATAAAGGATTGCGTGTACGTTTTATGGCACCTGGATTATTTAAGCACACACACACAACTACAAACGGTAGCCGATCGTGGGGACGCGGAACTTGTACACATGTTGTAAAATTATTGTATTTACCTTTCGTCGGTTTGTCTCCTATTCGGTTTTGTGTGCACGTTTTATTGCCGCGATTATCGCAAGGAGCGCCAAACTCTAAAAGGGGCGCTATTTGAACAGCTATGTTAGCAAACTAACTGCAACTGTATTAATTTACACCGGCTTCGTTTTAACCATACCGACAATTATTATAATCATCAAAGATCTTTACCGGCTATAAAAAAGTTCTTTGAACTATTTTCCGCTAAAGAACCATTCTTTCTTGTTTAATGTACCGATGTGGCTGTTACATGTTGAAACAACATTATATCATTGGTAGTAGGTGATTACAAAAATTCTTCAATGTTCTACAACAATTGTTGCCACACAGTGGTAACATCAAGTAGATGATGTACCTAGACGTAAATACTTTCTAAAATATGTTCAGTAATGTTGGTGTCCGTCTAATTGTCCAAAATTTGTCCTAGTTAATGAAATTTGTTTATTTCCATGGACTATAACAGGTTAAGTTGTATCTTCTTACCCGCATCTGCATAAATACTTATACTAGTTTCTACTGAATTCATCACAACCCAACTCTTATTCCACCACTTTTAGCATTTTCTATTAAATATAAATTCCCCTTTTTACTTTCCCTATATAGGGAAAATATTGTTTTAATTATTATCTACCTGATGATACCACTGTGTAGAATAATAAACCATCCACTATATCAGCGCTTTGTTTAAAGTTGATGAATTGGTTTATGTAAAGATATAGAACAATGGCATTAAATAAATCCAGATGAAACTAATCGAAACGGGCTAGTGGTAAGTTTCACATCAGTTTACAAAATTAACAGTTTCGCAAACAAGTTAAGCAACTTCGCCATAATCACATCACCGCCCCCGACTCGAAGCGGTCTATTGGTTTACCTACGACTCCATCTTCAGCAACTAACGGAAAACGTCCGGTGCACACAGATCGCACAACGCCATAAATTTAAAACCAGCCACGTGCAATTTGCATACGTAATTAATATACGGCACGGATACTTTGTACAACGTTTCACAACAAACGCCAATTTGACTAATTAAAAATGTACACTGACACCCATACACGGATTTATAACCCCGTGGCAATTTAATTCGGCTTAATGAAACGATTCCAACAATAGTTGTAATTGCGTTCGTTAAGTTTTGCACAACTGCAATCCATCATGTGGTCTGTCAAATCTATCAGCTGTGGTTTAGATAAATGGATTTGCCATTTCCATACGAGGACAGTGCAGACTTAATACTAAAAGATAAAAATAATAAATTGGTTCGGGACAAAATCAGCAGTTGTTAGCTAAATCAATAACAGGACATTCGCTTTAGCGTTACAATAAAGAAACTCTAGTTTTATTGTTGTAATTAAGCAAAAATTACTTTCAGGAAAAATAGTCGAGCAATTTGGTTAAAAAAATCATATGATATTTGAGTATGAACTACTTTTTTTGAATTTTTAAATTTATATACGATGGTTTTATATTTCAGGAACAGACGATCCAAATGGCAGATCTGACAACCGAAGACTCTAACGTATAGTAGAGATCAGTAGAGATACTCACAATAATTTGATCTTCAAAGAGGATTTTGATTAAAACCTTTCTTCAATATTTTATTTTTATCCAGATGCACATTTCGGACACAAAGTGTCCATTATCAATGGTTTGATATCAAATAAAATATTGAAGAAAGGTTCTAAGTGTTTTAATCAAAGTTATTATTATCTTCAAGTAACTCAATCAACCAATTTCAAAGAGGATATTCACAGAGGGGCAAATCTGAAGAATACGGTGGGTAGGGACGCAATTTGTAGCCCAATTCATTGAATAAATAGAAAAAACACGAAAATATATTCGTAAAATCTACAACACATGAGTCTTATTAAGACTACAAGAACAAATCACTTTTGAAACAACTACTTCTCTAGCTAATACTTCGACAGACATTGAATAATACAAAAGTAATTTGCGTGTTACAAAATAGCAAGGCTATCAAAGCAACACTAGTTTGAACGTTATTCTTTCTGTACCATAGTATAGTCACTCACAAACTATTTAACGTACATTCAAATCTTTTTTAATAGGCTTAACGCCGCCCAAAACACATTCTATATTCAACAATATTAGTGCACCCCGAAACCTGATCCTGTCATAAAAAAGTAGTCACTTAACTTAATTCCTAAATGGAACAGAAAGAATAACGTTCAAACTAGTGTTGCTTTGATAGCCTTGCTATTTTGTAACACGCAAATTACTTTTGTATTATTCAATGTCTGTCGAAGTATTAGCTAGAGAAGTAGTTGTTTCAAAAGTGATTTGTTCTTGTAGTCTTAATAAGACTCATGTGTTGTAGGTTTTACGAATATATTTTCGTGTTTTTTCTATTTATTAGTGAATTATCTACAACGTAAAGGACTTATATATTTTATTACCAATTCATTGAGTTTGGCCATTGTTCTGATCGACTTGTGCTACATCTAATTGTCTTGGTAGAATTACCCTTCTTTTCTTCAAATAGGACCTTTTTTTCGCGATTTCATGCATCAAACGCTCCAGTAATGCTATATAATAGTCGGTGTTAATTGGTTTCCCCTTTTCGCGTGCAGTCCACTCGGCTGACTACCGATTGAACTTGGTAGTGTGGTGATGGATCCATGTTTCATCCATCGTCACATACCCACGCAAAAACGCCTATTTATTTCGCTTAAACAGACTTTGAGCTGACATGGCACCCACTTTGCACAGAGCTTTCGCATGCCCAACTATTAAAGCACGATATGTCCAACACGTTCCTTTGATATCTTCAGAGTCTCAGATGTCTCGATCAACTTCACTTTACGGTCATTCAAAATTACTTTGTGGATTTTGTTTAATGTTTTCATCTGCAACAACCCCTTCTAGACATCCACTGAGCTCATCATCTTCGATGTCCATATGCCCTATACGGAATTTACCAAACCACTTACGAATTGATGCTTCCGCTGGAGCAGAGTACGGATAACACTTATCAAGCCAAAATTTTGTTGAAGCACTATGTTTTCTCTTTAAAAAACAGTGTTTTATTAACACACAAAATTCCTTTGTATCCATTTTTTCCAATAACAAAAGTTGCTTTACTCAAAATGCTATGAACCAATTGTCCGATCGCTTTCAAATTTTGATACGTATTGTTTGAAGATTAGTTCACACTGAAAATCATATGAAAAACAATCTTAGAAACTAAACACATGGCTATAAAAAAAATTATTCCGGTTGAATTCTATATAATAATATAATTTAATAATCACACAAAGAAGGCTCCTGACGATTGGTCAAAAGAAATACGATTACGGTGCTTCAAACACGTCTATGATATGGGGGGATCATAAGCATAGTAGCCTAAGTCATAGAAAATGGAATCAACAAAAAAAGTGAAGTTAAAGAAAATGAAAATGATAAAAAAATTGAAAAAGTACAGATGGTAGTATGGAAGTAGATGATGATAATAAAACCATTGATAATGGATTTTCATTTGAGGATATCATAATAAAAATAATGAAAAAGAAGAAAACGACATCGTTAAAAAAATTGCAAAAGAAAGTTCTAAGCGCTTCTAAGACCTCGGGTTGTCTGGTATGTTTCAAACCGGACAATCCGAGGTCAATTCAAAGAACATAAAAAAATTGAAGAAAAACTTCACAGAACGAAGACGATAAAAGTAGAATTAGCATCTACTTACGTTTGATTTTTTTGTTATTTGCGTTTCAATAGGTTAAGAAAATACTTTTTGAAAAACAAGAGAAAAAAAGCAATAAAGTGAGTTAAAACCTCATATTTTTTTTTACTTAGACCACTCTACCCTTCTATATCGTAACTGGTGACAAATCTTGAATAAATGCGTATGAGTTCGAAAGTAAATTTTTTCACGCATGATGTATTTCGAAGCAAATGGTTACCATTTCCGACATGTGACAACTATACCATTAGTACAATATCAGACATTCAATTCTGAATGGTACACAACCATTTTTTTTTGTCAGAAGTCTTTAGAAAAAAAAAGAGAAACAAACCGACGTAGATGCATCACTTCCACTTATACATCTGCTCAAACAAGACAATTTTTAAGAACTAAAAGTGTGATTTGATGGGTCATTAAGGCTTCAATGTCAATCCTGACAAAACTATGACTAATCGTAGGAAGCTGAATATCAAAACTCCAAAAATAAAAATATAAGAAATTACCCTCTCAGATCAGTTAAAATATTTAGATTTAACACTAGATAGGAACCTTGTTTGGAACGCACACCTAGAAAAATCAATGTGCAAAGCTACCGTGGCATTATGAATATGCCACAGGAACTTTACCGGGGCCTCTGTAATGGAATTCTTAACCTGATTAAACCAGAGCTTCTAGTAACACCGTCGGATATAATGCCGACCAAATTAGTCGAAAACGGAAGCGGACTCCGGTATAGGCACATAGGAGCCTAAATAAAGGCTAAAATAATAGCCTTTGAACAATTTGGTCGGGTTTGTACGAAAAAGACATCTGTCTGATCTCAGAAAGCCAGGCTGCTCCCAAAAACCCCAATTTTTCAATTCCAAAACTATTATACTTTGAACTATAAACAAGTTCTGAATCAATTGCCAGACAATACGCTCACTTTAATGTGGGTATTTAGGTATTAGGTATTAGATATTATTTATTTTATCCATCATGCTAACAAAATTATTGCATTATTATACATAATAATTGTTTACAATGATTTCGATCGCACTTGGAAAGGCTTGAATTCACAAAATAATTGTTCTTCCATTCTCACCCTCCATTCTTCTGGAAAAAGTTCTGCTCTACAAAGAAGACTATTTAGCAGATGATTATATAAATAGTGTCCTTTGTGAACCAAAACTTTTACAAGAAGAATGGAGGATGAGAATGGAAGAACACATATTTTATGAATTCAATGCATTTTTGTTTCAAAAAGGGATTATGATTTGACACTACGTGTTATTATGTTTGACATGTATAAAAGTACTAGGCAACGCAAGTATAATAGGCAACGAACATGCTGATGTACTTGCCAAAGAAGGAGTTACGACTACCATAATCCAACCAAAGCCATGAATGTGAGTTATCAAAAGCACATAGGAAGGGCGTTATCCAAGAGTGGGAAAAATATGTAAAACAAGGCATTGGATAAACACCTCAGATTAAAGGCAATCTAAAATGTTTATTGAGCTCTCATCAAGCAGAGCTAAACAGCTCTTGCGCCTCACGGGTCACAGGACGTATTATCTTTAACAGATAGGTGGACAACACCACTTTTAGACTCTATGGATTGGTAGGTGTAGCATGGCCTCCTAGAAAGATTAATTTCCTAAGAACCTACTTGTAATAGGATAGTAATACAAAAGATCTAAGCAGGTCACAGCGCTGTAAGGCTGTTTATAGCCAAACTGCCCCGTCTAATCTATTTATCTATTGTATCTAGGTAAACAATTCGAGCTATATCCAAAAAATACAACACAAGCTTTATAATTTGTAAACCAGGAAAGATATATTTAATATTTTCAATTATAAAGAAGAAAAATTAAACAAATCAATAATAATAATTACAAATTTAGTTTCTAAAATTTTCACAAATTGTATACAACCAAAAGATCTTACCACCTTCAAATAATATTCAAACACACCAACAAATAAATTAAACAAATAAACGACCTCAAAATGTTTGGAAATCAAAAGGTCAAACCTCAAATATTAAATCGTTGACGATGGTGGCTTCTAATTCGACATACATAGTTAACAGCAAATAAAACACAGTTTTTTAACCAATTCTATTATACAAAATTAAGTAAAAAGTGTGTGTTCAAATATTAAACTCAATGAATCATAAAAAATAGTACTTCTTAAAAACATAAAATACAATAATCATAGTTGGAAAATTTGTGGGGATTTGAAAATTGTTGGACTTCTACTAGGACAGCAGTCAGGGTATACGAAGTACCCATGTTTTTTGTGTGAGTGGGACAGTCAAAGTAGACATTAACATTGGAAGAAAAAGGACTGGATAAGAAGAGACAATTTAACTTCCGAATCAAAATATGTTCTGTACGAAAGGAAAAAAAGTCTTGTTACCTTCACTGCATATTAAACTAGGATTAATGAAACAATACGTGAAAGCTTTAAGTAAAGATGGAGTGTTTCAAATACCTTCGTGTAAAGTTTCCTGCTATCTCAGAAGCGAAATTAAAGGAAGGTTTGTCGGTTCTCAAATAAGGAGATCAAGTATTTGTTAATAGCATGACCGAAACTGAGAGAGATGCTTGGTCTTCATTCGATAATACTATTGAAGGTTTTTTGAGAAACAACAAGGATCCTAATTACAAGTAAATTGTGAAAACATGGTACAGAAATTTATGGAATTCAATATGAGCATATAAGTTCACTTTTTAGATTCGCATCATTACTTTCCCGAAAATGTTAGGAGCAAGGTGAGAGGTTCCACCAAGGTATGAAAGAAATGGAACGCAATCAAGGTCGGTAGAATGTTTCAATAATGGCTGATTACTGCTGGTCAATAAAAAGGGAAAATCCGGCCCTGGAATAGAGAAGAAAATCCAATACGAAGATTTTCATCCAAGAGGGAAAGGTGGTCTGGCAAAAAAAGTAATTAAAGATTGTTTAAGACTTTTTCAATTTAGTTTACTATTTGTGATTTGTTTTTGTCTCTGTATCAATAAAAGTAGCGTTTATTGTGACCAATTTTGTTATAAATATTATTTCAACATTGATAAAAATCGTACGTACGAAAAATGACACTCGGAATTGAAGCAGTTCAAAATTATACAAAATCAGATGTCAGATCAAAATCAACTTTCAAAAGGTCAAAATTTGTTGGCCTGTGCATTTATTTGAACAAAAATATATGCATTAACATTAAACATGGAGACATATAGATGGTGTTAGTCCATCTGGGTTATAGACCTGAGGTTTTCTGCTCTGTCCTGGATTTAATAATGAGAGAAAAGCATATCCTTGCTAGCTAGTTGAATTTTCCTGAAATAAATTCGTGTATGGTGAGAGGAGGATGTATATATTTAAAAGGGATATTTGTGTTTCGAGAGATACAGAATTTGGTTAACATGGGAAAAAATACTATTTATCGTTACTTTTATTTAAAACAAAAATATTTTTAGCAATCGTTAATATTTCAGCAATGATTTTTCAGTTTGGGTGTGTGTGTATTCAATATGAATAGTTTAGTATGAGTTTCCAAAAAAAGTATATAATAATTAATTTGATTTATCATGCTCTTAATAGATATTAATCCTTCGAACTTTTTATTAAAATTAAGCATATAATTTTGGTATTTTAAGAGTTATAAAAGATTTTGTAGAACCTGAAACATTCAAAAATTTTATATTGCAAGGAAAGATTTTATTAGGGTGCTATCTATTATTTAACGGTTGTACTAAGACTTCCCAGTTTACTGGATAAGTTCCGATTAGAGAGAACTACGATCTAATTGGGATCGGATTCTTGGAGAGAATTTAATTTAGAGTTTTTCATAGTTTTTATGTAAGTGTTTCAGGTACCTTTATGTTAATTATCATATAAGATTAAATATAGCATTTACTTATTTACTTACAATTAAGTTTTTACAGTTCTAGTTATATATTTAATTATTCAAAACATGCCTTAAGAGTATTTCATAAAATATTGAATCAAATTACTACTTTCAAATGAGTCGACTGATAATTCACGGTACACTGATAAAATGATCGTCGTCCCAATCGTTTTAATTCTGTGCAAAAATTGTAAATATCTTAAAAGCGAATGCACCACTATTTTCCCTCGAGTCTGCATGTTGACGTGAGTAATAGGGGGCGCGTCGTTTTTATTTTTTGTTTGGCGTTCGTCGTAATGTGTCTACATAAGCGATCATCCGAATGGGTTTCAGACATATAGCAATTCGCCAACACGTATGCACTGACAGTTCTATTCCCCACTGATTGAGACATCTCCTTAACAGCAAGCTGAAATTTAAGTGACGACCGTTCATAATTTTTCGATGGAAATTCCTAAAGTAGATCATTTTTATTTTAGTTCAGAACTATTCATTCCAAGTTTTCCAATAATTAAACAATAAAATTAATTAAATTGACAATATGTAGTTTGGGTGGCCACAGTCGCACTCTCAATTTAATAAAACTAATCACAGGTTACTAGAAAAGAAATAGAAATTAATTTTCAACAAAGCATAAAACTTTTTCTAATTTACTCTACAAAAATATATTCATACAAAAATAGAGCAAACATTTTATTAATTGAAGAATTACAGTGGTCACCCAACTCTGTACAAACAAACTCTGTGTAAGATAGATTGACTGAGAGATCGATACATGTATACAATTTTTCCATTGTCTTTGCATAAGTTTACATAAAACACCTTTTAGTGTAATTGTTAGATGGATGAAAAACCAGATTAATTTGGTTTCCATAGCAAATTATACATCACAATACTCTTCTGGACAACATCGGGTCGATATTGAGAAGAATACTTAATAATTGCCATTAAGTGCTAAGTTTTGTCAGAGCTTATTATATGATTTTGATTAAGGACTTCTCAAAGGGAGTCCAATATAGCGTTCACAAGGCTTCTTCAATGTTTTCATAAAAATACGAGGTGAAATATGAATTATTTTACCCATCTGTAGTCTTCTTTTCTAGATTAGATAAAATAGCATGTTAAGTTTTTTTTTTAATTCACCTCCAAATAAACATAACCAGATGTGAGAGAATAGGTTCCAGTTTCCAAATCTGTAGAGCTAGATAGACTCCATCAATTCCTAGAAATTTTAAAGAGGGACATTTTTGTAATAGAACCTGAACTATTGATCTTTGATTCTGTTACAATACTGGAAGCGAAATGATCTTATTAGAAGGAATATGTCAAATATCATTTTGATTGTTTTTCATACAGAACTCCCAAAATCTGGGAAATGAGATTTCAATGTATTTCTATGGGCTCTTCGAAGTTGTCTGTGATACATTAAGATAATTCTTGAAAAAAGAAACATTTTAGAACTGAAGTCTAAGTTCTCTTTGATTCTGACACGATGTTGAAAGTTGAGTACCATTTTTTATAGAAGGATATATAGATGTTTGTTTTATTTTGGTTCTAAACTAACGACCTTTGCAATCTGGAAAATTAGTTTTCAGTAGTATTCTTATAGGCTCTCTGAGACTGTTTTGGACGAATAATTAGACAATTTATCGAAGGAAACCCTCAGCATTATGGTCAAGGTCTCCTGTGATTCTGTCGTAATATTGGAAGTTAAATGCCAGTTCTCTTTAATGAAATAATAATCTAAAATATGATGTTATATTTCAAATCAAAATATATCCTTATTTTGAGTACCTTTATTGTATTGGCTGTTAATTGTTAAAAGTTTATTTTAAATGCATTGTTAGGTTTTGTAACTTAAACACAAACTTTCAAAGAGTATTGTTGGTTTTATTTATGGCTGCAATACTAGTATTGAGGAATTAAAAAATGGAACTTGAATTAATTTTTCTCTTAGTCTTTGACCATATGTTAATTTTTATGTGCGTAATTTGAAAGAAGTTAGAGGAAAATAGCATATCAAGTATGTAACTAACAATTAACTTGAGAAAATCTGAACACTGCAGAAAAAAAATTAGTATACGTTTCACAATCATACAATTTTGAATTATGAAAGGTGAGCTTTTTAGTTGTCGCACTAAGGTTCTCTTATAATCATGATACTTGATTATAGGACGATCATCCAATCAAATAATTATTGATATTCAAAGATTTAGGACTGATAACAATTTGTTCACATGTTCAATTTTAATTTTGAAGTTTTTAACAAATTTCTAAAAATCTAAATGTGCTTTATTTTATATATTGATTCAAATTTCTTGTATATCTTTCTTAGATATCATTAAGATTGTTAAAGTTTAGTTTAATTTTAATATTTTGATAACAATCACTTTTAAGAAAGTTTTCTCTAGAGCAAAGTTTTGCTGTTGCTATAAGGTACATCAGCTGTTTCTACCTTACTTGGTGTTTAAAAAAACATTTTTCTTTGGTAATTAACAAAATTTGGAATTTTGAAAAGAGAACAACAATAAAGTCTTTATTTACTGCTCATACTTCAAATCATAATCATATTCTAGAGACTAGTTACCAAGTTTCTTTATTGATCGCTAAATCTGGAGAAAACCATACTAGAGGAGAGAATTTAATAAAACCGTCAATATTAGCATTTCTTAAAACGGTTCTTCAAAAAGATGACAAAGATGTAAAAACTATGACGCTCAGTACCAATACTGTTAGCAGAAGAATAGACGAAATGAGTAAACAACTTGTTGAAAAGCTGAAAACAAGAAAATTCTCAGTGCAAATGGATGAATCAACTTTGAAAGACAGTGAAGCAGTATTTATAACTTACGTAAGATATTTTGATAAAAGGCATTTTGCTGAAGAAATGTTGTTCTGTAAAAGATTAAGAAGCACCATTACCTCCAAAGATATATACAATAAGCTAAAAAAACTATTTAGATGTCAATAATATACCAATGAAAAATATAACATCTTGTGCTGCAGATGGTGCTCCATAATGATGGTTAAGAAAAACATTCAGTAATAAAGTGTATCAATGCTATTAAAGCTAATGACAAATGTGAGCGTCTCTTCAAGCTGTTTTGTGATGAAATGCAGACCATGTGAGACTTTTACTTCACACTGATGTAAGATGGCTCTCTAAAGGAAACTGCTTGAAAAGATTTATGGAACTGTTTGATATCAACTTATTGATTTTTTAAGCAACAAACCTAAAATGAGATATCTGTTAACAATCGATATCGATTATTTAGCCGATATCTTTGAAAAACTAGATATATTAAATCAGCAACTTCAAAGAACAAATAAAACTCTTCTCATTGCAAAAGCGAAGATATTTGGTTTCATTACCCTTATTGAGTAATGTCAGAAATATATTGATAACAAAACTTTGAACAGTTTGCGTTTTGTTATCGATCATATGAAAATTCTATCGACTGATTAAAAAAAAAATCTGATTTAAAACAAATTAATTTTCCAACATGGATGATGCAACCAATATTAGCGGATTTGTCTCTAATATGAAATATGCAGTATCAAGAAGAACTCACAGAAATACAAAAGGAGCGATGGCATGGCTTTGTGAGGTAACAGAAATCAAACACCCAAATTCAACTAAATGTGCAAGAAAACTATTGTTACCGTTTCCACCTTCATTGTTAGCTGAATGTGGATTAAGTGTTGTAAATGATTTACTGATAATAAAAGAAATCGTCTGGATATAACACATATAACACAACGGGGAGACTTGAGACTGAAGCTAAACATAAAATCTCTGTACAGCAAGCATCAAGCGAAAGGATCTCACTAAATTAAAATAATTAATTAATATAGAAAAATCTCTATTAAAATTATTTCTAAATTGAATTTCAGTTTTTCATTATATGTTTTGAAAATTTACTTACTGTGTTAACAATTTCCTAGTGATTTCTCCTTAAAACCTATCATTTAAGTTTCTTAAGTGAAAAATTCAATTTTTTAATATTAAAAATTATGTATATGTACATTAGGGGGGCATAAGAATTTTTAGAAAGGCTTAGGTGGGGCATGGCACAAAAAGATTGGGAAACACTGCTCTAAATAAACATAACCAGATTTGAGAGATTTGAGAAATATGTTGAGTTAAATAAATAATATTCATCAATTCCTAGAAATTTGAAAGCGGTAGATGATTGAATAGAACCTGGAGTATTAGTCTTTGATTTATTCACTTCTTATTAGAAGGAATATGGATGTTTGTTTTTCATACAGAACAGTAATCTGGGAAATGAGTTTTCAATGTATTTCTATGGGCTCTTCGAAGTTGTCGGGGATACAATAAGACAATTTTCTAAAAAAATGATATTAAAAGTTGAGTAGCATTTCTCTATAGAAGTATATATAGATGTTTGTTTCATTTTGGTTCTAAACTTCAACCGTTTGCAATTATTGTAGGCTCTCTGATGTTTGTCGTTTAGGGCGAATAATTAGACAATTTTTCGAAAGAAACCTTCAGCATTAAGGTCAAGGTTCCCTGTGATTCTGCCGTAATATTGAAGGTGCCAGTTCTCTTTAATGAAATATTATTGTAGTCTAAAATATGATGTTATATTTAAAATCAAAATATATCCTTATTTTGAGTACTTTGATTGTATTGGCTGTTAATTGTTGAAACTTAATTTTAAATGCACTATTAGGTTTTGTAACTTAAACACAAACTTTCTAAGAGTATTGTTGCTTTTATTTATCGCTGCAATACTATTCGAAAGTTTGTGTTCAAGTTACAAAATCTAGCTTATTGAGAAATTAAAAAATGGAACTTGGATTAACTTTTCTCTTAGCCTTTCACCATATGTTAATTGTTAGGTACGTAATTTGAAAGTAGAGAGAAATAGTCATATCAAGTATTTAACTAACAATTAACTCTGAACACTGCAGAAAAAAAATTGAATACGTTTCAGAATCATAAAATTTTTGGTTATACAAGATATGAAAGGTGAGCTCTATAGTTGTAGCACTAAGGTTCTCTTATAATTATGATACCTCGAAGATTATAAGACGATTATTCAATCAAATTATTATTGATATTCAAAGAGTTGGCACTAATAATAATATGTCACATATTCAATTTTGGAGTTATTATCAAATTTATAAAAAACTAAATGTGCTTTGTTTTATATTTTGATTCAAGTATAGTTCTTAAACTACAAAATTTAATATTTTGATCACAATCACTTTAAAGAAAGTTTTCTCTAGATACGCGTACATCAAAAGCAAAGTTTTGCTGTTGCTACAAGGTACATCAGCTGTTTATATCTTACTTGATGTTTAAAAAAACATTTTCCTTTGGTAATTAATAAATATTGGAATATATTGTAAATAGAGTTATGGAAGTCAATTACTGATAGTTTGAGGTAATAACATATCTAAATCAAGAGAAAGTAAATTGAAAGTTTATCCTAAACTACACGAAATATGGGTTGTTCGAAAAATAGTTTCTTTTTCTAATTCAATGAGAATTTACTACAACCAACTTCATAATTAAGCTACATAATCATAAAATATTTTGACTGCAGATGTAGGAAGACTTGCACTACAAGATTGATTGAATCTGTATAGTAGTTTTTGGTTGAAACTCAGTCAAATATGGAAAATGAAAAACAGCATTTTTAACACATTTGCCTTTTTTCTCTAGAAAGCAAGAAAATAAGATTCGATATGTATGGAGAAGATCTATTGATAGAACAACAATTTGATAACAACATTTCTATGAGGTAATTTTTATGCATCACGTTCTAGAAGACCAGATAAAGTTACAATAAAGGCATTATTTCATGTAAACCGGTGATTTGAACTCATAAGATCGCTAAATATATTAAATCCAAGACATTTTCCGTCATGTTTAATCTGGTAATTTGCTTTACAAACTACATTTTGAAACACATAATAAATTAGAAAGGATAAATGTATTGAAAATGAAGTAAAAGGATGAACAGGCATTTATCAAAAATAGTGATTCTGTCTGGTGAGATATCAAAGGAATATTATTTGAGCTTCTACCAGAGAAGATTATATAATAAGTGTAGCATCATCAGCTGGAAAAATTGAGTTATTCACTTAATTAGAAAAGGACAGAATGTACCAATAAAACTTTACACCATGTAAAGTTCTACCAAGATAATGTGAGACGTCATACAAGTTTAGCTTTTACAGCTCAGATAGGATATATTTCCTTACTTATCATATTCTTCTTTTGATTATTATTTATTTTGGCAATTTTTTAGAATAATTTTGGATAATCGTGGAAATTATATTTTATTATTTTTTTATAACAACAATATTTTGTACAGTTAATAGCTATGTGCAAGCATGTTACTCCATTGTAGTAAATCCCTAACTAAAGCACAGCTTTATCGATTCTTACTTGACACCTCACCCTGTAACATCTATTTCCTCTCGAATCTCATTTCAACTTATAATTACTATTAAAACTCGAGCACTACCACGATGACAATTATTAAGTGCGAACCTCCATTAGAATTATTGAAGGGGAGACGGACGTGTGTGAGGGCGCATTGTCCTGGGGATAAAATATGAGCATATAATTGAGTAAACACGTCTCAATAATAATGCGGACGGCCGTGCGGTCGTACGAAATCATCCCCTAAACTATAAAATCCAGCGCGACCGTAAAACACACCATAAAACCCAATTAAACGGTAAATAAACACGGATTAGTTTTTATAGTTTCTAACACCTTTTTATTGCGGCGGTTCAACCCGATTACGGTAAATATTTACACAGGTTGACGGGGAACTCTATAAATAAATTATTTCGAAAACTGGTTTTACGTGCGTTATTAAATTCCTTGTTATTCGGTACCGAACAAGAAAAATATTTTTAATTAAATAAATACACACAAAAGTAGATATACATATATATTTTTATGTAAAAAAGTATTATGCTAATTAGAAGTTTAATTAAACATTTAATTTATTGTTGATATTATGCTAAATTAATATTGTAATAAACACATTTTATAATATATAATTACTTTAAAAAAACATGTAAATCGAATTATAAGGAGCATTTATTATTATCATTATTAATTTAAAGTAGATTAAAAATGTAATTAATTTTCCATCTTCAAGATGTTACAATTAAGATTATCCACTTTTTACTTGCACGTCCGTACATCTAAAACCTGCTGATTGAAGCAAAACTTTTTAATAAGCCAATTTATCGGACGTTAATCGATACCATTAAAATTGTATCCGTCCGCTCCAGTCAATTTAAAATTTTTAACAAGAACGAAAATCTGCATTTTCTTAAAGCCAGAAATCCCTTCCCGATTATCTCCTGAAGCTTAAGGCCAATTATCGAGAGATTAAAGTTAGTTTTCGAGCCAATTAGAGTCGAGCCAGTCGGGATTCTTACACGCACGTGTATATTAAAAAAAAACTTAATAAGGATATTAATATACTTACATTTGTACTCGCATCAACGCTTGTAATCATGATGATTGGTTTATTTTATATATTATAAATTTACTCTCTCTTTTGAAACATAATAAATTATTCCCGATGAAAGTGGCTGATGTGTGGCAATGTAAAATTGTTCAATTATTGCTTAGAGATATAATTTGATCATTAAATGATTATATCATTTTTTTTATTCACTCGTAGGTGTATGTAGGCTTGTGAAATTTGTTAATAATTAGAAATCGTAATCGCTGCTGGTTACAATACTGTGTAAGATAAATTATTGTTGCCAAAGTAAGTAATAAGAACTATAATAACTGTAATTACTATTTATGGGTAATAATACAATAATTAGTATGCCCTTATACGTAGAGAAATCTTAATTCCACCAAGATTCGCTATTGAATTTTTATGTTAGAAATCCTTTACTTTATCACAGATAAATTAAATAATAACAATTTTAAAAGCGATAATTTTTAGAAATCTACATCCTGAAGATGTAATTAAAAAGATTAAATAATTGAATTTCTAAATTAGACGCCTACAACCAAATTTGAATTTGAGTAATTACACAGGAAATAATGGTAACACTTTCTTTCACAAAATATTTTTTTATTCGCTAAATGTATACATTTCGAGTGCAAAGCACTCATTATCAATAGCTAGTGTCGGGGAAGATTGTACGGATTAATTCTAACAAAGGGTTATTTAGCGGGGTTAAATCAAAGTTAAGTAATTTTGTTTTGTGTTTTTTCATCTCCATTGCCTCCAACATATTTAAATTTTTCCTAGACGAGGATTTTAAAATTGTACTATTGTGTTGATTTTTTACGTGATAAATGTGTTCTTTGAACCTGGTTGCTAAATTTCTTTGGGTTTGCCTGATATGAATTTTGTCGCAGTTTTTACAATTAATCGAATAAATGCCTGTTTTTTCGGTATAGCATTGTTTATTAAAAGTGTTGCCTTGCAACGTTTTGAATTGTGTATTGGTATACAACGCTGGAGAAAGGTTATATTTCTTAAATAATTTGTTTAATTTTGAATTAGAAAATTGTGAAAAAATTAATTTTAAATATTTCCTTTCAATTTTCTTTTTCCAATAGGAATTAAAGTAGTGGTTAATTTTATTTTGTGTTTATTTGAGTGTTTGTTAATTAGTTTTATTATTGTATTTGTGTTGTAGTTGAGGGACTTTGCTATATTTAAAATTAAACTTCTTTTTCTCTATTTATATTTGAGAGTGGTAAGTTGATGGCTCTGTATACCATGGATTTAAAAGCTGCCATTTTGTGTTTCCAGGGACTATTGGACTCAGATTAGATATAATTGAAGGTGTGTGTGTCTTTTCTATGTATTTCATATTGAGTATTTAACTTATCAACCAGGTTATCTAATTTGTTTTGGTCTTTTTTATGATTACAAATATATCATCTACGAAGTGATACTAGACTCTTGGAATGGAATTGACTCTTTTGATTTCTGCTCTAATTTATTTAGAAAAATATTTGCCAAAAATGGTGATAGTGGGTTACGGATAGCAAAAGTTTGTTTATAAAACTTATTATTAAATTCGAAAGCATTCGAATCCATGACTATTTTAGTTAATTGAATGTATTGTTCTATTTCTATTTCTATAGCTATTAACATCTGGTTCTATTTTAACATCCTTAAATAATTCTGTTAGGTGAAATTTTTGACGGAATTGTCATTTTTAATTGTTAAATGATTGAATTTTTGTACAAGCCATTTTGCAATGTTGTACGTTGGTGAATTTATGTTAAAAACAATGGGCCTGTATTTGTTTCCAGGTTTGTGAACTTTCGGCAGACAATAGAGTTTAGGTAATTTCGGATTTTTGACTTTAACTTTCCAGATAGCTTGTTTGTCGAATAAAAATGTTGAAGTGTTCAAAATATTGTTAATGTTTTTTATGTAAGGATTTCTTTTAAGTAGAGTGTAAGGGCCAGAATCTAATAACTGATTTACGTCTCTGATGTAGTCTGATTTTCTAACAATTACAATGGCGTTACTTTTGCCTGATTTAAGATAAAAACAGTCCTTTTGTTTTAGTGATTTGAGCGTTGTGAAGTCTTGATGTTTCGTCTTGTATGTCCTTGGATTGTGGTCTTTCATTTTTTATAATAAGTCTTTTGCTGTTTGTCGGAAACAGGGTGCTTCTTCTTGACTTAGTTGCATGGAGGGAGGCAATTTCAATGTCGTTGATTATTTAAGAAATATAACCTTTCTCCAGCGTTGTATACCAATACACAAAGATATTTAGCAACCAGGTTCAAAGAACACATTTATCACGTAAAAAAATCAAAATTCTGAAAAATCAGCCGTAGCACACCATACAATTACAACTGGACATAAATTTTCGGTAGACAATAGTACAATTTTAAAATCCTCGTCTAGGAAAAATTTAAATATGTTGGAGGCAATGGAGATGAAAAAACACAAAACAAAATTAATTAACACAGTTATTGCGCCATCCTCATTAGAATTTCCCCAAAAATCCTGTTACCAGGTACTACCCGCACTCGTTCTTCTAAGTATATATTACGCCACAATCTAATTTAGTTAGTAAGCTATTGTTAATGAGTGCTTTGCACTCGAAATGTATACATTTAACGTAAAAAAACTATTTTGTGAAAGAAAGTGTTCCCATTATTTCCTGTGTAATTATCAAATCTATCTTCACGTAACTCTCAAAATCACGTTTCTATTTGAATTGGAGCGAATAAAACTTTAGAGTCAAGTTCTCACCAAAATATGTTCTTAAATCAAAACTCCGGTTTTATCTCGATGATGAGGTAGCATATATCTTCTTCAACAACTGAAATTATTTATTTGCTTGATATAATATTTTTATTAGTCTGCTATAAGGATATAATTTTGGAGTTTATGTCAAGAATGAGTCGCGTAATGACGAATCTGTGCTTTTTTCTGTTGTACCTACAGATGAGTTGGTTTGTTTCCATGTTTTCACGTTGATTCTTTGCTACCAAAATATTCGAAAACAGCCTTCAAATCGGTGCAATATAAGATTTATAACAATGTGCCAAGAATCTTTTCGACTTTTGGCTTTGTTTATTTCCTCAAGCCTTCTTAAGAAAGTTACTTACCATAAAACGCTTTTGGGACATAAAACCACAAAAATGGCAAAAATCATACGGTGCAAATATTATAATGGCAATAACCTCTTAAAGTATTTAAAAGTGTCATTTACTTAGAGTATAAATATATAGTCAACAAAACACATTGTGCTCCTTATGAGTGAGAAACTAAATTATTTTTAAATGAATAAGAAAGAAGATGGTTAAGTGTAAAAGCATGAAGATATGTTTACCTTTCTGATTGAGGAAACCTGCTTCTTAACTACATGGAAATATAAAGTAAGGGTAATTCAGAGTACAAGGAAAGGCATTTTAAAAACAAAATCTGACACCCATATCAAAACGTTGCTTCAAATACCAATGTGAAAAATACAAAAAAGTAATCAATTCTATGTCAAGATATCAAACGGTGAATTTAGGGTTATTACCTTTCATTAAAATCAGAAAGTACTAATATTTGAGACATGAAAACGTGCGCTATACAGCGAAGCAAAGAAAAACATATAAACCTTAGAAAATATACAAACGCTATCAGAAAAAGAATTATTAGATAGAACTGAAGAACCAAGAGACTAGGACGCATATAAATTAATTACCTATCAATTTTAATTTGGCTTTCTTCCAAAACGATCCACTATCCTCCCACTTACCAACCTTACTTCAAACATCCAAAAAATTTAAATATCAGCCATCCTACTACTGGATATTCAAAGAGATTTCAAGTCTGTCTGGCATAAAGGTCTGTTACAAGAAACCTTATAAGTTATAACCTTCTAAAATATCACAGAAAATTATCTAAAAATTATAATATTGTAGAAAAATTATGAAATGAAAAAGTTAAGGTATCAAAAATCACTTTTTGTTACCGTGAAGATAAATTCATCCATAATAACTGTGTGGAACTGATGAAAGAATAATAAAGTACTTCTAGATAGTACTAACTGGAAGTACTTTATTATTCTTTCATCAATATGTTACCTAGATAGATGTAGCCTTAAATTACTGCCAGATTATATACTTAACTTTTTAGAAAGATCAATATTTCATATTTTATTATAGAATTTTTTAAATATATATTATACATACAAAATAATTAAGAAGTCATCACCAAATCTATGCGTTTTAAATTATCATGAACGGTCGAATTTCTCAGCGATCTTACGGGCTTGCTTCAATTAATGCCTTTATACTTTATATCTTCCAGAACGTGGTATATCTTTAACATTCAAACTGCCAGATCGAAATATGGTAAATCAGTTTTGGAACTGGTTTCCTGTTAATACATTTTCTCCATACATATGCGTGTACAGTATTTTTACTTTTTCAATAATAAAAAATAAAATATGCCTAAAATTCAGTTTTCACTTACAATATTCGAAAGGGTTCCACCGAACACTACTGCATAAAAACAAACAAACGTTTTCAGAGGAAAATCGCAAGCCTTGCTATTAAATATTTAATGATTATGCCTCCCATAATTTATTACTCAATTATGTACGTTCCATAGCCACTCTTCGCCAACTCCTTAGTTTTAGGACTTTTTTGGCGTCTTCCTAGACAGCATCCTTTCAAAGCTTTCTTGGCCTTTTATCTTGCACTTGTTCACTTTTTATGATGAAGCTAAGGAAAAATTAGAAAAAATGAAATTACTTTCCAAACAACATGATACTTTGATATAAATATCAAAAATACTTCGACCGGAAAAATGAAGAAAGCATCATTTACTATATTTCCATCGAAGGGCAAAAATTGCGACCAAGAACTATCACCTAAAACAGACAAATGCCGTTCAGACACTCGCCGCAAAGAAAACTAAACCAAAATGTAATCGTAGGTCTGCCTGCCATTGATAAATTCTTTTAAAAAAGAACCTATATATAAAACTACTGAGACTTCCGCACAAAAATATAGCAAAGATAAGATATTAAGATTCCGTAATCAAAAATAAAGGTTTTTCTAGCTCAAATAAAAATGGGCTGTTAATAAAAAGGAAAACATTTTGGAACGACTCTGTGTAAAAGGCAAAAGGGAAATTATATATTAGGTGATTTTAATACATTGGTGGGTACAAGAAATTACATATATATAACAGTTTAGGTAAATACGGAGATCCTAGAAGGAATAGGAATGATGAAAAACTTTTAGAATTTTGTATTGCACATAATATGATAATTATAAATACCTTTTGTGGACAAAAAACTATATAGAAATATACAAAAGAATAACCTAGTAAACTAGAAAAATATGTGTTAGTAGAGAAAGAAATCAGGCAATCAGTGTTAGATGTAGAGTTAAAAAAGGAAGTGAAATAGTAAGTGATCATTACCTATTAGTAGCAAAAATAAGGGAGCGTTCTAAAGAAATCAAAAGTGCAGGAGAACAGAAATATTAAAGCATCAAATTTGTAAGCTAAAATATGAAGAAACTTGGAAAAATACAAAGTTATAGGAAGCATAGACAGAAAAGAATATCATAGGTGACACTATAAAACTAGATGATGTGCTAAGAATTTAAAGAAACATTAATAAAAAGTATGTGAACAAATAGACATCAAACGATAAATAGCATGGTTGGATGAAAACAAAACAGTTTAACAAAGAATACAATTTCAAAATTGTCTGATAAATAAAAGCAACAATAACTATGAATAATATAAGACAGAGGACAAAGATTAAAAAAATAAAGGAGGTATTGAATTAGATAATAAAGAAGAGCCTAAGGGGACAAACCTGGATGAAGGCTGAAATAATAACAAGGTATTGACAAGAATGGAAAAAGTTGATGCAAGAAAATTAGAGGATACGCAAAGTCCCCCAAACCTTAACTATTTAACAGACGTTATATTTGTACCAAAAATACAGTTAAAACAATTTCATGATTAGTAGTCATGTCAACAAAACATTGACTTAAACAGGTATGAATATAAACTATTAAATTATTCATTAGTGATCGCGTGTATTGGAAAATTACGCAAGTTACTCATGAATCAATCTAATAACTCAGATATTTTCAAATACTATAATTATGAATAGTTATTTTAATTGCCAATGAACGCCAATTGATTAAGCCCTATCGCACTGATAATTTCACTTGTTCATTTAAATCCATTAATAGACGATAGTTATGTAGAAAACAGAATGACATTTAGTAGTATTTATTACCATTATCGATAAAAACGTTAACAATTCATTTCTTGAACTTTTAACATTTCCCGATAATAAATAGGTCGCCGCTGCCCTGAACAAAGCGCCTTTACAAAGTATCTATTTTCAGCCGACATAAATTACACTTTAACAGTCATTTCGTGTTAATAAATCGACGTTTTTTTATCGATATATTTATTATTGCTGTCTGTGATAATGATGGTTATTTTTAAAAGAGAAAAATACAATTCTTGCATTCATTAAATTGCATGTATCAAATTATAAACCAATATATTAAAATTTATTTAATTATTACAACCTGTTTTCTTATCAGTTTATCATTACAACTTCCAGATGAATCGTTTACAAAATCCGCACACGCTCCCTAAACATGATTTTAAAAGTATAAGGTGCATTCTATCCCCACGATATTATAATAAGTTGAAGTGTGCGAGGAGGGTGAGCCCGCCGTTGATCAGAATTCAATCGAAGGGGATGATCACCCCCCGCATCACACTATTCGGCATAACAACATATTTTCCCGAGAACGTGACGGTGCTGCAGATTTTTTCCTTCGAGCGGTGTAGTTAAAATTGGGACCCTCGGCAAATGTATTCTGACAGTTTCAGTTGCACTTAGGTCGCACCCTTATTGCAATCAGAGTGTTTGAGCGCTCTGCAAATATGGGGGCGTCCGTGCAGATAACCGTTTTATTTGAATGCTTTATATCGCGCATTAAGTTCACTTTACTATTCCATCGGTGGACGGATGGATGGGTGGGTGGGCGTTAATGCAGATGTTCATCAATTATTTCGGCACCGTGGATATTGCAGTGGAATTTTTTTCGAGGGTCTAGACTGAGGATTTTAATAGAAATTGAGGAGTGATGAAAGCGTTTGTTTATTTATGTCGGCGGCATAAAACAAGGGCTTTATATGGCACGCGGTTAAACAGTTTGTATCAAAGGAAGGAAGGTATACTACGTACATGGCTTGGACACGTGTTATTCAAACAAAACAGATTTTAGGACAAAATGTGGGTAGTGGAGCAAATATATTTTGTAACTCAAATTGTGTAATTATATATTCATGTATTTGTGCCACATAATCTTATAAACAATATTCTCTAAGAGATATATTAAATATAACCCAAACGTTCACCCCATAATTTCATAATAAACATCAATAACTAAACAAAAATATATACGTTACGGAATATTTATTCTTTATTTTTTGATACCTTTGTTTATAATAGCTTAAATCATTACTGTAACCATTATTATTTGTAATTGTTTTAATAATACTTAAATCTGCATTAGAGTTAACTTTATTTAAGGGTATTCGAATTAATCTGTGGGTTTTGATTTTGTAATGTGTAATTAGAAAAATTTGGAATTATTTTCTGTAAAAGTAGGTTTACCAACTATTTAATATTATAAATTTGTATTAGATTTTATTGTTATTGACTGGGAACCTAATTATTTGAAATCAGTTAACCGTATCAAAAAATCCGTTGTCAACTGTTAAACATTAAAAATATAAATATTAACAAACTTGCTCGTGAATTGTGTAAAATATTTTGATCTATGACAATTCAATTAAAAATTATATTTAATAAACATTCAAAAGTGTTACTTAAAAACCTTTAAAATAAAAATAGAGGAAATTATTATATAATTAAAAATAGCGAATGGTTACAAGTAAAACATGAAGCAAAAAAGGTAGACCTAGACAAACTCAAAGATAGGATAATGCAGAAAAAAATTTAGGCTGGTGCGAACGACAAGGCAATCAAGCATGGGTGAACGATAGCATCATACAATTAACGGAGAAACGGAGAAAACATAAGAACCATCCGATGCAATACAAAATTTAGATATATAAGAAAATCTGTAATACAGGTTCTTTATTTATTTATTTGTATGTCTTTGGTCTCCTTTCTTAAAAATTACAAATACAAAAATTCAATTTAAAAAAACCTACGTCAAATTTTGGGCGAAAGAAGCACTGGCGGAGTACACAACCACAAAGTGTTCTTGCACTCAAACCCTTCCTTTTCCATGATGCTGGCGGGGTAAATATCCTCTTGGGCATCTGAATTCATTTATAAATGCTTTTATTTACATTTTGGTCCCCAAAGAAAGCAAATGCTAAAAGATGTAGTGAATACCGACTGATTAGCTTCATGGGCCATGCGCTGAAAATATTTCTAAGAATTGTGCACATCCGCATCTAGAAAAAACTCGACATCGGAGATACGCAATTTGGCTTCAAGAACGGATTCGGAACATGAGTTGAGGAGAAAGACATCCGAATTATTACGAACATATGCTGGAACCAAACGGCCCAGGTTAAAGTTGGACAAGAACAAATGGAAGATATTCTAATTCTAAAAGGGGTCAGACATTTTGTCACCACTGCTGTTTAACCTGTACTCCGAAAACATATTTATCACTGCACACAAGGAATAAAAGCAAGTGGAAGAGCAATAAATAACATCCCACACGCAGACGACTCCATGATCCTAGCCAACATGATCGAAGACTAGCAACACCTCATAGATCAAGTGCTTTGAGCTAGCTCTAGGTACGGGCTTAATATGAACATCACGAAAACCAAATACATGATTATCAGCAAGAACTACAACACAAACATTGAAGTACTAACCGTTAATGGTGAACTAATCGAGCGAGTTTAACTGTACAAGTATTTAGTCGGATCCCGAGCATGACATCAAAGCACTTATAGAAATAGCTAGAAACACTTTCCGAAAACTACGACCCTTGAAGCTTTCTAAATGTAGATGTACAGGTAACGAAAAACGAAGTACTTAGACGAATAGGTAAAAAAGGTGGGGAAATGCTGAAAAGCTCGATATTTCGGACACATCTTCCGAAATAGAAATACGAATTCCTGCAACTGATAATGGAAGGGAACATAAAGGAAAAAAACACGGAGTTGGAAGAAAGAAGTTGTCCTGGCTCCGAAACCACCGAAAATGGTTCGGAATCAGGGATACTCCCACACTGATACTTGTGCAAAATTGGGACGAGTATAAACATATGGTCTATATGATGAATTAGTTTCTCACTTAACCCGTGGTGAAACATTTTTGTATTAATTTGATTAAATTAAAACACTTGGTATGATTTCACTGGTTATCTAGTCGGAGTAAAATAAATAACAAGTGAAATCATACCAAGTGTTTTAATTCAATCAAATTAAACATATGGTCGCCAACCTCCTCTAAGGTGCCCTCTCAAAGAATTGTTGGAGCTATCAAAAATAGTGAACAGCGCCAAAAAGAATATAAATATCACCAATCTCTGTTTTCAATTTCAAAAAATATTTGAATGTGCAAAAATGCAATTCAAATTATGAAAACAAAAACGGATAAATCTGTTAAAATTTTATTTGAAAACGTCTTGCTAATGGTTGTTGTTGATACTTAAAAAAATGTGTAAAAACAATTAATTTTAAAACACAGTTATAAATTTTATCAAAATTTACTTAAAAATTTTTGGAAACACGAACAGTCCAAAACGATAAAATTTTCTTTTGAAAACATATGAAGAAAAACAACTATAATTTGCAAAATATGCTAATGGGTATTGTAGAAACAGTCGAGTGTAAAAAAAATATAAATATTACCAAACGTGTTGGAAGAAAATAATTAAAAGTGTTCAAAGTTAAATGAAAACCTCTGAAAAAAAACTAAAATAATCAGAATGTGCTAATAGATACTGTAGTAACAGTCAAAAACAAAACAATTACTAATATATCAATATTATTTGCAAGTTTTTAAAAATATCTATTTGTATCCACAAAAATTCAATTAAAAATTATGAGGAAAGTGTCAAAGTTTCATTTAAAAATTAGCAAAATTTACATTTACAATATATTGTTGAAACTATCAAGTAAAATTAAAAGTAGCTTTTGTTATACTCGTATTCACCACCAAACTTCTTGTTGCCTTTACTTTTACATTTTTTTAAATATATTCTATGATTATGGCAAGTGTCAAAAACATAAATAATATAAAAAATATAATAATTCTCAAATCCGATTAAAAGTTTTAAAAATATTTAAATCTAAAAAATAGTTATAGGTTTAAAAAACAGTTAAAAGTGTTAAAAGCTTCATTTGAATACCTATGGTGTTTTTGTTGTGAGCTTGTAAGCCGGCACAAGTCACTACATAAGGAAAAACATGGTAAGGAGCTAAAAGCAATAAGTCGTCGATGTAGTTTTTTAGTTAATTTTGTATGTTTGGTGGAAAGATAATATATCGACGTGTCAAATTGATTCTACGTTTTTTATGAAATTCTAAGGGAGAAAACTAGAAAAAAACAATTAAAATGAGGCCTAACAAATCTTTGTTGTCGTTATAAAGTCGTATAAAACTCCTTCATTACATATATATGATACTAATAAGAATCGGACAATGAAACTTGCTGAAAAACAATAACAAAACGTGAATTAACATTAAAATTAAAATTGCCAAGAATCGTCATGAAGGATTTAACAAGATTCCAAGAGTATTAATTATCAAATTAAAAAGGTCATAAAGCTGCTTATCAACTTGGAGAGGAAAAATAAAAATGCGAGATATATAAAATATATGCACGATTAAACTCGAATAGAATTTTAATAAAACGAATGGTTGCGACCGTTACTACGACACTAAATTGAATTTGAACATAGTGAAGTTTTCACTTGAGTGTAAGTCATAGAATTTTATCGATTTATAGACTGAAGAATATTGTCGGATTTAAATCTGTGGGGAGGTAGTAATTGAAGATCTTTAAAAAGGCATAATTGTCTTTATGATTTTGGCCATGGAAGGGTCTAAATCCAATAAATTTTGTAAAAAATTAGATTGAACTATTGGCCAAACTCTGCGAGTTAAAATGCCGCCAAATTCCTGGTTGGACCATCTTAAATTTTTCAATCTATATTCAAGTGAAAAAATTCAAATAATAAACCCATAAAGACTTCGGTAGGCTAGTTTATAAATTCTATAGGAACAGCAAAGATTAAATACAGGTTTAACATAAAATCAAACAACAGGCATTACAAATTACTAGACATCTGGTATACTCAGGGAAATAGATTTTTTTCTTAAAGAACCAGATGGCTTTGACTTGTAGATTAACATAGACCATAGGAATCTAAAGAACCCATGATTGTACTTCTGTAAAGAACGAATTAGTGTAAAAAAATAGGTAGGCAAATTCTAAAGAAACTAAAAACTAAATAGGTCACATTTAATATATAATTATAAAAACATATGAATCCAGTTGTACAATACTGGATACGAATTTAGTTGTGCCTTACTGGATTAAGTTAATATCAAGCGTCAAACACCGAAATCAGATCTAATATCGCGGTATCTGAAAGATATAATATGGTGAAACACACACAGCACATGTCTGTAAGAAGCAAAGCAAGAATGTACATAACCTATGTCATAGGCATTATGATATACGCGATCGAAACCTGACCAGAAAACGCCACAACGAAACGACTTGTGAGAACAACGGAGTTGAGAACTCTAAGATGCATGGTATGATGCAGTATCCGGGACCACATAAGAAGCGAAGTGGGACATTCAGTGGTACGATGGGCCCGAAACAGAAGGTGGGAGTGCAAAGACCATGTGGAATGGATAAAACCAGACTGCAAAAATTGCCAGAACGGGGTTACCGAGATCAAAATGACCCCCTGGAAAACCACCAACAAGATGGTATGAGAGATGGAGCTCAGGGTCCCAACTGCAGCTATAAATGTTGAAGAATGAACAGGATCTAATTCTAGTTAGAGAAGAAGAAGAAGATTCTTAACGAATACAAAATTGGGAGAGCTAATTGCGTTCTTTAAATAAGCCTAACCAAGAAAAACACACTTTAAATCCTAGGCTTTATAAACATTAACAGTACATTCGATGGGGTAAAACACTTGTTAAGTTCCATAATATTTTTATTTTCAGTTGCCTGACACGTGTTTCGATCATTCCCGATTATTTTCAAAGTACAAAACTAATAAAAATATTATGGAACTTAACAAGTGTTTTACCCCATCGAATTATCTCGTTCCATCAAGAGTGTAGCTCTACCAGTATCAATTCCATTAACAGTACTTTGATTTTTATGAGTTACGGAAGATAAACTTGATTAATTAATAAAGTACTAAAAACCTTTCTTCACAATTTTATTTAAATTCACAGATATATATTTCGGACACAAAGTGACCATTATCAATATCTGTAAATTTAAAAAAAAGACTGGAATTTAAATTAGTCCAGATACTAATCCATATAATAGGTATCAACAATTTTAATAATCATCAAAATTTGCCCTGGACATTTCTTTTAGTAGTGGTGATAGTGGTGAACCCAAACCAAGGCCCTTTGGTTAACTATATATTGTTAATGCAAGTAAATTAGTTGTTTTATATTATCTTTTTAAATTCTTATTATTTTGTCTTAAATATATACTTTCAATTCATTGAAAAATATGTTTTTACTTTATGAATATATACTTTTTCAAAGTGTTGTCCGATGAGATCAAGAAGGTCTTACACCCTTCACAGAAGAATGTTATCCGCGGCGGATATTTAAAGATTTTACTTTTTTTATAGTCACAACCGAAGATGTCGAACACCGACCTCTTCAGGTTGTTGACCGATAAGATCAAGAAGGTCTTACGTCCTTCACAGAAAAAGGTTTGTCATCTCAATCATTTTACGAATGCACGTAAAATGTTAAAAGTCGACCTACTTTGCATTGCTTAAGTAGAAAGATATTTTGGCAACAGAGAAGGACCAGAACTATCCCTTTAGGTGATGATAATGAAGAACAAGAAGGTCAAATCGGCCAAACCCAAGAAGACAAAGCCAGACTCAGTCCCAGCTGCCAAGGTGATGGTATCCGAAGCATCAGCGAAAAAGTAACATTAATTTTGATAGTGAAAATTTGCTTTTCAAAATTTATAATAAAAAATTTTGCTAGTAATGGTGACAGTACTGAACACATAGGAAGACCTTTGGCTGACTATATATTATGTATATTATGTATATGCAAAGTAATTTTGACCAATACATAGACGAATAAATTTATCATACCATTTTTTAGTTCTTAATTTGAGTTTTCTATTAATTTGTCCAGATTTACATGCAATTCATCTGTTGAGATCATTGTTGATGAGTTTACGTAGAATGATATCTAAATCTAAATTACTTTCTTTGTTGATATAGTGTGACATCAACAAAGAAAGTGTTCTATTTAAAATTTCAACTATTAATTAATTCGAGTGATATCATATTTTTGAAGATTTAATGAATCTCATTTGTTTGTCAAGTTTACAGCCACAGCCAAAAATATCGTGCACTGACTTCTCGAGGTTATTAATGTCCGACAAGATTAAGTAGTTCCTTAACAGAATAAGCTTATTAACCGTGTACGATATCTCAGTCCACTCATGAATGAACGTGCTATGTTGAAACTCGACCCCTATTCTGTTGCACTTAATTATAAATCAATTTTGGCCACACAGAAGCACCAAAACCAAAGGGATGAAAGTGCTCTGATAATGAAGGACAAGAAAACCCAACCGAACAATCCCAAGAAGACGAAAGCAGTTGCTAAGGTGGAAGAGAAACCAGCATCAGCCAAGGCACCGGTAGCCAAGGCATCAGCGGAAAAGTAACATTAACGCTGCGATCCCAGTAAAAATTGTGATTGAATTTAATTTTGTTAGTGAAAATTTGCTTTTCAAAATTTGCCATGAAAATTTCTGTTAGTAGTGGTAACAGTGCTGAACCCATAGATAGGACCTTTGACTATATGTTATGTTATTAAATTCTATCCAATGCATAAACAAATGAATTTATCATATCTTTTCTGGTGTTATCTTAATATGAGTTTTCTATTAATTTTGTCCAGAATTACATTTAATTCATCTATTGGGATTGAAGTAATTAAGTATTTTAAGTCGAATGATATCAATTTTAATTTAATGATTTTAATTTCTTCGCCAAGCCTACAGCTACAGCCCAAAAAGTTTGACGAACGATTTTTTTACATTATACATTTTAACCTTAAAGCTAGCAGGTAGTCATATTGTTAGTTTATTTTGACGTTTTTTTTGAATTTACATACTGTAGTATATTGACAAAACATATTTAAGAAATAAAATGTTAAACCCGACTGACTACACGTCGGCCGATCCATCATCGGCGCGAACAAAATAAACACAAAAAGGAAAATTCGAAAGCGACGTCGTCCCTGCAGCAGACATTCATACATCATTGTCGTAGAATGCAGCCTCGCAAAAAAAGCCGGGATTGACAAATTGCGGTGATTTTCCACGGCGAAAAAAGTGTATTATGTTTGGAATATTGGACACTTCGCCGGAGCGTCTCGCACAATACACAATTTTCCCTGTGGTCCGTATTTATCTACATAAGGGCAAATATTGCCGGGGATATTGCGAAACTCTGTACAAATAGATTGAAGGGGGGAAACTGTCCGATTAAAGTTTTTCCCGGGCCCGTCGCAGACTTGATAATGCAAATAAACGGCGAACGGCGGAAATCGCGAGGCCAGAGGAAAGTTCAATTGAAAATGGAAGTGAAATTTTAACTTGTTTGCGCTCGCGGCGCTGCAGCTTAAAATATCTGCGAGTTTAATGGCGAGAGTAAATGAATTTTATTCGAAAATACACTTTCGTCATGTCAAACACAGATTGAACATTTCGCCATCATACAATTTATGCGATTGAAAAAATGACGATTGGTAAAAGCGGTTTCTCCTGTTCACTACTAAAAGAGCTTAAAAGCTTTACGCCAATTATTTAGCACACAGTGAAATCATCAGTTAAGCGTATAAATAGAATCATCAGAACAACTAATATGTTTCCTCTAAATAAAATATAACTCGTACAAAACTGATTTGGTTTACTAAAACTAGAAGAACTCAATATTTACAATCAAGGAAAATTCATTTAAAACAGTTCAAAAATCATTCACCTTCTAATTCTAATAAGTTATATAAAACATATTTAATAAATTTGTTAGGAAAGAAGAGGTAAATAATTTGGTCACAAATAAATAACAGAAGATGTAAATAGAAAATTGAAGGCGTAGAATAGACGATAAGAAAGAAGACAAAAGGCAAAAAACAAAATATGAAATTCATAAAGCTAAAGAGGTCCAATCAATATTTTTTTCTCTATTATTTATTGCCTTTAATACTTAGGGAAATTCTTGATCATGACTGGCATTTCATTTATGAACTTGCTAATGGCAATTCATTACAAGCTTGACGGTTGTACATTGAACGATTTCCTGACGTTAATGTCCCTGATAGATAAACCTTCCAAAGTATTCATCGAAGTCCTAATGAAACAGGCACAATCAAACGAAGTGGAGAACCAAGAAGGCCAATGACAGCAAGAATGGTAAAAGTGAAAGAAAATGTGCTAGACATGATAGAGAAAGATCCAGGTACTTCTACTTGCAAATTCTTTGAATCTAAGTAATGAGACTGTTTAGAAAATTCTTAGAAATTATTTATTGTACCCATATCACATACAAAGCATACAGACACTTCTTTCTACTGAATTTTCTCTCTGTATCTCATTCTGTTAATGGCTTTTGCACATATTTGTTCAAATTACTCAACTACTGGTTATCATTCTTTTTGCTGTTGAAGCGAATTTATCAAAAAAAAATATAATATCCATGTCCAAAATCCACGTGAGAAACTTCAATATCGCTTCAACATCAGTTCTCGTTGGACCGGCATTTCTACCAGGAAAACTTACTGGTGAGGTAAATCGTAATTTTTAGAACAACGGCTGTTTCCGGAGGATGTATAATTGGCAAAGAAAATGCAATGTGATTTATGACCCATGATGCACCAGCGCATTTTAGTGTGGTTGTTCGTGAGTTTTTAATAATACGGAGGTCGTTGGATTGGTCGAGGTAAACCTCACTTATGGCCTACTTGATCACCGCATTTATATCCTCTGAATTATTTCCTATGGAGCTATCTGAAGTCATTAGTTTACACTAATCCAATGGAAAATGTGGAAAAATTGTGATAATTGCTGTGTGAAATACATTAAAAACTACCATGTTACTTTTGAAAGGATTCAGCAGTATAGGAGGAGAAGATTGGATTATTATATCCTAGCTGGTGGTTGTTGTTGTAATTTTTGGTAATAAAATGTTGTTACTGTCGAAAACTTTGTTCGCCCTATATCTTCAAAACAAAGTGGATTTTTAAAAGTAACCAAGAATAAAGTATTCTTAGAATAGTACTGGGAAACATCCTTTGAGATTTTGCTTTATGTATATTTAGTTAAGTAGTAATTTTCTCCTATTTCCAACTAATTATTTAGATCCTAAATAGAAGACAAATAAAAAAAAAGACAAAAATTTAAAAAAAATTTAAAAAAATATTCTCTCCAATAGATCCCTAAAAGTAAAAATCCACAACTCCTTCTCTTCTTCTTTTACTCCCGAACAAGGCCTCCCTCAAGGCTCTCCCCTCTCACCCCTATTAAACAACATTTTTAGCTCCGACATCTATAATCCTGATCCTCTCTACTTCAATCCTTCCAAATATCTCCTGCAATTTGCTGATGATACTGCCATAATTACCCATGCTCCCACGTTATCAAAAGCCCTCCAATTCCTTCAAGAGCTAATTGACTCCCTTCAACACTGGTTTGCAAAATGGCGTATTAAAATCAATCCCCATTAATCACAGCTCCTAATTCCATACCACCGCACCAATAATTCTCCCTACAACATCTCAATTTCCCAAACTATTATCCCTCCTTCAACTTCCGTTAAATACCTAGGCATAACCATAGACCCCAAAATCAATTTCAAAAACACACAGCTATAATTACAAACAAAATAACAACTAGGGCAAAATATTTTAGATGTTTAACTTATAGAAACGATGGCATCACTAGTAAAGCAGCAGTTAAAATATACAAAAAGATTTGCCGCCCTTTACTGGACTATGGTTGTGCCCTCTATCCCAATCCCAGCAACCCAACTTCCCGTAATATTCAAGTTAGCGAGCGAGCATCCCTCCGTACCCTAACAAAACTTTGGCATCCTCTAAATCCTTTACATAATCCTTCCAACCAACTCCTCCATGATACAACCTTAGTTAAAAATCCTTTCAACTTTCATATATTATCCCTCTACTGTCTTCCTAGAAACCCTAACATAATCCCTAAATTTAAAAACCCACATTCTACCATTTTCGATTTCATTTCATCACTTCATGCATCTACTCACTAAAGACTGACGCCATATGACTAGACAAAACAAGGCAGAAAGACCTCTGGTCGATAGCCTTTTGACAGATTAACATAATAACACCTCATTCATCATTTATTTATTATTTAAATAATGTACATATTTGTCAATAAAGATGTATATATATATATATATATATATATATTAAAAAAAGACAATGTAAGAAACACATTAAGGAAATAGATATCATAAGGTATAGGGCAAAGAGCAAAAGAAAGAAGACATAAGTCAAAGATAAAATTCTTTAGACTAATATTATAATTTAATTATTATTTATAAAAATAGGAGAAAGAATTATAATGCAGATACAAATAATTTTGATCATAAATAGAGAGCAGGAGATATAAGACTGAAGTAAAAAAAATTTCGCTCTTTTAACTTCTCAAGTTAGAAGATTTTCTATCTTCTAACATAAGTCTTATAGTTTCTGATCTCTATATATGATAATAATCATTTATATCTGCCTTCTAAGTCTTTCTTCTATTTCTTTGTAAATGGGGGAAATCAGAAGTCAAAAGATAAAAGATTGAAGTCCGAAAGCTGGAGAAATCAAATATTGAAAATTTGACTTCCATGAAAAATATTTAGGTAAGTATTAATTTACTGAAGTATTGCTTATGTTGAAGTTGAATTATTCTAGGCTAATATCATGTTTCACAAAATCTAGCAAAAGAAACAATATTATCAATTGAAATTGTATTCAAAGTTGAAGTATTCAATAGTACTAAATAAGATATAAACAGAAGGCAGAAAATGGAAGTTGAAAGATCTAGGATTGAAGACCGAATACAGAAATATCGAAAACAAAAAACAGTAGACAAATGGTAAAAGTCAGGAAAACAAAGACGAAAGGCGGAACAAGAAAGATAATAAAGTCATTAAACAGAAGATATACAAAATATTTTTAAAAACTCCAATCTTAAACATAAAAAAAAACACCTAAATGATATAAGATGATTAAATTAAAACACTTTGTAATTTCCTTCCTTCACATTTATTTTTATATGTCAGATGTACATTTCGAGTACCATGTACTCATTATCAATGACTAATAAAAATAAATGTGAAGGAAGGAAATTACAAAGTGTTTTAATTTAATAGTGATAACTTCACATAACTCAAATCAAACCGTGGATATAAGATGAATTTTTTTATTAAACAAAATATATCAGCTGTAAAAAGATCTATTAATCTGAAAGAATCAGAAATCAGAAGGTAAAGCAAACAAAACAATAAGACAAAAATAGAAGACTGAAGTCAGATGCATTTAGATAAAGTATATATAAAATATATTTTAAACTATAAACCTAAATCCCAAAATTAAAAATTACAAACGTTGAATTATTTTAGTCACAAAAAAAATTAAAAATGTATGACTTTTTGCCAACTCATGATATTATGTTTAAAGTTAACATTTAATTATTCAATAGTGTTTGCAAATTATCACTTACAAATAGATGAAACAAGATTTGAAAAAGCAGAAAATGAAAGACTGGCGATTGAAAGCCAAATATCGAAGAAAAAAGACAGTAACTAACTAGAAGTCAGAAAATTGGAGACGCATAAAATCTAGAAGACAAAAGATAACAAAATATTAAATTATTAATTTAGATCTTAAATGTCTATTTAATTTCCTTTATTCTGTAGAGACTTGATAAAACTGTTGCCGTAAAAATTAAAAACTTTTATACACTTCTTCATCAAATTGAGGAAGGTTACAAATTCCAATAATACATAATATGAAGTATACAAACAAACTTAATGTATTTAGGAAACGTAACATATCAGTTCTAAAATGAGAAATTAATCCGAGAAAATCAGAAAACGGAAGAGAAAAACAAGATGACGCAAGAGAAAAGACAGAAGGGAAAAAAACAAAATAAATAGGAGACTAAAGACAAAACCGATGATAAGATAAGATTAAATAAAAGGTATATAAATTATATTTAAAATAATATTTGAAAAATTCAAAGTTGCTATAGCAACCATATCTCCATGAAAAAAAAAGTAGTTATGGAATCAAATTAACTTTAAAAAAACATTTATCTAAAGAAAGAAGGCAATAGAAGAAAAATATTGTCCGAAAGAATATTTGAATTATTTTGGTCATGTGTAGAAGACATGAGTTTTAAGACAGAAGTCAACAGACAGAAAACAGAATATAGAAAATAGGAGACAGAAAACTGAGAATATATATACAAGACACAATTCAGAAGCAGGAAAGAAATCAGATTATAGATCATGTAATATAAAAATTAATTTAGGTTTGAATTATTTTGGCCACAAATAAAAAAAAAAACAAATAATGTAAGCCTTAAACCAGAAGACAGAAAACAGAAAACAGAAGATTGAATTGAAACAACGAAGACAGAGAACACAAGGTATATGATGTAGGACAGAAGATATAGATTCTATTAATTATCTAAATGAATCAGACTACAGATAAAGTTACATGAAACATATATTTATTAAAAAAAACTAGTTGGAAAGAGAAGACAAAAGATTTAAGACTTAAGTCACATTAAGGCAAAAAACCGAAGATACAAAACAGTAGATTGTAATAGAAGACAGAATGCAAACGATATAAGACATAAGATAGAAAATAAAAACTAAGGTAATTGTCTAAAGATATCAGACTACAGAAGAAGTTATATAAAACATATTTAATTAAAAAGACTTAATTTCAATTATTATGGTCAAAAGTATAAGAAATGTGATGTAAGACTTAAGAAAATTTAAAAAAAACAGAGGAGAAAAATAGGAGGCAGAAAATAAAAATCAAGGCAATTATCTAAAAGAATCAAACCACAGAAGAAGTTATATACACATTTTTCCAATAAAGTAAATTTGAATTAATTTACTAACAAATAGAAGACACAAGATGTAAGACTTAAATCAGAAGATTAAAAGAAGAGAGAAACCAAAAAATGTAGATTACAGAAAACAAAAGCAGAGGAGCGAAAAGAGGTGATAGAATATAGGAAACAGAAGACTGGACACATAAGATAAAAGATGGAAGATATAAGATAAAAGTCAGAATAAAGAAGACATAAAATAAAAGCATAGGCTAAAATAAACAGAAGACAAAAGGTAAAAGATAGAATATAAATATGTAATAAAAAACTAAATTTGAGAAAACACATAACAGAAGATAGAAGATATTTTTTAAACTATCCTAAACTAAAACTCTAAAATTAAAAAAAATGTCTCAATATAGGGGAGTTAAATAGTAAGATCTTTATTAACTAAACAAATTGGCAAAAGACAGAAAATTTAGCGTAGAAGATAGAAGACTGTCGTCGTCACTAGTCCAGCTGCAGTCGTATACGCCCATCTTTTTAAAATATAGTTATAAAGGTTTAAATTAAATTACACTTGGTTTGTTTCATAATTTTTGTCTATTTACTCTATTAGTTTCGCTTTTTAAGGTATTATCAAGAGTGAGTTACAAAAGAAACTTATACATAATCAGGAAATAAGGGATTTTAAGATCGGAGAAACCCAAATCTCCTCGTTGTCGGTGTTTCCCCGTAAGGTAATAAGAGATTTTAAATCAGGGAATCCCTCATTAACTGATTATATATAAGTTTCTTTTGTAACTCACTTTAAAAAGCGAAAAAAATTAGTCGAATAAACATTTAAAAAAATGTGAAACAAACCAAGTGTAATTTAATTTAAATCTTCATCAGTAATAGTTTAAAATGTTTCATCAAGTGGTAAATGAAAAAGTCATTCAAGAAATAGTTATGAGGTTAAAAAAACAAAAACGATTAAATAAAATATATATATGTGATAAATAAACGCACTTTTTAAGTAAGAATATCGTTCTTTTATATTTAAATGATAACAAATATTTCGAATATTGAATTCACTAGACGGAAACTCCATAACATTGAAATAAAACAACACAGTTGGGAGGGTTTCAGATTTATAGTTGTACACTGCAACATGTTTTGCCAAACAGTGATACAGCGAAACATGTTGCAGTGTTCAAGAATAAATGTGAAACCCTCCCAACTGTGTTGTTTTATTTAAAACATTTCGAATTCTATTTTCTTATGAATTTCATATAAAGTAAAATAATATTCTTATAGATTTTTCTTTTTTGTTGGTCCAACCTTCAAAATGACAACCCTAAACTATGGAAGATGGTAAGGAAATATGAACAGAAGTAAAAGAATGATAAATAAATAATATAAAGCAAAATATAATCGATTCCAGATGTAGAAAATCGTGCCAGCTTCTTATCATGACGGTACGAGAATGAGTTTATCGGGCTCCTTCAATTAAATAGTGGCCCTTTTAAAATAAATATCATTCAAATTTATATTCTGACGTTGGAAAAAAATGACCAGGAGATAGAAGTGTTCTACGAAGAAATAAGCAACTTAGTGGAAAAAAAAATAAAGATAAACGAGATTACCTTACATTCATAATGGGCCTCCAACAGTAAGTTAGGCCAACGAAATTACGGAAATCAAATAGGTGAATATGATCTTGGAGTGATCAATGATTGAGAGGATAGATTATATCAATTCTGCCAAGATTACGACATGGTTGCTACTAATACCTATTACAAACTACCAAATCACCGCTTACTCCATTAGGAACCAAATTGATTTCATATTAACAAACAAGAGCATCAGAAATTCAACAAAAAAGAAGGATATCTCGTCTGACCATGTTCTTCTGTAGCTACCGTAAAATGAAAAACCATTAAGGTATATACAGGAAAAACACGACCTTGGGAATAGTTGAGCTACTGCAGGATCCAAATACCAAGTAAAAGTTGGCTATGTTATCAAATAAGCACATAGGCGAAATCCAAGAACCATATCAAGATGCAGTATCGCTATGAAGGAGCCTAAAAGCAAAATACAAATGATAAAGAAAAAGTGCTGCATGACTGATAACATTCTGGACACCAAGGAATAAAGAAAACTATATAAAAGCGTTCCGGGCATACATAAGGAATTACAGAGAAAATCAGAGCAAGTAAGTATACATACTGCAAAGGACCATTGTACAAGAGAAAAATGCGTGGAAATGGAATACCTATATTCTAGCACGTTATGTTCAACATGCACAAAAAACTAAAAGAAGTTGTCAGCTTATATAGGAAGAAAGTACGCACTGTAATGACTGACCACTCAGATGCACCGATAATAGACGAACAGAATTTAAAACATTTTTAGCTCTCATAATTTTAATGGGGCGTACACAAAAGGAGAATTGGAAAGAATATTGGTCAACAGATCTACTTTGAGCAGTTCCGATTTTCCGCAAACAATAAGTCAAAATGGATTTGAACAGATATGGAAATTATGACAATAGTAAGATGGACCAGTCTTCAATTCGACTTTTTAAAATTCAACCAGTACTTGAGTACTTGCTGCAGAAATTAAATACAGTGTACAAACCCAAGCAACAATTGTCGCTAGAGGAAGGCGTCATTCCATGGAGAGGGCGTATTTCGGACATACAATCGTGGAAAAATTGTCAAATATGGTTTACTTGTGAGAATTCTATCTGAAAGTGATACCGGATATAATTTAGAAATTTATACTACTGAGAAAAAAACTGAACGTAACTATATTATTAGTGCCTAATCCATATCTTGATTTGGCACAGAGGCTTACCACAATGCCTAAAAGATGAAGCAAGTGGTCTAAAAAAGGTGAAATAGCTTTCCGAAGAAATAATGACATCCTACTTTTAATTTGGAAGGACAAAAGAGAAGTAATAATGTTAACAGCAATTCACGACAGTTCGCATTGCTTAACAGGGAAGAAATCTAGGGATATTGGAGAAGAAATAAAAAATCCGGTATGTGTCCACCAATACAACATGAATATGAAGGGCGTAGTATTCTCAGAAAAACAGTGGATGAAGAAAGTTGTACTTAATTTGATTAAGTGTGGACTTTTAAATTAATTTAAAATTATCAGATGGTGAATCCTCAAAGTGATATAAGATACAAATATGTTCTTCTAGATGTGGCAAGAAATTGGCTTAATACTGAAAAACAACAACGTCGAAGGATTTAGAAACAGATATACCAGGCCCTTCAAATATTGCTCAAAGAACTCCAAGTAAAGGTCACCCGCAGAAGTTTTCAGGCAGTCGAAAAACAAGAAATTTCCGACAAGACGTTGAAAATTGTGCAAAATCAATGGTAAAAGAAGTGGAACTCTCTACGTTTGCAAGCTTCGTAGTGTTCCATTTTACTTAGTGTCATGTTTTACTAAATAAAATACTTTGAAATATGTTTAGTTTGTACAAATCTTAGTCAAAAATATTAAAAAATCATTCATTTTTAAAGTTCAAACTACTAACAAATCGAAATAAAACAACACAGTTGGGAGGGTTTCACATTTATTGTTGAACACTGCAACATGTTTCGCCACACAGTGGCTTCATCAGGCAGATGAACAAATCAACACTAATTTAAAAATATTTGACGCAAAAAATGTCCAGCGACTAGCGAATACATACATAATAGAATCCGGAAGAAACCTTGGAAGCAACTCAGTTTGGGTTTCATAAATGCGCTTGGAACCCGCGAGGCTCTAACCTATTTGTATTGAACATCCTGCTGTAAAAAATGTCTGTTTTATAGACTATGAGAAAGCTTCCGAAAGTGTTCGACATGCGAAGCTAATAGAAATACTACAAAATACTTATATTGACATTAAACAGCCTGAGTCAAGATAGGAGACATCAAAACTGGCGAAGTGAATACCCAGCATTTAGACAAGGGTGAATATTATCATCTTTACTATTTAATATTTATTCGGATTGTATGAATAAAGAAGGACAAGAAATGGGATTAAACATAAACTTAATCAAAACAAAGTTCATGATCTTCATACGAGAGCCCTACCCAAATTCTGAATTACAGATAAAGGAACAACACATTGAACGGGTTAATTGTTTCAAGTATTTAGGCACCTACATTATAGACCAACTAAAATAAACGACGTATAAAACTGACATAAACTACTGTCACTAGAATGAAAACACTTTTCTGTAAAGACTATCTAAACCTAAAACTCTGACAGAGAATGATCAAATATTACATCTGGTCAATTTTATTATATAACACTAAAACTTTGACTCTCAAAATATTGAAATTGAACCCTTTAGTAGTCCCGGATCTCATCAAAATAGTTTGATGACCAGAAAAGTGGAATTGTACTAAACAGTTTTTAAAGTTAGCTTTTAAAACAGTCAAAAATTGGTATTTAGATTTATGATAGACTCTCTATCCTAAACGGAGAACTGGAGTAACAGCTCTGCGCTGATGAGACATCTTAAAGCTAAATCACTTCCTCCATGTTTATTAATATCGTCAGTAGTAACACGAATGTATTTTTTAATAAATAGACCGAGAGGAATTGAAACACGTATTGAGTAAATTATTAACAAGATTTACTAACTTTGATTAAAACACTTAGAACCTTTCTTCAATATTTTATTTTGATCCAAATGAACATTTCGGACACAACGTGTCCATTATCAATGGTTTGATACTAGTTCTAAGTGTTTTAATCAAAGTTATTATTATCTTCAAGTAACTCAATCAACCAAATTAAGATTTACTAAATAACTTACTTATAAAAATCATTGCTTGATTTTACTAATAGAAATCGTTTAAGAATAATTGGATGGAATAGTGGGCAGCCACCCACCCAACAAAATAAATACTAAAATTAAACCTAAAACATTTCCTCTGAGTTTTAATTATCATCAGCACTAACATGAAGGATTTTTTTGGAAGTAAAGAGGGACTTAAAAATAACTGTGTATTTCTGGTAAGCGCGTTGCCTCTAACCCACCCTTCAACGAGTTAAGTTACGAAAATTACTAAATATATTTTCAAAATTCATTATTTAATTTGTAAAAATAAATGGTTAACATTTACATTTTTCTAAACAAATTAAATAATCGTAATATCAACACAATCAATTAATTTTGTGAATAGTACTTTAAAGAGTATAGTATTTCTTTTTTTAATTTTAAGCTTGATTATTTAAATTTTTTAGGATATTTATATTTATTTGTTTTGACAAAACAAACAAAACCAAAAATTTGTTTATTTATTATCCAAATATTAAGTTTAAATACTCACCAGTAATATTTCCGAAAACCTGTAAAAAGAAAAATCAAATTAGTGTTTGAATTAAATAATAATTAAAGTAACACTAAATACATAACAATATAAGAAACACCCTTCAACCATTAAATTTACAATAATGGATTTCTAATCATTTATTATACACTTTCAGATAACACTATGGCAAGAAAGCATTTACAGAATTTCCATTTACAAGAGTCATTCCGTCGATACCATATCTCCCCTTAAAAGAAACAAATTCCTGATATGACACTCACATCACGAAGATAATAAAATACGCGGTGTGACCTCCGTTAAGCAGGAATGCAATTTCAAAGAGACTTAATTACCATTCAATCAACGGATTGAATAGATCGCAATTCTCCACTTTCACATACCAACATTGAATATATTTTAGAAACTGGAGGAGAAAAAAAAAAACGGCACAAAGGTACAGAACAAGTGCTCGCGATAGGAAATAAATTGCTTCATATTATTGTAATTATTGCGAGTGCACTCGTAACGCACGTAAATTGTGCATTTATAAATATATAAATAATAATGTATGTGTTTATAAGTGGTTAATTGAATAAATACTGCATTAATTGTCGTGAATAAGCATCGTATAATGTTTAATATTTATTTATGATGAATTATTTTTGTTTGATGTCTGCTTCTGTATTTAACCAATAACAATTATACATCATAATTATTATTGAGTTTGTAATAATTTAATATATTTTCTACTGCTTCCTTAAAATTATTTATTTATTATTAACGTTCTACATATATAATTCAAATTATGCATTTGATAAATAAAAATAGTTAATTAAAACTAAAGAAAACACTTTTAAGAAAGGAAAGCAGTTTTTCCAGAATGCAATAGCTACCCAAATTACGTTTTAAGAAATGATTGAATGTCACATTCACAGTCATCCTATAATAATTCAATTCAATGACTCTACAGTCCCGATTCGGGCCCTTTTCTCTCTTAATGTATTGCTCCATTCAGTACAGTCTATCGTCACTCTTCGCCAACCCCTTAGTTTTAGTACTTTTTGGCGTCTTCTTCGACTGCATCCTCTCAACGCTTTCTTGGCCTTCCAATTGGCCACCGTTTTAATAAACCTTAATTATAATACAATTAATGAACTATTTTTATTACGTAGAGTAAGAAATACTGAGTATTTGGATACTCTTAACTATTAATTGAAATAATTTATATAATATTAGTAGTAGTAGTGTCAGTAGTAGTCATTTGTGCATTTGTGTGTGTGTAAATGAGCTTGCTACTTTAAAGGACCGTCATTCTAAATATAATATTTTATACAATATTTCAATTAACCCTATTACCTTAAAATATTGTATACAGTGCGTCGAAACTACCTATGCAACCAAACATACTTGGTTTGTCGTTCTTATTATATATATAAAATTAAAAAATATTATCCGAAGCCATTTTATTATCAATAGGTAGTAAAATAAAAGTTAATCATTTTTACCTTTTATACACAGAGTCAATTCAATGCTGGATATAAAATGTGCATTAAAATATCACAATGAGTAACCTATAAAACATTCACGACAGTCATTATTTCAATTTCTGAACAATCCTAAATTATTATAGACTAATAGACTAAAATAATCGTCGTTTATTTAATATAGAGCCCAAGGTGTTTGATCGATCGCAAAAATAAATATTACCATTTATATTTATTTGAGCTAGCGTCCCTATGTTGATTATTCTATAGTTAGGCCTAAGACCTTACATGCAAGCTCAATTATATAAAAATATAAGTTATTCATTTTTAAGGTCAACATATTTTATTTCTCTGCATTTACAGATAATTTATTTACTGAAAATAATTTAAATGCTTTATTGACAGATGCAGCATTCTTATTAAAAACTTGTTCATCTGATTTGCAAAAGTCTATGCGTGTTGTGTTATCTGCATAAAGCGTCATTAATGAAAGATCGTTGGCATGTAGCGGAAATACCAATGGTCCAATAATTGACCCCTGTGGAAGCCCTTATTTGATTTTTCCCAAGATGATATTACTTTGCTGAAATAAATAGATTGTGAACGATTACAAGAAAATCAAAATGCCAATACTGTTTAAGTGGAAGCGACAAAACTGTAATTTTCTAAACAGAATCAAACAGATCAATAAATGTTGCTACATTTATTGTCCTTAGTTCCATCCTCTAGCTATAGATTTTTTTCCATATTGGTATAAGAAGATAATTTCATTACGTTTAAAAAGTTATAATTTGTTAGAAAAGAAGCATTTTGAGTATATAATATAGCACTAGAAGCTGTGAGCTAAGTCTGTAATTATTTACTTGATTAATAATTTTTCTAAACAACTACTACAATAACAGGTTGGTGAACTTTTTTATGTAATTGTTGTGGAAAGAAAAGAAAAATATTTTAGAGAGGGTCATGTTGATCTTACTTTGGAGTATTGTGGACCATTGAATCAAAGATAACTTATAGATGTCATCACGCTATATATTTTATATTGTATCTTACATTTTTCTTGTTCAAATATTAAGTAGTTATCTAAAAAAAGTTGTTTAAATTATTGATTTCTTTATTTATTTATTTTTTAATGGGCGAAATTGTACCAAAAACTTTTCAGTCAATCCGACACAGAATAAGAGTGTAAGCTCAAATATCTCGAGCGGTTTTAGAAATTCGGCTGCTACTGACAGATACAGAGAACAAGTTGAAGAATCTTACAAAATAGGTGTATTAGTTTATCAATAATTTTGAAATACTCTTTAGTATGCCAAGTCCTGCTCAACTCAAGAAATCCTTTCAAAGTTACTGTATAAGAACACAAAATATAAAACTATACCTGCAATCTATAAATAATAGTATTGTCATCAAATTTAGTAAAGTTTTAAGTACTTATAAATTTTGTATGTAAATTATTGATATGAATTTGTTATTATTGGCAGCAATAATGGGAAAATTAATTTATTTTCTTCATAAAACAAGTTCTCTATAGAGCTTATTACAAATTAACTATTCCTACAATCCATAAAAAATAGCATCTATATCAAGATCCAATAAATACATTTATATTTTGCACTGAATATTATTATTGATTTGAAGTTGTAATTGTCAACGAGCAGCAGAATCAGAAACAGTGGGTAATCTTGAATGACCTTAAGCGACCATGAATGAACTTGAGTTATCGTTAAATGATATCCAACGACGTTGTAGGAACTAAAATGATCTTAAATAACCTCAAATAGCCATAATTTAGTCTTAATCGATCATTTAATCGCCGCAAATGACTTTAAATAATTTATAATTTAAATAATAAATAATCTAGAATAGCCATTGGATAATATAAAAAGATCGTTGACCGGACTTAAACAACATTTGGATTATCTTGAGTAATGTTTTGACATGCAACGTCGTAGGACCTTAAATGATCTTAAATAATCCCGAATGGCCATGATTTAGTCTTAAACGAACATTCAGTCGCCGCAAATGATTTCAAGTAATTAAACTATAGTTTGATGACCGAATTCAATTTTGAACAAACGTTAAATGTCCTTCAGTGCCCATTCAATGACATTAAATGATCTTAAATGACCATTTTAAAATATCGTTGACCGGCTTTAAATAGCAATTGGATTATCTTGAGTAATATTTGATGACTAACATAAACGCTGAAGGACCTTAAATGACCTTAAGTAACCTTCAAATATCATGATTTAAATTCATACGATGAACAGATCATCTTGAGTGACTTCAAAATATCGCTGGATGATAATGTTACATAATCTTAAATAATTTATAATTTGTTAATTTAACACTGTGACACTATGATGTTAACTAATAGGAGTGTTGTTTATTTAATCAAAATTCATCTTGAAGTAAGTGACTCCAACCCGAATCAGTTAATCTTAAATAACAGTTAGATAACCTTGAATCTACGTCTAATGACCTATAATAGCATTGAATGATAGTTAAATTATCTTAGATAATATTACAAGTCATTAAATCACCTTAAAAAACTTTTAACAATCATTAAATATGATGATGATCTTAAATAGGCTGTTATTCAAATTTATATTCAATTTCTATTTGTTAAGTAAAAAACACATTAAATTTTCAAAACACTTTTTATTGCTTTATCTTCGCAACAACTGTTTCGCCACATTGTGGCGTCTTCTTCTTCGCCTGAAACAATTGTTGAGCAGTTGAAGATATAAAAAGCGTTTGAAAATTAAAAATGTTTTTTACTTTAATAAATAAATAGTACTTCAAAAGCCATTACAAGTTCTTCGGATGACCTTATGTAATTATGCACGATTGGTAGTAATTGTTGAATAATCTAAAATAACTTAAAATAACCGTTGGATAACCTTGAATGATCATCTAATATCCTAACTAGTCTTGAATAATCAAATAATTTCCTTAAATGATATTAATTAGCAGTAATATGATGTTAAATGATAATTTTATAAATTAGAAGAAGTAATAGACTTGTTACATTCCATTTATACAGATAAGTAACACATGTTTCTATTCTGTCGGATTATTATCAAACTTTAATTTAATTTAGACAAGGGAACATTAAGTGACAGTTTTTGGAAAAAATGTGCATATGCCGGGTTTAACGTCAACACTCCACATAGCAAGTATCGAATGTATTAATAATTCTATCTTTTATAATATCTTTGGAAGACTCTATATAACTTTAAGCGACCATTTGATGTCATTGAATGATCATTGATTAATCGATCACAAAATAGCACCCAATGTATTATCGTATGGACCCTAACTGCTATCAGATATTCTTAAATATCCTTCAATGAACATTGATTGACCTTAAACGACCGTCGAATGACCTTTAACGATCGTTAAACGACATCCAATGACAATGTATTTTCTTATGGACCTTAACTGCTGCCAGATAATCTTAAATAACATTGAATGATGGAGATAGATGCCTTGATTGGCCATTAAATTGGATCATATTATCTTAAATGACCGTTTGGTGTCATTTAATGACCATTGACTAACTAATGATGCTGTAGGACTTTAATTGAAATTAACATGATTTAGTCCTAAATAATCATCTAATAATCTTAAATGACTACGTGATCTTTGATTGACATTATATACTATAAATAATCGTTAAATAATACTTAACTGACTTTGAATAACCTTCAAAAACCATGATTCAAACCTTACTAGACATCTTAAATGACTTAAGAAGGTCGCTGAAATAACTTGAATAAACTTAAAAAACCTTTAATAATAGTCATATAACCTTGTTACAATAGAATGATAGTTAAATTGTCTTAAATAATATTAAATATCATTAAATGACCTTAAATACCTTTTTAATAACTGTTTAATATTTCAGAATGATCGTTAGATGATTGGATAACCTTGAATGATCATTTACTTACTTCAAGTGATCTTAAATGATATTCGAATGTCCTTAATGATTGTATGTATGATTATTGAATAGTATTAAGTAACTTTAAGTGGTTGTTGGTTGAATAACCGTCTAATGACCTGAATGGTCTTATAAAATCGTTGGATTATTTAACTTGAATCATAATTAATATCAGTTAGATAAGCTTTAAAGATAATGTTACAGTTAATGATTCGAATGATCGTTGAATGACTTTATATAACCTTTTATTTTAACAATAATTATATAACATCCAATGACAATGCATTATCTTAAAGGACCTTAAATAACCTTAATTGTTGTCAGATGACCTTAGTAACCTTAGGTGATATTAAATGCCCTTGAATGACGGTTAAACTACTTTAAATATATAACCTTCAATGGCCGCTTGAAGTTCTTGAATTATCGTTAGACGATCTTAAATAATCTTGAGTGGTTGACCTTGAACTTAATACGTAATTAAATTAAAAACAAGTTTCACAGTGAAACAAACAAAGTGCTTTTAATTTAATTACCTATTGTTTCACAATGTTTCGCCAATAGGTAAATAAGAAAATCATTCAAGAAACCATGAACTTACTTTAAGTGGCATTAAATAAATTTTCATTGTAGTAGATTCACGAAATGTTTTCGTATTATTAAATTAATAAATCATTTTCAGATTATCTATTATTATTTTATTATTGTGTCAGTTGCCGTTCATGCCTGAGTAAGTTATTTATATTTAATTATATTTATTATTATATTTCATTATATTTATTTTAGTAAATGTTTTTATTTGTGTTTAAAATTATAATAAAGCTGTACTGAAGAGAGCGAAAAAACACGTGTCTTCAGATGAGTATACATTTGAATGCTAGATTTTTTAATTGCTTTTGCTAATTTAATTTAATGAAATCAGTTCAAATTCAACTTTTGTTCATAATTTTTCATGTTATAGTCACATTTAAACAATCTAAAATACTCATTTATTAGTTTATTCAACAGAAATAATTTCATTCAAATTAGTGTTGCTTTGATAGTTGTACTATTCGTAACACGCAAATTACTTTTGTTTTATTCAATGTCTGTCGAGGTTTTAGCCAGAGAAGTAATTGTTTCAAAATTAATTTGTTTTGTAGTCTTAGAAAGACCCATTTTTGTAGATTCACGAAATGTTTTCGTATTTTTAAATTATTATTTAATTTACTTTAATTGTTGTCAGATTACCGTAGTAACCTTAGGTGTTATTATATGTCCTTGAATGATCAATGAAAGAACTTTAAATGATCTTAAACAACCTACTCCTCATATATAAAATAAAAAATAATCTTTTAGACAAATATCACACTAACTATAAATAAAGAAATACAAAACTAGTGAAAGAAGAAGAAAATCTGACATAAGGACTAAAAAAATCACAAAAAAACAATATACACAGCCTATTCAGCAACCTAAATGTAGAAATCCGGAGTCTTAAAAAACTTACTAGGCCCAGATTTTTGAGGTAAAGACCGAAAGAGAAGCACCAATAAGGAAAGTAACTATAAATTAATGCTTTTTTTGTATATGTGAATGATATTTAATTCATGTAATTTGATAGCGGAAATAAATAAATATCTGTTAAAATAATCTGGAATTACTAAAATTTGGTCCTAAAAAAACCTTCTAGTAACCTTAAATGACTTTAAACGATCGGCAAATAACCTTATATAACCTCAAATAAACGCTGGTTAATCCTTAAGTGATTTTAAATCACTTACAAAAACAATGATTTAGACTTATACGATAAACTGATCACTTTAAGTGACTTTAAAAGATCGCTGGATGATATTAACAAGTTTTTATGATCTTAAATACCTTTAACAACAGTTATATAACATTAAATGTTAATTCTATTATGACCTATAATAGCAATGATAGTTAAATTGTCTTAAAAGATATTAAATGTCATTGAATAACCTATACTATCTAAAATAACTATTTGATGATCTTGAATGATCGTTGTACGTTATTAAATATTCTTAAATGACCATTAGATAACCTTAAATAATCACCTAATAACCTAAAATAACCTTCGTTTATAGGTGAATTGCTATATATGATATTAAATAATCTTCGTATGACCTTACATAATTAAAATGTTCTTGATTGATTGATATTGAATGATTGTTGCATAATCAGAAAAACATCTTTAAATTATCGTTGGATAACCGTGAATAGCCACCTAATGTCCTTAATAATCTTAAATAATTATTGAATTATTGACCTTAAATGATACTAAAAAGCAGTTTGGTGACCCTAAATGGTAATTTTATCTTTAATTCATTATTTGAATGATTTAAATGATTGTTGAATAACTTAATATAACCTTAAGTCAAGTGGTCGCTTAAGTTTTATATTAATATATTAAGTACTTAAATGTACATTTATTGGCCATAAAAGACCTTGAATAATTGTTAGATGACATGCAATGCCAATGAATTATTTATATTATATTGTCTGAAAGAAAGAAAGAACAACGTCAACTACCATTAGACGACCTTAAATTACTTTAAATGGTCGTTAAATGATTATAAATAACCTTGGATAACAGCTGAATCGCCTTACATAACCTAAATGGCGGTTTGAAGACCTTGAATGACCAAGAATATAAAACAACGACTTTGTAGAAATTTAAAAATGACCTTAAATATTATGGAATTGCCATGATTTACTCCTTAACAGTCCTCTAATTAAATTAAATGACCTTAAAAGATCGTCGAATGATCTTAAATAATCTTGAGTAATCGTTGAATAATCTCTAAATGATAATGTGAGACCTTCAAAAACCATGTTTCAAAATTATAAAATCAACCGATCACCTTAAATTGCTTTAAAATATCACTAGATGATAATGAATAACTAATTATTACATATCTGTCATGCTGAAAAATTTAGTCGAAAAATTCTCTTCGAAGAGGGGGATAAAAGAACTGAACAACAGTAACAATCATAATAATGAAATGGTTTGAATAGAACATGTGTGTTAGGAAACTAAAAAGACCAAAGATAAATGAATAACAAATGATAAATGAATTATCGTTGGATAATCTTAAATAACTTTCAATGATCGTTAGATAACATTAAATTACCCACTTAATAGCTTTGTATAACCTGTAGATTATTTCCATTAAATTATAGTAAATAGCGTGAATAATAATTGAATGTTTAATGATTCAAATGATCGTCGGATAACTTTGTGTATAACCTTGAACGATAGTTTATGTTCTTGACCTTAAACGACCTTGAACAATCATTAAATAATATCCACGGACAATGTATTATCTTAAAAACCTTGCATAGCCTAAAATGCTGCCAAGTGACAGATTATTTCCTTTAAATGATAGTAAATAGCATGAATAATAATTGTATGTTTAATGATTCAAATGATCGTTGGATGACTTTGTATATAACCTTGAACGATAATTTGTTCTTGACTTTAAACGACCTTGAACAATCCTTAAATGATATCCAATGACAATGTGTTATCTTAAAGAACCTTGCATAACCTGAAATGCTGCCAAGTGACATTAAATAACCTTGAATGATCATTTAAAGATTTTAAATGCTCTTGAATGACCGTTGAATTGTGTTGTATAACCTTAAATGTCCGTTTGATGGCAATGAATCACCATTCGCTGACTAACAACGTTGTAGAACTTTAAATGACCTTAAATAATCTGTAATTGCGATGATTTAGTACTAAATAATCCTCTAATGACCTTAAATGACATTAAACGAACTTCATATGACCTTGAATAATCGTTAAAGACTTTAAATAACCTTCAAAAACCGTAATTCAAACTTATCAACTGATTATCTTTAATAACTTTAGTAGATCTATGGATACCATTAAAATATTATTAATGTCCTATAATAACAGCTTGAATTATCTTAAATGATATTAAATGTCATTGAACGGCAATACCTTCAATAATCGTTAGATGATCTTGAATGATCGTTGGATAATCTTGAACGGCCATTAGATAATCTTGAATGGTCGTTTAATGTCCTGAAATGAGCTTGTATTATAGATGAATTGCTTTAAATGACCTTAAATAATTATGAATAATCATTAGATATTTATTTAAAATGATTGGTGAATAATCTTTAAATCGCTGTTGGATAACTTTGAATGACAGTTTGATGACCATAATGGTCTTGAATAAACGTCGATTAATGAAGAGAATAATTGCGACCGTTGCTATGTTGTTATCCATATACCGGGTGTCTCAGCGTGCGCGCCGAGTAGCTTTACGGCTAAACGGTTTATTTTTTTCAAAATCCGTTTTCGCAGGAGTATGTAGGTGTATTGGGACCACATTTTAAAATTAGTTTTAAATATACAGGGTGTCCCATAAAAGCATGGCGTATCATAGTTATGTTTTTTCTTATGGAACACCCCATATTTGATATTTTTTTCAGATTCTACATCAAAAATAAGGGTAACTTTCATTATAAGATCATATGCCTAAACCTAATAATTTCTGAAATATTTAAACAATTTTGGAAAAATTGACGTTTCGAAAAAAAATTATATCTTTCAAATAGGTGAATGAAAACAAATGAAATTTTGTGTCAGTATATTAGACTAATGGGTGAATATTTTAGGCCATTTATAGGAATTTTAAATATTAAGATGTTTTGATAATTTAATGTGTCTACAGAAACACATTCAAGGTCAAATTTCGTGCTTACTTTAAATGGAACACCCTATATCTAATAAACCTATCTTGTAGCAAATTTTATTATCTTTCAAAAAGTATAAAGGTATTCTATACCTGTTACTTATAGTTTTCAAGATATATCCATTTTTGTTAATTTTCGACATAATAATTATTAGTATCAATTATTGCAATAGTCAGTTAACACAACCAATGATTTTCGAGATATTTCCAAATTAACACACTAATTGAATAATTTATTTACACATATGTACATGATTACGTAATATCGTCTTAGAATTTCAAAAAACATAACGAAAAACAACAAATGAAATTAACAAAATAATAACAATATTATTTTTTTATAACAAATTTTCAAAAATACCACCATCGCACTGAATGCATAATTCAATTCTTTTTTGAAACGATAGTTTAACATTTCTTAGCATATTGGGTGTTATTGATCTAAATGCATCCTTAATTCTGTCCTTCATGTCTTCAACAGTTGTGGGAGGAGTGGTGTATACTTGATTTTTAATATACCCCCATAAAAAGAAATCCATGGGGGTTAAATCAGGGGATCTAGGTGGCCAAGCTACGTGACCTCCTCTTCCAATCCATCGCCTATTAAATATTCTATTTAAATATTGACGAACCGCCAATGAAAAATGAGGTGGCGCACCATTGAGCTGTAACCACATGTTTTGGCGAATATTCAGTGGAATATTCTCTAATAATAATAATGGAAATTCTTCTTGGAGAAATTGTAAAAATATGGGACCATCCAAGTATCCATCGAAAAAATGAGGTCCAATGACGTAATTACCCAAAATGCCTCCGAATACATTAATACTCCAACGATGTTGTCGATCAGTAATTTGAAATTTGTGGCAATTTTCGGTGCTGTAATAATGGCAGTTACGTCGATTAAAAGATCCGTTATTATTAAAAGATGATTCATCCGTAAATAAAATATTATTCAAAAAATCTTCATCATCGCCACTTTTATTTAAAACACATAGACAAAAATCTAACCGCTTCTCGAAATCCGCATTATTCAGATGCTGGTGAATTTCATAGTGATATGGGTGGTATTCATGTTTTTTTAATATCCTTGATATGCTCGCCTTGCTTAACCCAGTCTCACGAGCTACTATACGTGTACTCGTGCTAGGATTATCTATTACAGAAGTAAGTACCTGTAATTGTGTCTCCTCGTCCTTAGTTACAGTGTTGAAGTTCGTTTTTTTTAGATACTTGACACTGCCTGTGGTTTTAAATATATTTAAAACTTCCTCCAATGTCTTCTTATTAGGATGTCTCCTATCAGGGTACCTTTCGCGATATACTCTTTCCGCTAAGAGACAATTTTGATAACATTCCCCTATTATTAGGATCATGTTAATTCTTTCGTTTAAGGAATATTTCATTTTTGCGGTCGTTACAAATGATTCGAATGTGTCAACTGACTTTGTTTATAAACAAAAGCTACACACTAGCTTATTGCAATAATTGATACTAATAATTATTATGTCGAAAATTAACAAAAATGGATATATCTTGAAAACTATTAGTATTAGGTGTAGAATACCTTTATACTTTTTGAAAGATAATAAAATTTGCTACAAGATAGGCCTATTAGATATAGGGTGTGCCATTTAAAGTAAGCAAGAAATTTGACCTTGAATTTGTTTCTGGAGATACATTAAATTACCAAAACATCTTAAAATTTTAAATTACTACAAATAGTCTAAAATATTCCCCCATTAGTCTAATGTACTGATACAAAATTTCATTTGTTTTCATTTACCTATTTGGGAGATATGATTTTTTTTCGAAACGTCAATTTTTCCAAAATTGTTTAAATATTTCAGAAATTATTAGGTTTAGGCATATGATCTTATAATGAAAGTTACCCTTATTTTTGATGTAGAATCTGAAAAAAATATCAAATATGGGGTGTTCCATAAGAAAAAACATAACTATGATACGCCATGCTTTTATGCGACACCCTGTATATTTAAAACTAATTTTAAAATGTGGTCCTAATACATCTACATACTCCTGCGAAAACGGATTTTGAAAAAAATAAACCGTTTAGCCGTAAAGCTACTCGGCGCGCACGCTGAGACACCCGGTATACACTGAATTGAAAAAATCGTTATGTTTTAACCACAAATATTTATTATAAAAGTATTATATAACGTGTTGACCTAGTTAAGAATAATGACGATATAAAACGTCAAAACTAGAGTTTTACAATAATTATTTGTGGTTACAATATAATAAATTTTTCAATTCAGTGTAATCTTTGGATTAGTTACCTTAAATGATATTTAATAACAGTTCAATGGCCTTGAATAATAATTTTATATTTTATTATATGATTTTATAGTTGGATGACTTTATATAATCCCGAACGACCATTGTATGTCTTTAAATAATCAATGATCGGTCTTAAACAATCTTAAATGATCGTTGGGAGATATATAATGAATGTATTGTCTTAAAGAGACTTAAGTAACCTTGACTGATGTCAACTGGCCGTAAATTACCTTGAATGATCGCTGAATGGTAAAATGTCTTTGAATTACAGTTTAATTGCTTTATATAATCTTAAATGACTGTTTCATACTCTTGAATGATCTTTGACTCACCAACGACTTTGTAGGACTTTATGATCTTAAAAAGTCTGGTATTACCTTGAATTATTCTTAAACAATCCTTTAATCACCTTAAAAAGTCTTTAAACGATCGTTGTATCATTGGATAATTTAATATAACCTTAAATAACCGTTTACACGTTTAATAATCATCTAATGACATTGAATATTCTTGAATTATCAGTATATGATCTTATTGGGTAATCTTAATTAACCTTGTATTATATGAACATGTCGGTATAAATAATTTCTATTTAGTTCTATACATTGTTCACATTCCCTTCCAAAAATCTGTCTGAATTCTTTACTTTTCGATGATGGGCTATTTTGTTACTTTGATTCATATAATTCATTTAATACATATGTTAACTATAGTCATGCAAATTTGCAGACTATCCTATGTTTCCTATGTGTCAAAGGATTTCAATTATATTATTTAATAATATTTTTATTCTATCTGTACATCCATAAATTGAATTCGTTTAACAAGAAGTATATTTTAATAATTACCAATAGTTATTAATAGAAACCGGATTGGCCATACCACAAACATCTCATGATTAATAAATATCAAATAAACGTCAATTGATTCATCGAGTCGACTTTTATCTTATCGCAATTCACCCAATGTCCCCGTTGCTAAATTTTACGCTCGCACGGCCACGCATCGAACAAACTGAAAAGTGTGTCCGCATATAAATTCCCATGCTGCAGATACAATTATTAATGAATTGTGCAAGCACCGGCGCCATAAACAAGGGATAATTAATAAGCGAGCCACGTTTCACATAATAATTAAAGCGCAGCGGTCTCCGTATTACTTTAATTGCCAATAATCACGTAATGGCGAAGGTGAGGCCATCATCGACTTATTTGCTTAACTAAATCAACAACTGGCGCCTCGGGTTTTGCAATTGAATTAATTCCAATGTTATAAACAAACCAATAACTCTGTACTAATTATAGGAAAATGTATGCATTGTGTGAGCTGTGCATTGTAATGGGGATTTTAAGTAAAATTGTATGCAAAATTAAAACTGTATGAAATATTAATAGATGTTATATAAGATTTTCAATTAATTTATTTACTTACAAAAATATTATCATTAGGGTGCCATCTATTGTCTTAGCGCTATGCTAACGAGATCCTAAATAGATCGAAACCGGTTTGTGGAACAATAATTAATGTTTACTCACAAAGTGCATAATTATAAATCTACATTTTGTAATCATTTAAGATAATGTCTCACTCTCTCAGTGGAAGATTCAAGATCAATCAGATCATTTTTAATGGAGACTTCACATGTGAACAATGGTATGGGAATGTGGTTCCGTGTGAGATTCGTGAAATAATAAAGAAGCGGAGTTCATGGGGTATCTCCAATAAAAAGGTGTATAAATTGGGTGCAGTGACATTCACGGCACCTCGCCCCGACTGGTTATGAATTTTTATGGGCGATTCTTGTTGCCAAAACACACGCTGTTAAAATGTTCGAATGAAATATACGGTCCTTTGCAATGTTTTCTTGTATTGATCGTATAAAATTGTTCCACTTAGAAATGAACAAGCAAGACCGTAAATATGTTAAAATCATGAATAAAACGTCCATTCTTGATTCAATATATTTTCGAAAATTTTAAGCCTTGGATATATTTTTAATAAATCAATTAACACAAATGGTGATGTGGCCATCATAGTACTTTCCCTATATTTTTTCTACACAAAAAGGCTATTCTTAATAATTTATTCATTTTTTAATTCTCTATAATTATTTGTTATATAAATTTCATGTAACTCAAACAGTTAATTAGCAATTGGCAAAAAATGTCTAAATTTTCATTTTTTATTTTTTTCTCAAAAGTTAAATTTTTTAATAAAATATATAAGTCCTTTACGTTGTAGATAATTCACTAATAAATAGAAAAAACACGAAAATATATTCGTAAAATCTACAACAAATGAGTCTTATTAAGACTACAAGAACAAATCACTTTTGAAACAACTACTTCTCTAGCTAATACTTCGACAGACATTGAATAATACAAAAGTAATTTGCGTGTTACAAAATAGCAAGGCTATCAAAGCAACACTAGTTTGAACGTTATTCTTTCTGTAAAATGAACTAAAAATGATTGAATGTACGTTAAAATAGTTTCTGAGTGACTATACTATGGTCTTTTTCCAATTACCATAGTATAGTCACTCAGAAACTATTTTAACGTACATTCAATCATTTTTAGTTCATTTTACAGAAAGAAAGAACTTTCGCTTAAAAAATCGAATGTTAATTGTTGCTCTTGAAGAATTGTCCATGGCACATGTGATTAGGAATTTGGTGTATATTAAGAATATCAAAATAGAAATTGAAAAAATAACTAAGTGTCAATAAGTTTTAAACAAAATTCAAAGGGCTCACTTATTATGGAACAGAGGTAGTATAATAGATTGCAAGAGCTCCATTATTTAGAGAGTCTTCCACCGAAAAAAAAAGTCCGATAAAGCCATGTCGTATATGTACCCAAACAAAAAAAAACGCCGAGAAACGGGTTATTTTTATCCGACCTGTGAAGAGAGTTAGCCCTTTGTGTGAAAGATTTTGTTTAAAGTTTCACAAATAATAAAAATATTCTTTTACTTCTTGATTTTGAATACATTTCTTATAATTAGATATTCTGTTCATTTATTAATAAATTTTCTGTCCATGTAAACCAGCAAAGATTTTTGTTCTCTTCCCAGAAGCCATCTATAGATATTAGCACTGATACAAGATAACTCGTATCTCATAGTTAGCAGTCAACGTGTTAGTTATCATGTATGTGTAAGGTGGGTGGGTGGCCTCTAACTCACCCCCAAATCAGTAACATAAGCAAATTTTTAATGATATTTTACTAATTGGAGGGTGGGATAGAGGCAAGCAGCAAAATCATCAATAATTAGTATTTAAAGTTACACGTATAAGTAGGGTGGGCGGGTGGCCTCTATCCCACCCTCCAGTCTGTAAAACATAAGCGAGGGTTGTAATTAAAATTTGTGAAATAAATAAACACAAAATGATTGCAATTTTTAGAGATTTATTCATTCAAATTTTTCAAATAAATTTGATGATGTTTTACTGATTGGAGGGTAGGATAGAGGCCACCCCCCACCCTACATATACATATATTATCTTTAACTTTTGTTTGAAAAGTTGTGTTCTATTTTTCTTAAATTTCAAAATTTTTTTGAATAAATCTATTAAATTTTGCAATAACTTTAATTACTGATTGCCTCGCATTTTTTAATAACTTTAATTACAAAATTTGCTTAGAAGAAAATACACCAAGTAAAATTTTTGATAAAGACAATGGTTATTAAAAAAAAAAAAATTTTAAACGAATCTTTTTTAAAAATTTTAGAGCTTCCAATAAAATCTTCATCTTCAAAAGCTGGTTGAAAAAAAAATCTTGAAACCTAGAGAAGAAATTAGTGGAAATTTCTTGAATTCTTGAAAAACTAAGTCTAGATTTTAGGAAAACAAATCTAAAAGATCTAGCGCCTCAAAAAAGAGAAATTACTGAAAATTTCCTGAACCCCCAAGAAAAGATTTCTACAATCAAATTTTCTAAAAAGTTCTAGAGCCTTTAAGAAAATATTTGCAATTTAGAAGATACGAAGATAACCTTGAAATCTGAAGGAGAAATTTCTGGAAATTTCCTGAGTCCTCAGGAAAAAAGTTTAGATTTCTAAATTTTCTAAAATTTCTAGAGCCTCCTAGAAATGTAGAAGACCAGCTGAAAAAATAACTTTAAATCGGAAAGAAAAATAACTGAAAATTTCTTAAACTTTCTCGAAAATAAGAAAATATTCCTAGAGAAAATTTTCTAAAAAAATTCTAGACCCTCCAAAAAAAATTCCACAATTTGGAACTATCTAAATAATTTTATAGCCTCTAGTTGAAACAAAATGTTGAATTCTAGAGAATCAATTACTGAAATTTACCTGAATTCTCGAAAAGAAGACGAATTAAAAAACATTTAGAGTCTGAAAGTAAATCTTTGCAATTTATAAGAAATGTTGAAAAAAAAAATTAATTTAGGGAATCAGTTATTGGCGATTTTCTAAACTATAAACTTTGCAATTTAAAAGACGACTTCAAAAAAAAATCTTGAACTCTGGAGAATAAATTTCTAGAAATTTCCTTAACCCTCGAGAAAATAATCTAGATTTCCAGAGGAAAAATAAAAATTCAAGGGCCTCAAAAAAACTCCTTACGATTTAGAGGACAAGTTGAAAAAAAAACTTGAAATGTGGAGAAGAAATTGTTACAAATTTCCTGAACCCTCGAAAAAAAAATCTAGATTTTTAAAAACAAATTTTCTAAAAAAGCCTTCATTTAAACCTTCGCAATTTACTGGAAATTTCCCGAATTCTACAAAAAAAAATTACATTTCTAGAAAAAAAATTCTAAAAACTAACGCAATTAAAGGACAGCTTTAAAAACAATCTTGATATCTGGAGGAGAAATAACTGAAAAGAGTCTAGATTTCTAGGAACAGATTTTCTAGAAAAATCTATAGCCTCCAAATGTGAATAAAAGTTACTGGAAATTTCTGAACTCTCGAAAAAAAGTCTAAAGTTCTGGAAAAGATTTTTTTTAATTTTTGAGCACTGAACATTTCCATCTTTGCAATTTATAAAACAATATTAAAATCTGGAAGAGAAATTACTGGAAATAGCCACAAAGAAAATTCTATAAATATTGACTCCCGAATAAGACCCTTGCTAAAGACTCTGGAAATATGAAGAAAAAAACTTCTAGAATCCTTCAAATAAGCTCTAGAAATATACAAGGAAAACTTGTGAAAAATTCTAGAATCCTCGATCAAAATTCTTTGGAAAGGAAGATGAAAAAAAATGAAAATATGGAGGAAGAATTCCTGAAACTTCTAGAAGCCTCTAAGTAAGTTCTAGAAATTTTGAAGAGAATATCCTAATAAATTGTAAAATTAAACAAAATCTTGGGAGAGCTTTTTGAATAATCAAGAACTCTCGAATAAAATCTTTGCTAAAATTTCTGGAAATATCTATTTATTTATTAGATAAGAAAAAGAAATTACTGTACACTTCTAGAATCCTCAAAAAAAGTTTTATATATCTAAAATGAAATCTTGTGAAAAATTCTAGAAACCTCAATCTAAAAAAAACTAAAACTGTAGATCATCTGAGAAAATTATAGAAATTTAGAAGAACATTTTCTAATAGAAAAAATTGAAGAAAGTCTTGTATAGAAACCACGAAGTAATTTCTATAAATAAATATAAATAATAACTTTCTGAAAAATTTGGAAACTCTTGAATAAAATCTTTGCTAAACTTGTAAACATTTCTAGACTTCTCGATGAAAATTCTTTGGAAAAGAAGTTGCAATAAAAAATAAAAGTATGGAAGAGAAATTACTGAAATTTAAAGAAAAGTCTTAAACATTTTCTGAAAAATTCTAACGTTAATATTTTTTCTCACAAATTAAGAACTTTACGATAAACATGTGTTAATAAAATATGTTCAGTTTCTCATTATCTTTAACATTTGTTTGAAAAAGCCTCGAGTAAACATCCACTTCAGGTTTATGAATGTTTACCCTTACTTTCACTGTATATTTTATATAGGGATAGTAAAAAGATGGAAAGAAGAAGGACGAAAAGAAAGAAATATGAAGCCAGGCGAAATACCTTTCTCTCAATTCTTGTAGGTTAGGATCCGCTTTAGACGATCGAATTCTTCCGCTAACAATTCCACACAAACATATAAGCATACGGCGACTGGCAAATTGAATAATTCATCGTACTCTCGAAATCTGCGAAAACACCAGCAACTTAAATTAAAGTTTCACTAAATGGTGATGTGGGCATCATACTTTCCCTATATTTTACTCGAAAACTATGGGATTTACAGAAAAAAATTATTTTAAATAATTTGTTCATTTTTAAATTATCTACAATTATTTGTCATATAAATTTCATGTAACTCGTATAATTTATTCGCAATTTGCAAAAAATGTCAAAATTTTCAAATTTTTCTCGAGAGTTAAGAATTTTATGAAAATATTTAGAAAATTATCGGGAAAAAAAACAAAAAAGCAAAAGTTTTTCAGTTCTATTTTTTAATGATGAAACCTTAAGTTTAAAGTTTTATCTCAATTGGATCATTCGTTTTTGAGATACAGCGCCCACAGACATTTTCATGCACGAAAACAATACTTCCCCTATATATACTATATAGGGAAAGTAATAATTTAATGTTGTTAATTGACAGTTCCGTAATAGTCGGTGGTTTGTCAACTAAATTAGAAAATCCGTGCAACATTTCGACAATAGATGGCACCTTAATGTTATCCCTATCATTAACAATTAACTGTTTTACATAAATGAACATTTAAAATAAATTATAAGCGATTAGGAGGTGATTTTTAAATTTCGCCTATCATGATGCGCGCATTTGCATTATAATGCCCACGGCGTTGAATATTAATTGCGCTAAAATGAACGACAATATTTCAATTTAATATAAACTTTGTTAGTTCATTTTCACATGAATATGAATTCGCGCATAATTTAACAAATTTCCCGGGCGCGCATTTACATGGCATGTACTGAATAATTTCACGACATTAATCATTTTCCCGAAAGGAAAAGATACGGAGCCATTAGAAAGTTTTATCATTAAAATCCATTAATCAAACCCGCCCATCACACGAAATACCCGAATGCACCCACGAACAATGGACCGGCGGGGATTACGGAAGCGCCGCTTTTAATTGAAACCATCAAAAACAAATATTCGGCGTTAATAATTACGCCGCGATGGAAACTTTTCAAGAAAAAAAAAGTGTATACAGGGTTGGGTGTTTAATGTCTGGGAAAATTGTTTTAAATTGAGCCTAATAAAGAGGTTCATCGGATTTTCAAGGTAATACTAGAATCAACCCATTTGTAGCAAAAGAAACAAAGATAAATATGTTCTCTCGATTAACATCAGCGACTTTTCAGGATGCACCAAAGCTTGCGAAAGTAATACCAGTTCATAAGAATGGTAATATTAATGATCTTAATAACTTCAGACCTATTTCTCTAAGGCCAGTCTTTTCAAAAATTATAGAGAACATTTTGTTAGATCAAGGGAGATATGTCGAATATAGATGTATTAATCGACTTTGTGGATAAAAGAGTAAAATTCTTTGAATTGGGTGAATTTTCAATAGCCACTTTTCTTGACCTGGTTTGTAATTTGATTCAATATACCACTTAGTAAATAGTAAATTATATCTTTATATTTTTTTAGCCAACTACATGTACATTTCTCTTAACCTATCTATGCAATAGACACCAAATAGTTTATCAGTTCGTTGTTTGATCAACTACCAAATCACACAGTGTGCCGCAAGGGTCTACGCGGTCCTCTATTATATTAGGTGGAGAGTAACACTTGTTTTGTTCCATAATGTTTTTATTCTCAGTTGCCTTTGATAATGGTCTGCGAAGACCGAAACACGTGTCAGGCAACAAAACAAATGTTACTCTCTACCTATATTAATATCTGTTTCCATGTAGCGCAACAAGCATTGACTTTATCCTCTATTATACTTAATATTCAGTAATGACTTTGTTAAATATATAGATAACGTAAATGTTGTACTATTTGCGGACGATACTAATTTAATTACTTCGTCAATAACATTAGACAACTCATTAGCCATGTCTTATACATAAAACACTTGGTTTAAAATTTCACAGATTTAAGATTGAAACCTATGCAGCAGTTTCGACTTAACCAAGTGTTTTATTTAGCTTACAAATTATAGACTTTCACCAAGTTACAGCCTCGTCAATTCAATATAATTAGCCATAAATGACGCAGCGGAGCTCAAAGCAGTCACATAGTGTAACCATAATAAATTAAGTTTAAACGTGAATAAAACTACTAGATTAATTTTTAGACTAAAAAAGTATAAAGCTTGTAACAACAAAGAAAGAGTAAAATATTTGCGGCTGAACATAGACCATAAATTATTAAGCGGAAATGTCTCATCACAAGTAATGCTAACTGGTTATTTTTCACTTATTCATACACATCAAACCTATGGTATCTTGGTTTATGGTTATTCCTCTTCAAGCCAAAGATAATTTGGATTGCAGCGTCCGAAAATACCCATTTGCCAAGGTACCATAAGCAAAATTGAGACATAATACAACATTTTGGGTTACGTTAGGGTTATGTCCAGACAGCGAAATCCCACTGTTGAAGCAGATACCAGGCTAAACGTATTATTAACTCATCAAGAAAATCCGATGACTCCAGCCGAGATTAGTCATACTACTGTCCTGAAAATTCTTAGATTAGCCAAGCTGCATCCTTACAAGATGCAGGCTCTCCAAGAATTAATGGAAAATGACCCTGACTACCGAATCAAATTTTGCGAGCAAATGATGACACTGATGGACAATAATAATAAGTAATTAGTAATTAAGTAATATGTAAGTTAGCATAAGTACTGACACAATTTAATTTTGTACATTTTATATTATGACACTCTGAAATAAAGATTATTATTAACCAAATTTCTTTAGCATCAATTTTTTTCCGACGAAAGTACCTTACATGGTGAGGTTAATCGTCAAAATTTTCGTTATAGAACTGACCATATGGGCTGGAATAATACATGATCAGATTGTAGGACCAGTATTCTTCCATGATAATCTTGATGGAGCAACATATCTTACGTTTCTTCAAGGCGACCTCATGCCAGTATTAGCCACTTTACTTCCAAATCCAAATCAACAGGCTGGAGCTCCACCCCTTTATGCTGTGATTATTTGGATGAAGTTTTTCCAGATAGATGAATTAAATGGCCGGCGAGATCTCGGAATCTAAAAATCTGTTTTTCCTTGATTTATTTTTTTCTCAAATTTTGTAGGAAGCTCGTTCTCAACTGTTTGTTTTTCTTTTGAAAAATAAATAAATTATAAATTTTAAGACAAATTTTTTGGTGTAAACAGAAACCCCCGATTCGCATTTGTTTCCAGGTTATTAGCGCTATCTTTTGTTTTTCTTATGGTGGCCATATTGGATTTTGGGTTTATTAGATATTACTTTTCAACGATGTATAACATGCCTGAAAAAAATTTTAGTTACAAGCAAATTTCAACTGTCATATTTATTTATAATATATATTTAAGATTAATTTACGTTTCTATTAATATAAAAACGTAAATTAATCTTAAATATGACAGTTGAAATTCACCAAGTAAAATCAAGAGGTAGTTTACGAACCATGTTACAGCTCATATTACAATAAATAATTACAAAATGATCCTACCAGGGGAAAATTAAAAGGTATGAATTCAGCGCAACCGAAGTGCGGCTGATCTTCCATTCAACCTATAAATTACTAGGGCAAATGTAATGGGTTTAATATAATTAAAATAATAAAAAGTATTAAGAAATAAAAATTGAAGACGGAAAATATAATGTTTTCTAATATTTTGGATTACACGACAAATCAAAATCAACTAATTTGCTGAATATAAGTCCTGAGGCGTGATTTTAATAGTGGAACTCTCATAGTCTTAATGGTACATGGAATGTTATTAGATGTTTTTGAAATTACATAAGAGTAACTTCGCGTAAAAAGAGCTGAACGAAACTTTGGAGCCGTTAGTGTTCCCTTAAACCGAATATTAGGACTATAAATGTCTTTTATTGTAGAGGTAGGGAGGATTTTTATTAATTATAATAGAGTGGAATAGACATGTACTATGTAAATATCTTCTGTTCTTCATATTTAACCAATCTAGATCTAAGAGTTTGTGCTCTTTGTATTCTCATTATATCTACGGAATCAATACATAGATCATATAGGGCATCCGCAAAATTAAAATGTGACAAGATGAGAGAATCGCACAACATTTTTTCTTGACTTCGTTGCTACATGGGAGCACAATATTATTGATCGTTACTCTAAATGAATTGCTTTACATAAGGCGTTCTCTAGATTTGTTTTGGCCCAAAGATAATCAATATCGACTTGTCTGGATTAACATAGAGACAGTGTTCTTTTGAAACATTAACTAGACTTGAAATGTGTTCATTAAGTTGTCTACTTTCTAACGCAATATTATCACTATGAAAAGAATAAAGGAGCTGGGTATCATCAGCATAGAAGTGGGTTTCGCAAAATTTAATAGATTTATGAAGAAAGGATGAATATATTAAAAATAACAGGGGACCCAGAATGGAGCCCTGTGGCACACCTGAGGGAACTGGTAGCTTATTAGAAAGATATTGTTCAACTTTAACCCGCTGAGTGCGATTTTTTAAGTAATTCTCAGAAAAAGTTACTGCAACTTCACCTAGCCCAATGCAGCTTAAGATAGATAACATCGTATCGTGATTGATTGTATCAAAGGCTTTGGTGTAATCTAGCAATACAATCACAGAAAGCATGCCAGTATTCGTGGCTCTAATAATGTTGTCACACATATTAGACAATGCGGTTGTGCAGCTGTACTTAGGGCGAAATCCTGATTGTATTAAAGGTAATAGGTTAATAGAAGCGATGTAATCTCTTAACTGAAGGTCAACAACTTTCTCTAATATTTTGGACATTACTGGGAACACACTAATGGGACGCAGATCTTTGAACTGAAGAGAAGTTTTAATTTTAGGAATTGGAGTAACTATAACCTCCTTCCAAAGTGTTGGAAACACACCTTTGTCTAAGCACGTATTTATAATATTCGTGATATAAGACAAAATATGTGGACAGCCATATTGTATCATTTTGATCCTAATGGCATCACAACCGATTGCATTATTTTTAATTTCATTCAAATAGAATAAAGCGTTCAATTGATATAAACAATGGAAATAAAAAAGTTTGAAACTTTGAAGACAAATTCCGGCTTAACCGTAAATTTTTGGATATAGATAAGTTGTGTTAAATCATCATATTTTGACCCCAGGTATCTATGGTCCAGACATTTCCCCACATTAACGGGACACCCTGTATATATGTATGTAAACCATTTTAAAAAAATCAAATTTCCAACGATTTTAAACTCGTCTTATTTTAACAAAATTTCAATTATATTTTATAAAATACATGTTTTGAGTTAATATTAAAGTAATCATTAAAAATTTCAACTCGTTTTTATAACAAATTAAAAAAAAAACTGATTTCTTCAAGATTTTAAACAGTTTTCTCAACTGCTTGAAAATTTTAAGTACGTTTATAGAATCTTTTAGTTTTTTTTTTCTTTTTGAATAGCTTTCCTGTATTTAATTTTTATAAATTTCGTATTCAACTATATTTTTAAAGTAAAAATATATTCGTATAATATAATTAAATTATTAATATATTTTCAACAATATGAAAATCTTATTTTGAAAACAAAATATCAATTTTCGAGTTTTCAAGTACTACTACTAAACATCTTTATTCACAGAAAATAAAATCTAATACATGTAATGTATAAAATAAAATCAATTCTGATATGTTCTTGTTCTTCTGCTCCATGGCTATCGACCGGTGGTCTTTCAGCCCTGTTTTCAAATATTTATTTTAAATTCACTTCCTCTCGAATATGTTTAAAGTTAAAAAAAAACTGATTTTTAACTGTTTTTTGTAATAATTTTATTAGTAAAACTATAACGTAGAAAATAGTCTTATTTATTTTCATTTTTTGTAATTTCAATTAATTTAAAATACAATAAAAAATGATTTTTCTATAAATTACAATGGTTTCTGGCAAAATAATGTTTTAAACTGTTTTTGTTTCAACTAGTTTTGAAAATGATTATTCTTTCTAGAAGGTCGTTTAACAGATTTTTTGATAAACCCTTTTTTGAGCAAATTTTTAATATTTCAAAGTTGGTTTGATTTAATAAATTTACAACTGTTTTTTTGTAGCCATATTTTCAATGAAATTTCAATGAAAATTAATTAGAGGTTAAAAAAACACTTACTTTTATAAATATATAAAAATTATGAAACAACACCATGTATCTTTTGAACCCCAAATTAATTTACAAAATTTAGTTTTAAAATCAAATGTTTAATAGAATTTTAGTTTGATTTTTAAACATGAATAAAAATAATTGAAATTAAGAAAAGAAAACAAAATAACCTCCATATATAGAAGTAGACAACAGCATATTCGCGGAAATTTCAACCATGATTTCCAAAGCATGGGACTGATTCAGCCGACTTTTTTGAAATAATTATTTAATACGCAAAACTGTCGATACTTTCAAAACTTTGTGCACTGGACTTGCTTCAACTACGAAATCCTTCCCTTTGCTTCTTCATATTGGAACGGAAGACTCATGACAATTTACAGAATCGTATTGGCAAGAAGCTAAACTTTTATAATCAGCAAGTTCATTCTTTTAGACAATTATTTTTATTTGTACGAATTTTTCCACACCCATGCGAGGTACTGTAAGTAATTTATAACCTGTGAAAAAATTATCGAAGAAAATGCAATATTTTGACTTGAAACGGTTATGTAAGTTCGAGGGCAACACGTTCACCTCAGAGGTCATTTTATCTCACTTTTCTTTTAGCCTACATACATCGAAAATTAGTGTATATACTAGCCCACACTTTGAAATCTCTCTTATACATTATCAGAGTCATATATTGCTTCAGGCTACTTCTGCCTTTAAATGCAACAATGCTTTCATCTACTAACAAATTTCTTCCCGTATCGAAAGCCCACAAAAAATTTTGATTTAGTATTTTCATCAAAGGATTTATTTTACATATTTAGCCTAATTGGGTTCTCGTTTCTTGATATTTTTAAGTTCTTTTATACAGGGTCTATTGTGAAAGTAACGCTCAGAGCAATCTCGGAGGAAAGTAGTGAATCCGCCTAAACGCAACAAGTTTTATGTGCGGCTTAAAAAGGTTGCAACCGTAACATTTCACATACTTTAAGAGGACAGGAGATGGCACAAGGCATTAAAGAAGAGCCGAGAGAAGATCGCCGACGAATTCCATTCCTGACGCCCAACAACGGCCAGAACTAACTTAAACGTGAATCGTGTACGCGAAGTTTTGCGTTTCGACCGACAATTAAGCATCCAGCAAATCGCTGTAATTCTAAATATGTTCACATTTGCGGTTCATGGGATAGTGAACGAGGATGTGTACTTGCGCAAGATGTGTTGAGTTTTCCACTGTCAAGAATTACTGGATTTAATTCAAAATAAGCCAAACTTTCTTAACTCTGTCATAACCGAATACAAATCCTGGATGTCCCAATACGACCAAGAATCGAAAAGACAAAGCAGCAAGTGGCACTCAAAATCATCCCCCCGCCCCAAATTCGCATCAAAACTATGCTTTGTCATTTTTGGCGTCTTGCAGGTGCTCAAGAGGCTCCACCATGACAATGACCGCAACTACACGGCCTTCATAGTTACCAATTTTCTAGCCCGGAGAGTGCCGAAAAATCTCCGTGCGACTCTTTTTGCTTCGCCGACTGAAGAGAGAGCTGAAAGGAAAGCATTGTGAAACCGTGGAAAACATCCAAAGGCTGCAACATGCTTGGATAATTTCCACGGATTCACAATGCTTTCCTAAGAAACATTTTCGCCGAAGAGTTTCAGAGTGCCTACACGTTTCTGCAAGTGTATTGATGTTAGGGGAGAGTATTTTGAAAAATTTTAAGTACTTGTAGCGGTACCATCAATAAATATATTTTGTTCAATCCTGCACTAGAAAATAGAATTTTTAGCGTTCTTATTTTGTTTGAAAGTTACAGTTTACATCACGCAAAATGGTTGCTATGGAAATTTAGTTTCGCTCACGCGGTTGTCATTTTCACTCACGCTTTTATAAATACACATTATTTTTATTATAATTATTACTTACTTGCTATCGATCTTCTTATAAATGAAAATTGGGGACTTTGATATAGAATATGTTGACCACAAGGAAGATTTTAATGCGGGCAGGGCACGGCACATCACGCAAAGCCGCAACACATTTGTTTTATTTGAACTTACGTTTTAAAATGATCTTTCGCCAGGATTGAACAAAACGTAATACACCACTCGCGTAGTTACGAATTCGCTCACTTGTTTACCTTCACACACTCGGCTGTCACCTCGTGTACAAACTGCCACACGCGTGAGCGAAACAGGTACTTTCTCCACTTGTAGTGTAATGTACTATTTCCTAAAAGATGTGCATTACTTTTATAATGGACGTGTATGTAGGTTCAAATTTCAAATTTATTGTAATAAAAATTGTACTGCAAAAACACATGAGACAGAGTACAAATCTACAAAAATACAAGACTCTTTGATGACAATAATAGAAGTATAAATCAAGCATTGTCTGCAAAATACTGAGAAAAAAAATGTTGCAAAGTTTAGTCGACTTCTTCAGTAGTTGGTCCGGCACTGCTTGGGAATCTTGGCATACCACCTGAAGCATCACCAGCTGGTACAATTTAGTGATGATCGGATTGCACAAGTTCTCCAACTTCTTCTGCTTGTGCTTACACTCTCCCTTCTCTCCCATTTGGTTGGCATTCAGCCAAGCAACGAGTTCATTGCATTTCTCCATAACCAAATTCTTATCGCTTTCACTGATCTTATCCTTGATCGTCTCTATATTAAAGCAGTAGAATTCGAGGGCGTTCTTGGCAGCAATGGTGCTCTTTTGTTTCTCATTCTTACGGCGGTATTTCTCGCCGTCGTTGACCATACGCTCAATATCTTCCTTGCCAAGACGGCCTTATTGGTAGGTTTTTCAATGGCCGTCACATTCAAAATACTGTTGGCATCAATGTCAAAGGTTACTTCAATTTGGGAACACCTCTTGTCGCTGGAGGGATACCAGTCAATTTGATTTTTTATAAGATGTTGTTGGCCTTGGTCATGGCACGTTCGCCTTCATATATTTGGATGAGTACTCCAGGTTGATTATCAGAGTAGGTGATTAATGTTTGAGTTTGTTTGGTTGGAATGGTTGTATTACGCTTGATGAAAGCTGTCATCACACCTCCAGCAGTTTCAATAACAAGAGACAATTAAGTTACATCAAGCAAGAGAAGGTTCTGAGTTTCCTCAGATTTATCTCCATGCAAGATGGCAGCTTGAATAGCAGCTCCATAAGCAACAACTTCATCTGAATTGATGGATTTTTTCAATTCATTTCCATTGAATAAGTCTTGCAACAATTTCTGTACTTTGGGGATACGCGTTGATCCTCCAACCAAAACTATATCATGGGTTTGGGATTTGTCCATCTTGGCATAATGGATTGATTTCTCTACAGATTCCTTGGCAGAGCGGAACAGATCAGCATTAAGTCCATCAAAAGTAGCATGAGTGTTGGAGGTGTAGAAATCTTGAAGGTACTGAGAGGGAATAAATTTCAATGTTGGCTTGAGTAGATGAGGAAGAGTAGATCGCAATGTTCTCAACAACTTCTTGATGAGCATCACTTTTGAAATTCTATTATTATACAAGTTTATATCTGTTGAACAGTAGAGTCTTATACTCGGTAAAGTAGTTTAATACCTTTTTCCTCGGTATACAGATTTAAATGGGTAATTTTCAAGTTTATCAGTTCTTAAACGGAAAGGTTTGTAGAACTAGTCAGTGATATATGATTGAAATACAATACAATATTTAATGTAAGAAAACATACATGTTTAATTCAAACGAAACTAAAGTCATTACGACCACTATTAAGACAAAACTGAACGCTCACGGGGGATGATATGAGGATTTTTATGGAACGGATTGTTGTAATAATGGCGGCTCCGGCGGCGTCTGTAGCAAAAATCCGGGATTAATAAAAGGGGTTGGATGCGTTTATAAAGGAATGTGTCCGGTCATCCGGGAACCGTTATGCGGTTTCTTATCATTCTTGGGGGGCCATCAATCATACTGAACTTTGACCTCACCACCGGAACTCGCACGTGTGCTGCATTACTGCCCGTACACACCATTACCATATAATTTATAGGTAGGGAATTGTTATTTCCCGGGTTTTTCATTACCGCGGAAATTACGGCCGATCGCTCCGAGAACCATCCATCATTCGCGGAGGCGATGGTCCGCAAATATTATTATTACCAAAAACAAAATTAATACGATTTTTTTTCGCGTATGTTACACGTAGCTACGAGAGTGCGGTTTAATCGTACGATCAAAATTTACGACAGGTGCGATAAAACGATTTATGACTTGAGTGTTTTATATTACAACGTTCGCCGTACGAATGAAAAATATTTCGAGTTCCTAAAAAAATGGTTGTTGGTTAAATATTGCGTTGGCTTTTAAAAAATGCTTGAGAAACATGGAACTTTCTCGTTTATAAAATTGCAAACACACAACAATATTATTAATATTTTTTGTTTATTACTTACATCCAAATAAGAAATAAAAGATATACAATTCGTATTTTTTTATTTATTATCATCTATAATCTTTTTTAAATATTAATGACAATATACATTTATTGAGGTAAATTCTCTCAAGAAGCAATTGACCAACGATTTTATAGCTAATCTCTTCAATAAATTATGACTAAAGAATATTTGATTATAAGATATTGAAATACTTTTCATCATCTACTTTTTTTTAAGTTATAGTCTATACACATTTTCTTTTTTATTAAAAATTATATTCAAGCTTGTGATATTTATTCTAGTAAAATGATTACTGTAATAAAACGCCATTTAATTAATGGAAAATTATTACAGCAAATAAAACAGTAATAAAAAGTACTGATTACAACACTGCCTCACTTATTTCATTAAATATGTTTATTTAAAGAAACGCATTACAGATTCATTCACTCGTCGTAAAATACTCGCAGACTGCAATAATACACAAGAGTGCACGGGCAGTGTAAATATTATGATTAAAACATTAATAATTTCATGACTCTATTTACGCTCTAAGTTCAGTGTGCCTTAATCGAACCAGCAACATTGTGATCAATCGACAATGTCGCGTTTTCTTCGAGAAAATTTTCATTTTCGAGAGGCGCTGCACGCGATTTCCCGACCACAAATTAACTTTGTGCGTGTCCATGAAATACAAGTCATTACGTTATTAAAAATATATATACCATACTAATGCATCTGGTTGATAACATCGTACAATTGCTACCTACGGAATTGGTTTTCGTTTTTCTAGTTATTGGAGGGAACTAATTATTCAATAACTACGCGTATTCGTGTTGTGTTGTACTGATTAATCTGCTGGTAATAAAAGTTGCACACAATTTCTGCGCTGCGAGAAGAAAGTGAATAAATAGCGTGAGAAATTGGCGAGATTTTATGGAAATCGCAAACAAGAAGAAAAAGTAATCCGCGCCCCGGAACGCAATCAGAGAACGTAATGGAAAAAGCTTAATAACGGTCGGTGCAGGAGTGCAGGAGTTTTATTAAATTTAACTTATTTGAGACGAATACAGATTATGCAATGGGGGATTTATTTGCACAGTTATTTAACAGAAAATAAATTATATTAATAAGAAATGGATAAACTACAATCACGTAGTACTCATTGCGTTATTTAATAATTAATTAGGATATTGAATTTAGCAATCAGCAAATAAAACGTTGATTCTAAATATAATGAAATATTAAAATTGTGACACTCATGAAAGCTTAAAAATAATTTCTAAAAAAATAAATAGAACTGATAGGCGTAGACTTTTCCTTTATAGAGCGCATTCCCAATATTCTAATTAAAAGACTTAATTGTAGTTGTGCATTAGCAAGCTTCATGCATCAAAATGGATTAGAGAATCTGAAACTCCTCACTTTGGGCCACAGAGGACCAGGATAAGATCCTCTGAATTGGTCAAAGTCATATCTGACGGTGTCAGCATCATTTTCGATCGATGGCTGAACTTCGGGGAGATCATCAATCCTCAGTATAACCTGTGCGGATTAACCGTCCTTAGACTGGCTCTCGATGTCAGTGGATAAACTAGCCCCACTATGGATAGAGCCAAAACTAACGGTGATCTAACTTGACCACCGAGGCTGACAAAGGGTATCCTATGGTTGCCTGGTAAGCCTCTAGATATGGAACAGTTAATTAAGCTCCTAGCTGATCAAAAACGAAAGCTGACGATAGGTCGGTGTTGTGTTTTTCACACCAAAAACCCGAGGGTAGATTGACCGTGATGGGAGTTCCAAACGAAAACACTACCCTCCTAAAACAGTATGGCAAAGCTGGAAAGTGTCAACTCAGATACAAATTCCAACTTGTCACGTTAAATCCCAAGAAGAAAACTTCCAGTGAGACTATCCATACCACCCTAAGGATAGCTGAAGACAGCAGAGAGAAACCTCGCCAGAAGACCATTCCAATGGACAGCATTCAAGCTTAAATGGTGAGTGCTTTATATTATTATTCTCAAATTGACAACCCCAAATTAAACTCACCATTAACACATCAGTTTTAAATATACCTTTGATAATTATTGTAAAATCGATGGAGCAGAACAAGTGTAAATTTGTATTGTATTAATATATCTTTTGAATTTACATAAAAATAAAAGAAAAAATAATTTAAATATACTTACAACATTGGAAGGAGGTGTTTCAAACACTAAACCACAACCTCAAAAGAAATGATAATAATACCCTAGTTCTAATCCAAGAACCCTATGTAGTAGCAAACAGGATATGTAGACTGTGTAGTTTAAAAGGCACCATATTCCATTGTACACAAAATCTCTACCATCTAGGCAACTCCATACATCATGTGCTGTGGGTCAAACTCGAACTACTAACCCACCACAAAAGTGAATCGGATAACAAACTGAAAACCAAAAGACAAATCAGGAAATTCAAATGACTCATGAAAAATGGGAGTCACGAGAAAGCAGGAACCAAACCGATACTAGTCTACAATATATCTAATAAAGAAATCGCCGCAACAACAAATAGCGCATTACAGAAAGGTTTTAATTACGCCATATCATCAAATGCAGCATAGAAGCATCGATCAAAAACCTAGAGCCGCCTACGGAGTTAGAAATTATTAAACAGAAAGTGGCCTGAGTTTTGCGGAAAACTAAACCACCGGAACCCAACATCACTAAGGAAGAACGAAAGAACCAGGATATTATTGTGTTACCTACTGACAAAGGCAACGCATCCTTTACTATAGACATATAGGATTACAATGCCAAAATGAAAAATATTCTACAAGGCGCGGCCTACAAGAAAGTCAAGAGGTATCCGACAACATATCTCAAAAAAGTAGCTAAAACAAAAATAAACAATTCCAACCTACCGGAAGACATTAAAAAGATAATTAGTTCACGAGAAAATTCTCCAACATGCCCCAAATTCTACGGACTTCATAAAATCCACAAAGGCGGGAACCCACTGAAATTTATATTTACCTCCAGAGGATCACCAACATATTCCCTGCCGAAATACATGGTAAAGGAATGGCAACCCTTAGCAGAAAAAATGGAATCGTTTAGCAAAAACTCGGAACACTTCATAGACATCATTAGAGATATCAAACTAGAAACAGAAGATTTAATGATAAGCTCCAACGTAAAATCGTTATTCAGCCATATCCCCAACGATGATGCAGTAACAATTTTCCAATAAAAACATAGACCCTAGAATTACTAGACTAGACCACGCTGGACACTGCTTTTCCAATACATATTTCACATTCAATGGTCAGAAATACAAACAAATCGAAGGCGCATTAATGGGCTTTCTTCTATCATCGCCAACCTTTACATGGAAGACTTTGAGAGATATGTGAACGACACATTGGTTTCCTCGAAAATTTAAACCAATTCCTAGGCCACCTAAATAGCATCCATACACGTATTCAGTTCACCATGGAAACAGAAGTCGAGGGTAAACTACCCTTCTTGCACATTTTACTAAAAAAACGACCGAACGGCAGCCACAGCCACATTATTTACAGGAAGTACACTTACTAATCGATACCTAAATACTGCATCACTTTACCACCCAGCCCATATATTTTCGGTTACCAAAACACTAGTAACGAGATCAGTCAGACTAACAGACGAAGAAAACAAGAAACAGAAATTGGACACACTTCAGAAAGCCCTCATCCAGAATAATTTCAAACCAGACGTAATCACCAAGACCACCAACAAGACCAATAAAAGACTCAAAACCAATCCAACCGAAGAAAAGCCCATAGTCACCATCACCCTCATATTCGTCAGAGCCACCACAAACCGAATCGGGAACATCCTCAGAAATTTCAACATTAAAACAATCACCTAAAGACCGCATACCATTGGAGACCAAAATGTATACGCAATACCATGCGCTGATTGCCCCAAAAGTACATGGGGCAAACAAATTGTTGAGTCAGCGCCCACGGAGAGGAACACAAATTAGCGTTTAAAAAACACGACCCAAATTCTTCACTCTTCCAACATATGCTGCACACCGATCACCGAATAGATTTCCACAACACCAAAATCATCGCGACTGTCAACAACTCGCTATCGCTAGTTCGGTTCATTTATTTTTACTTTGTCTCTTGTGCACCTTTCATATTTATTTAGACTGTATGCTTCATACTTTATTAATTATTTATTTTGTATAGAGTTTTTGGTATATTTACAAATCTTTTGCGTCTCTTTTTTAATTTTTTTTTTCTATATATTTTACTTCTAGTTGTTTGCCTTTGTCGCAAAATTTTAGCATTGGGTTATCTTTTATATTGTTTTGATGTCTTTTAACTGTCATTTGTCATCTGTCACATGTTAAAACTCATATGTTTGTCATCTAACATTTGGTATCTGTCACCTGTTACCTAGGATATCATCTGTCATTTGTCATTTATCGTCTGTCATCTGTAATCTATCTTCTGTCATTTGTCATCTGTCGTTTGCCATTTATCATCTGTTATCTTCCATCTGTCATCTACCATTTATCATCTATTATCTGCAATCTGTCATCTATCATTTGTCATCTGGCATCAGTCATCTGTCATTTATCTATCATCTGTCATCTGTCATCTATCATCTGACATCTATAATCTGTCAGCTGTCATCTACTAACTGTAACTTTACAGCCATCTGTCGTATGTTATCTGTCACCTGTCATCTGTCATATAACTGTAAAGTGCCATCTGTCGTATATCTGTCATCTATCATCTTCAAACGTCATGTAGCGTCTGCTTGAATATATTTTTCGTATAATAAGTAACAATAATTTTATAACTTTAAATAAAATAATTATATCACACACTTTATTATTCTTAGTGACTATAGTTTCGACACAATTTAGCTGATCATTATCAAACTAATACTTTAGTTGGGTATTAGTTTGATAATGACCAGCTAAATAAGTGTGTGATATAAACAATGTTTATTTATTTTATTTAAAGTTATAAAATATGTATCACAAAGTGAAAGCCTCTACAATCAAGTATTTAATAATTTTATATATAAATTTGAAATTTATAAGTAAACTGCAAAATTAAAGAATGCATCAAATTTAGGTGAATTTAGGAAAATGATTTAAACTAACTCCACGTTTATATGAGACATTAGTTTCGCACTGGTGCCATTAACACCATAATTACTCCCAACAGGAACAAATGTCCGCGCAATATCCGTAACGATTAGAAATTGTTGTTTGCTCTGGCTTAATATAGACGGCTTTGAAATGTAAATTACTTAATGTGTTCCGCTAATGAGCCAAACTAGAGTTTGCAGATTTATGTACAAACGTGATCACATAATGCTGAAATTTAGTCCATTCAGTTTGATAATACTTATTCTTATTTAATGTTACTTAAATAGTTTCTTAATGTTTCCCCTATGGTCAAAACATAGTTCCATACTTCATATTGATGAATTAAATGTAGAAATTAAAAATAAAACTACATCGACAAACTGACTAGCATTTTACATACATAAGACGCTCAAAGAAGATACAATTATTAAATTGCATAATGGAGTTTCGCCAAGTATCAGCCTCATCAATCCAATATTTTAAAGAAGATAATTCGAAGACAATATTACCCACGAATCACAGGATAAAACTAAACATAGTTACGCTTAACACAAGATCAATAAAATCTCAGGAATCTCTATTAGAACTAGAAAACTGGGATATTGTTGGATTGAGTGAGACAAGAAAAGCAAATGAGAAAATCGAACACGAAAAATACATACTATACTTCAGGGAAAAGAAATGATAACGAACAAAAATTAATAAACTTTGCTTTGGAAAATTACACATTATGAACAGCTTCTATAAAAGAAAAATTAATAGAAAATGGACTTGGGTATCATCTGATGGGAAAACGGCGACCAAAATTGATTATATTATTACTAACAAACTGAAATGGTTCTCAAATATAGATGTTGTCAACCAGCTCAACTACAATATCGATCATAGAAATATAAACTTAGTAGAACCAAAACCGTAAAAAAAAATATCTCGAGCAAACAAACCCGATTGTTTCGAACAAACATGTGCTTAGAATGTAACATTCCAGCTCACATTTTTGCCAAGATAGTTCTCTAATTCGTTGCTCTTGTAAAAAGTTACATTAATTTAAAAATGATTGAAATATCTGAAGAAATACATGCAAGCTGTCGGAAAATAGCGGAGGAACTAAACATGAACCATAACATAACTAAACATGAATCATTTGAAGAGAGCAGGCTACAAAAAGAAACTCGATGTTTGGATACTACATGAATTAATAGAGAGAAATCGACCCATTTTCGAAACGATTGATTACTGGTGATGAAACATGGATGAAATGCGAAAACATCTAATGCAAGAGATCGTGGCCAAAGGCTGGCGAACCTCCGCAAACAACTTCAAAGCCTGAATTGACGACAAAAAGCTTCTTTTGAGTGTTTGGTGAGACTGGAAGGGAATGAGTGGGATTGAGCTGTTGCAACCTGGCGAAAGTATCAATTCGGTCCTGTAAGATAAATGTCAAAAGGTAAAAGATAATAATGGTCAATATGTACTTCATTAAAATTGATTTTCAATTTAAAAAAACGTTTGTTCAAATATGTACGCGGAGACTTTTTATACAGCCCAATATGATACCCTAAAAATAGAACTAAAAGAAATAGAAAATAATATTATAAGAAACAAGTTGACAAAAGACAAATTAGGACCAAAAGCCAGAAGTTTAATCGAACAAAGAAATATCTTATTTAAAACTGGAAGACCAATAGACAAGTGGTAGTAAAGCTAAATAAAGAAATCAATTTAGAAATACGTAAGCATAGGGTACAAGAACAGAAACAATCAATTACTATAGGGTCCGCCAATTAGGGCGCGTGAACTTTAAAATTGAATAAAACAAGTTGTGTGTGAGGTAGAAACGAAATTTATTTTTCATTCGAAAGGGTATTCGACCCCATTAAGTATGGAAGATAACATCGTTCAAATGACCACCGTGGCTCCGTTTGGTAGCCCCGATCCGGGAGGTCCAATTTTCGATGACTCTGGAGCACATATCGGCCTCAATTTGAGCGATGGCGTTCCGTATGTTGACTTTGAGGTCATCGGTGTTTAGAGGCTTGTTGGCGTAGACCAGCGACTTGAGATAGCCCCAGAGAAAAAAGTCTAAAGGCGTTAAATCGCACGATCTCGGTGGCCAGTTGATATCGCCTCCGCGCGAGATGACCATGTCAGGAAATCGCTCGTGCAAAATGTCCATTGTGGCATGGGCTGTGTGGCACGTGGCGCCGTCCTGCTGGAACCACATGTCGTCCGTGTCCATATCATCCAGTTTAGGCCAAAAGAAGTTGGTTATCATCGACCTGTAGCGCTCCCCATTGACGGTTATGGCCGCCCCAGCTTCGTTCTCGAAAAAGTACGGACCGATGATGCCGCAGGCCCAAAATCCACACCAAACAGTGACGTTCTGGGGATGCATTGCCACTTGGTGGACCTCGTGTGGGTTGTTCTCACTCCAAATGCGGCAATTTTGCTTGTTCACATACCCGTTCATCCAGAAATGAGCCTCATCGCTGAAGATGATTTTTCGGCCAAAATGGGGGTCTGCTTCCAACTGCTCCAGAGCCCAGTCAGCGAACGCCCGACGCTGTCTGTGGTCGTTTATCTTGAGCTCCTGGGTCAATTGGATTTTGTACGGGTGCAGACCCAAATCCAGATGCAAAATTCTGCGAGTTGATGTCTCCGAAAGGCCAAGTTCCTGTGCACGACAAAAAATGGACTGCCTCGGGTTCTCGCGCACACTCTCACGGACAGCAGCGATATTTTCGTTCGATCGGGCGTTTCGTCGACGTGTTAGTGTTGGCTGGTTGTTTACTGAACCAGTCGACTCGAATTTGCCCACCAATCGACGGATAGTCGACTCTACAGGCCGATCATCGCGACCGTAAAATGGGCGAAGTGCGCGGAACGTTGCTCGAACTGATGACCCATTTTCGTAAAACAATTTAATAATTTGCACGTGCTGCTCGACACTCAAACTTGCCATGGTGATTTGGGGTTATATACTGAACAAATGACAGCAACTTTGACAGCTCTACCTCGAACAACATGGCCGCACCCTTCCGGCAAACTTCGCGCGTCCCTATTGGCGGACCCTTTATATAGGTAAATCAGGTGGTGTTAAAAGAGCATGGCAAGAACTGAGAGAGAGCTTGATTTGGATAGGAAATATGACACACCGAAGAACTAAAAGAAACCAGACCAACAAAATAGAAATACTTTACATGTGCAAACTATACCCTGTGATTGAAAGCAGACCACCGACACCGATCCCTGTCCCCTGCAGAAGATGCAATAAATTCACACATGTAACGCTTGCCAATCAAGTGCAAGTTATGCGGGAAACACTCACATTAACTTTTCAGGCAACAAAATGTACATTGCCATGTTCGATATGGACCAACCGAACGTCATTCCACCAGTGGAACCAATTTTAGGTATCCATGTAGGACACGCCGAGGTGGTAAAAAATGGCTAGGCTAAATTTCATATATACAAACATCAACTCATTGCCAAAAAAATCTCATCTCCTTTCTCATTTCCTCTGTAATAATCCAATAGATGTAACCCTAATGGTAGAAACTAAAGCCACCAAACCCTTTTCCTTCGAAAACTGGTCGTCAATTAAAATCCCGTCTTCCATTCCCAACCAAAATATCCGTGGCGGTTCAATAGTAGCAGCAAGATCAGAAATTAAACTCGGGAAGGCTAACCCCCCGAAAATTAATAATATAATGAACGAATGCCTGCACTGCACTACTGAACTCCAATCCTTTACCCTCCATATTTTCCTTGTCTATATCCATCATTCCTCCTCTATTGAAGACACAATTCTCACAAAAGCCTCCTTATACGACCACGTTGTCATAATTGGTGATTTTAATATTAATAAAACGAAAGAGTTTGATATAAAAGAGGAAAGCTGCCTCCTCTTTTATATCAAACTCAAATTTTGTTCATATAAATTTACATTTATCATGTCCCAAAATCAGTCCACCACCCCCTACGTCCTATTATGTACAAGCAACATACAACATCTACTCCAAAAAGTTGAACTAACCCCACCTTTGTTCAGACCACCTATCCATCCAGTTTTCAATTTTACAAAAACCTCCTATCCCTGAACCACCAAAAATTATATATAGACATAAAGACTGTGATATTGACAATGTGACTAAAGACTTACATGACTTTATTACAGCCTACCCACAAGTTACCCCTCCTCTATTTCCTTATTCCTCAATAAATTATTGGAATCGGTCAGAAGACATACACCAACATATACAAGGAAAGAATATAAATATCCCCTCCCAAACTTCATCCTAAGACTGATCAAATTCAAGAGACAACTGTACCGGGACTTACGTGTGACGGAAGATGGCGAATCAAAACAAAAATTTAATAGTTTAAATAAAACCATACAAAGACTGATAAAAGAATATAAGACAGACATATGGATTACGACATGCAAGGACATGCAAGGTAAACAGTATTGGGACGAAATTAAACAACTGACAAAATATAGAAAAACGGACGTTGTACTGAAAATACAGGACCTTATTTCAAAATTTATTTTAACGGACGAACAATCAATAGCTGATGCTTTTGCAGATCATTTTGACAATAGTTACACTATGACAGTTAATAATGCATTTGACAATGACTTTTTCAATTCAGTAAACACTTGGTATGACAAATTTAAAACTTCATCCATTCTCTATATTCCCGAGGACGATATAAAAGAGGAGGAATATTTTACTTGCCTATACAAAGGTTATGACAATGTTCCTAGAACTATCCTTAAATCCTTTCCAGATAACATCCACAAATACATCCTAAAAATATTTAACCATATATATTATTCCCAGTCCATACCCAATGAGTGGAAGCAGGGTATTATAACATGTATACTTAAATCTAGCCAAGACGGACTAAAAGTACACAATTGCCCAATTACTCTGCCTCCAGTCTTGGGTAAAACCTTTGAAACCATATTAAAACTCAAATTAATACCCCATATATCCCACCACATCCCTCCTTACCAATTTGGTTTCCTAGAACATCGTTTCACTTCTTTACCACTTTCAATCCTTACCACAAACTGCCAAACGGCACACCTCGAACGCCAGAAATCAGCGGTGGTTTTATTAGACATACAAAAAGCTTTTGACTCGGTCTGGCATCGGGGTCTGCTGTTTAAATGCAACTCCTTAAATATCCCACCCCACTTTCTTAACCTAATTGACAACTACCTATCCAACAGACTCCTACAAGTTAGAATCCGCAACACCCTATCACGTGCATTTATCCCTCAACAAGGTATCCCCCAAGGCTTTCCTCTTTCCTCTATCACCAATCCTTGACAATATCTTTGTTCATGATATTTATAACCCTTATCCACATTACCCAAATCCTTCAGCTTACCCACTCCTGTACGCAGATGGCACAGCCTTAGTAGTACATGCCCCCACCCTGCACAAGGCACTCACCCAGTGTCTCACATTAGAATTTATTTAATTTATTACAAGTATTGTATTTTTTTACTGTAAATAATGATGTTTAGTAGTAGACTATTACCGCGAGTTATACACCGATGAGGAGTCACTATCTGAACCAAGCCAACCAGCTCTCTATGAAGGCGAAAACGAAGAAGAGATTTCATGCATAGTGCGAAAAGAATTTCTCAAAAGTAATAATATCTCAGAAACGAGGAAAAGCACCCGGCGCAGACTGTATATCTAACGAACTTTTAATAGGGTCGTCTACCAAAACGTTAAACATTATAAATTTTATATACATATATTCCATTGATGAGGTATATCCCTCATCAATGGAAAACCTCTACCACAATACTCCTATATAAAAAAAAAGATACGATATCGCTAATTATAGACCTATCAGCCTGATGACCAATATACATATATAAAATATCCAAGATACTCGCTTAACCAAGATTTTGGACGAAAACCAACCAAATGAGCAGTGACTTTTCAACACTAGATCATATTCACACCATCAAACAGGTCATTCGGAAAAGTAAAGAATATGGTATTACTTACTATTATTTATGTTGAATTCACTTAAACGCTCAAAAATATGGGAAGCATTAGAAACTCAAGGAGAAGATAAAACATTTATTCGCCTCATTATCAACATATACAAAAGCATTAAAGCCACATTGCGAAGAAAGAGGGTAGGTGAAGACTATAAAAAGATGAGTTAGGCAGGTAGATCCATTATCACCTAGACCCTTGTCGAAAGTTCTTGAACATATTTTTAGACGTCTCGAATGGTACAACTATGGACTAAATATAAATAGGACGCTATTAAACCATCTTAGGTTTGCATTTAATCATTATTTCAAGCGTTGCGAGAGGCCCGCAAGAAATGCTTGACCAATTGGTGTTTAAAAGTAGGAAGGTTAGACTGTCAATGAATACCTCAAAAACGAAACTAATGACAAACGCAGAGAAAATCCCTTTCATAATGAGTGGCACAACAATGGAATATGTAAACGAGTACACGTAAGTTGGCCAAATAATATCATCAAAAGACTTCACAACAAAAGAGATAAATAACAGAACTACATAATAAAATAAGACTGGAAACCATTCGTAAGTAGACCGGAGTAATTAAAAAAACTGAAGTAGATATGGACAGGTCACATGATGAAGAACAAAAAAGACAAATAGGCCAAGACGTTACTGAGTGGTGTCCGAAATAATATAAGAGAAGAAAAGGGTGACAGTGTCGTGGATGGGAGACACATGATTGCATTCTATGGCGTGCTTTAAGGGATGCCTATGGTGGGAAGTAAGGCAATCTTCGTGGAACTGGTGTCAATTATTGAAAATTAGTATTTAAGAAAACGTTTAGTTAAATAAAGGCTATAATTAATTAATTAATTATTAATGTACATAAGAAATTTATTTGGGAAGCTGTACAAAATAATTAATATTTCGAAAACACTATCAAATAGATTATGCAAGCAGTGATCAATCTGATCATAGAAAATAACTGAGGAAATGATGTTTTATATCTAAAGAAAAAGTACATACATTATATGGAAAAAAAGACATTCCATCCATATTTACAGAAATTTCTAAATGTAGATTAATACGAGGGTGTTTTGAAAAGTACGTGCAAAGTCCGAGAGATGGCATCACCGGTGCGTATCGAGTTAGTAGCATCTCTTGAATGAACGTACACCAAATTTCAGCCATATTGGTCTATTTCTTTGTGTTTGGCATTCGTGTGAATCAAGAAAGTCGAGTGATTTTCAAGAAATGGACGAAGAAAAAAAAGAATTTCGTGTAGTGATTAAACATTACTTTATGAAAGGCAAAACGCCTCAGGAGACTAAAGAGAAACTTGATAAACATTATGGTGACTCTGCACCTTCGATTAGAACAGTTTATAAGTGGTTTCAAAACAAGTGACGCTGAACGTTCTGGACGGCCTGTGGAGGTTACGACTCCAGAAATCATTGATCAAATCCATGATATGGTGATGGATGACAGAAGAGTTTAGGTGCGTGAGATTGCTAGTGCTGTAGGCATCTCGACTGAACGGATACATAATATTTTGCATAAACATTTGGACATGAGAAAGCTATCCGCAAGATGGGTGCCGCGATTGCTCACGCTTGGCCAAAAACGGAATCGTGTGAAGTGTTGCAAGGATGGTTTGCAGCTGTTCTAGAAGAATCCTGAGATCTTTAAGCGTCGTTTCGTCACTGTGGATAAAACATGGATATATTACAATACTCCTGAGACCAAACAACAATCTAAACAATGTTTGTTTATTTTCGGCCGGAAAGGTTATGGCGATTGTCTTTTGGGATTCGCAAGGGATAATCCTCATCGACTATCTGGAAGAGGGTAAAACTATTACAGGTAAATATTATTTATCGTTATTGGACCGTTTGAAAACCGAGCTGCAAGAAAACCGCCCGCGATTGGCCCACAAGAAAGTCCTTTTCTATCACGACAACGTACCAGTACACACCTCAGCAGTTGTGGTCGCAAAATTAATGGAAATAGGATTACAATTCGTTTCACATCCCCCCTATTCTCTAGACTTGGCTCCCTCGGACTACTATTTGTTCCCCAATTTGAAGAAATGGCTGGTGGGACAAAGATTTTATTCAAATGAGGAGGTGATTGCAGACACTAATGGATATTTTGCAGACATGGACAAATTCTATTGTTTGGAAGGGATCAACAAACTAGAACATCGCTGGACGAAGTGTATAAGCCTAAAAGGAGACTATGTCGAAAAGGTTTACCCCAAACACGTTAGTAGTTTTTATTTTTGCACGGACTTTTCAAATGTTGCCTCATTTTTTTATTCTGATCGGCTATCTACGTTCTTTCAGCCCTACAGGTACATTGTTTTGTTAGAAGAAGCCAAAATAGTTCAGTATTATGGACAGTGAAATCAGCAACAGGGAGAATATTTTTCAAAGCCATTTCTTGCTACTCAAAACATTTCTGAAATAATATGTTATGAAAAATTGTGGCATCGATATTAAAAGTGTTCGATTAATAAATTTTTCCAGAATTGTATTCTAGGTACATCTATTTTTGGGAGCTATTATAACCAGAAAGGACTGATCGATTGTTGGACGCAGATAGGAGGTTTTAGAATTTGTTTTGGTTTTGTAAATTCGTTAAATTTTACGATGTGTATAAATGAGAGAAAGAACAAGAATTGGCTTTTGTGTGTAAAGTATAATATTAAAAATATTAAATAATTCAAATTTCAGGATGAGACTTTGCTCATAATACATGAATGATACATGATTTAAAACGTACATGCTGACTCATCAAATAAAAGAAAATAATAAAATGACATTTACAAAAAGAACAAGCAAAAATGAATACATAAATATTTTGATTTGATTATACATTTTGAAGTGGTTATAAAAAATAGCAGAAATAAGCAAAATAAAAACCAAATAGTTTTAACTAATATACAATATAAGTAAAAATATTTAACTACTATACAATATACAAATATGAAAGGGTTATTTCCTATTGTGTAAAATTATATAGACTCTATTAATATAGTACTAAATAAACGTTTATAGTACGAGTTATATTATGGAGTTGATAACGTATGCACCTATTAGCTAGTGACATGCAATTCTAATACCAATTGATCTATTGGATTAATAGCGACTCATTAATTACATAATTGATGACAGATTATTAGTTATTATCAAATAATTATGTAGCTGGTAATATCACTTTAAAATAATCAATTAATAGCTTTTGTTTTAATAAAATAATTAAAGAATAATATATTAACGTAAATATTATAACAATATATTTATGGTAATTATAATTTATTCCAAATTAAGAAAAACAACGAATAGAAAATTAATATTTATTTCTTTTTCATATTAATAGAATTTATTAATCCCGTAGAGGTTATGCCGTAAACTAAAAATTTTATTTGCCGACTTGATAACTTTCCAGACGCGCTAATCCCACTAATATATTCACGCTCAAAATTTAAAAGTAAGTACTATTTGTCCCGGCAAAAGAATAAAAGGATAAAAACACGCGCGACGTATTCAACTGTTTAATTTGCCTACTTGATGACATTACCAGACACTTTAAATGTATGCATGTTCTCACCGTTAAAGGTTAAAATCCAGATTTCTGTTTTCAACACAAGTACACTAGAGTCATCAAGTTCGCAAACAAAGCACAATCGTTTCGTCGGTTTTTCGAATTCCAGCAGAGGTCCATATCCTCTAACGAATATTTGAAACACTAGTTACCGCACGTTTCACGATAAACAAAGCAAATGGCGTCTACTTGCACGCCGCGACGCCGACAGATCGATACACAGACGTATCGTACAGTCGGCCAGTGGAAGGACGAGGGCGTCCAACTGAAAACCGCGGACGTTTTCAATTGCGCCGCTGTAAGGGACACATGCGTACAGTTCCTAGTCGTGTTCAGGTTTTGAAGTTTCGCAGGAAATTTAGAATTTTATTTAGGACCACCGCAGGAATACCGTACGTGGACATAAGGGCGTTAACGAATCACTTGAATGCAACGGTCCGAAATTCCATTTTTAAGTGCTCGAGGGATTAGTTTAATGGGACATAAAAATATAATTATATTGTCGTATTGATTTACGAGGCCACTTGTGCTTTTATTGTATGTTAGTATTTTTTTACTACGAGGCTAATTGAGCGACATGCATACGGTGGTGTTTGCGTTTCCTCTAATAACATCGCCATAAAAAGGGATTTAATTGGTGCGATTATCATGGGTTATTATTAAACAGTACTTATTGTTGATAAGTGAAACAATGTTGGTTATATAAAGAAAGATAAACTAATTGCCCTTTATAGCATAAATTAGTCAAATCTCTCTGTATTTCTCTATGTGTTTAGTGTTTATTTCTCCATCATCTGATCTTCAAATAAAATTCTCCTGTTTGTAAGCCGAGAAACTTTTAAAAGTTTAATCTGTTAAATAACCAAAACATATTTGAAAATTTAAATAAAGAAATTAAATATATCCCGTATTGTTTCATTATCAAACGTTGTTCTCTAGAACATCAATAGTATAGCAGTCATTGAGTTTTACCTTACCCTCTATACAAGTTGAACTTAATATTAATAGTAAGAGGAGGTAAAGTTTTGTTGATAAGGCAAAATTCTCAGAACTTTAGAACTCTACTTTTATCTTGTTGGCCTTTTAGGTGAAATCACACTGTTTTTCCAACCCTGAAAAGAGAAGGCTGTTTTGACAGTGCTGCACAGCGATCAAAATTGAATATAACAGACTAAACACCAAAATCAAACTGCTCGTTCGAAAAAACTCGGAGACATCGTGGAGAGAGGCGACAGCAAGCCTTAATTACAACGATAGTGCCAAATTCTGGAACAAATTCCTCCCCAAGGCCAATCTGCAGAGGATACAGATACAGTCTTTATTTGATGGGACACATTTCATTAAAATTAACTTTTTCCAGCACTACCTTGTACGGACTCACCGCTCCTATTCCAATCACCACTGACGATGAGGAGACACTCTCCACTAATGAGATTATAGCTACTTTAAAAAGCAGCAAGATTTTCACTCCCGGTCCGGACAAAATTGGACGCTCAGTCCTCATTCATCTGCCACCACAGGCAATTGTATTTCTTGCAACACTTCAAACTTGCTTTTGTGCAGGTTACTTCCCGCAGCATTGGAAGATGGCAAAAATCATCATGATTCCATTCAAATGAGTGCTTCTTAGACGCATTAATGATCACTGCAACGCCAGTCTCATCATTTCGCTTCACCAATCTGGATTTCGGTCAGGAAGATCTACCTTGGACCCGGTTATCCATTTCTTGCAGATAATCTCACGAACCATCAACACCAGGCAAGTGTGCTACAGTATCAAAAGCCGGCCTACCGCAGGGCTCCGCCTTATATATGACACTGTTTAATATTTTTATTGCAAATTTTCCTATGCCGACTTCGACAGCCCAAATAAAAAACACTCTACATCAGACACCGCGCTTTTGACAACTTCAACGCCCTAAAAAGTAGCCAGACACCTCCTGCTCCATGTTCGGTGTCTTGATCGCTGGATCCGCCGCTGGAAAATAAAAATATATATGCTCAAAACGCAGGTTATCCGTCTGGGAAAAACAAATCCGACTTGGTTAAAAGCAACCTACTTGGGTTTCCTTTTAAAAAACTGAATTGCTTTTAATGGCTATTAGATGACCGTAAATAATAATTTTAATTATAAAAAAGTAAGTAAAAAAGTCCTTGAGGGACCTTAGATGATCATTGGATGATCTTAAATAATCTTTAACTACGTTTTAGTGATCTTGACTGATCATAAAATAACCTTGAAGAATTTTCAATGAACATTGAAATGACCTTAAATAACTATGAGCGATAAATAGATTATTTTGAATAATTGTTAGATGATTCTTAATAACCATGAACTCACCAAATAACAGTAAATATTGTCGAATGACCTTGAATAATCTCGATTCTACGTTGAATGGCAATTGTTTGGGTTTATCTAAAATACTGGATAAGCAACACTGACCAACCTCGCCATTCATAGCAGGATTTAATTGATTTTAACGATTGATCTTTTTAAATGTTATACAATTACTTACTACTTCAACTATTTATACATTATTACAAATGTTTGAAATTGCAAGTTTTGGTACTTTTGGTGCTTCAGGCGGTAGTTATTGGACAAATCTCTATATGGGTTGGTTTTCTTTACAAAGATGTGGCCAAGAATGACTTTAGAATAGTTATGGCTTAATGTGACGAGAAAAGATATTTGGTTATTTAATCCTTTTTTCAAGGTGGGTTTAACTTTAAGGTAAATATTGCTAACCAGGTGACCAAGAAAAGTACTAAGCTTGTCTAGGATCTGTAGCTAAATAATAATTTTTAATCGTTGGTGAAAAGGGGATATCCTAATGATGCTCAATCAAATTATAGTGGTTAATTTTCAAAGAGGTAATGTTTAATAAAATATAATTTGGAAATATTATTATTTTAGCCTCAGAAACAAGTCTATATGGCCTAAATATCTGCGAATATTTATATTTTAAAATTATGTTATTAATAGAACTTTGGACCAAACAGAGATTTGTCATTAAAACTGACTAAACTGAATCTCTTCAGAACACGATGATGCGACATAGTATTGCGGTTAAGATATCTAAGCAAAGACAAAATGTTAAAAATATTTTATGATTATGTTATTAATAGAGCCTTGAGTCAAACAGGAGTTTAACATCAAAACAAAGTGAAATGAAGTTTTCAGTCATATTATGCGGCCTAGAAAATGGATATTTGAATTTATAAATTTAAAGTTTTTTGTGAAACTTTAACTATTTTTTTCATCTTCAGTCAATAAGCTGATAATGGATGGAAGTTGTATGTATAATTTGTCTAGTTTATGTAAGCCATATATTTGGGGAATTAGAGGACTTTTCACGTAGTATTAGATATTTTTATTTTCGCTGTCGACTACATTTTTTGATTTTGTTGGCTTTCAAAATACATACTTTATTAAATCACAATCTAGAAATTAAAGTGACATAATATTTATAATATTTTTATTGATTGAGTTAGAACCCTTCCAAAGACGCAATTCTCCTATAACATCAAAAAGTATATAAAATTGCCTATGCTGGCTACAACAAAGTTTAGATCGCAAAGACAAACAGGCGCATGAATGTCCTTAAAAAAATGAATATATAAGAACTATCTGTCTTCTTCATCCCTTACTAAATATTCAAAATTACAAGATGCAAGATGGATTTCGATATCATTAGACCATTTCACAAAAAAGCTTATCCGTGAAACAAGAAAGATAGAAACACGTACTGATCATCTTATACAGGCGACGATGCTCAACGGCTTAATTGGAAATCCTCTCTACTTAAGATACTTTACGTAACATCCATTTCAAACCTAACATGTAATCCCTAAACTAAAATCAAGTAAATATTAGTCCAGAGATTATTCTCTGATCATGCATGCAACTTCGGCCTAATTATCTCCGATTATTCAATCAATAAGTCACTCCAAATATTTCATAGTGGTATAAATAACATTTATAAATAACGCACACTGATAAGGCCCATCCACACCAAACCCATACAAGAGCTACATATGTGATTTGTGGCCTTAAGATAATTTTGTAAAAAGTAACCCTGGACCTGTGAGCTATCTTGGAATTTGGATTGATTAAGGGGTAAAGCTTCGACTTACGTGCATGTTTGTTGAGATTCTCTACTTATAGGATACTCCACAAAAGAGTCATGGGCCGCCTAAAATAGTTCTTATGATGGATAATTGTAGTCCCTTTGTACAGAAGGGCAGTATCTGCGTACTATACAATCTTGACCATGATTGCACAATACCAGTAAAATTCGGTATTGATAACTGTAAATATTATACAAGACTAGGGATAAAGCAGAACTCATCTGAGAATATATTCTAATATCTTATTTCCTATCAATAAAAACAAAATTCTAATCAAACAATTTGGATACTCCATCGTAATTATCTTAAAGATAAGCCCGTCGTTTCAAATTCATCGAACACTTAAGACATTAAGAAATTCGCTGTTTTCAATTTAAGGCCCTAAGCTATATAATATGATACTGTTTTGGTTTTGAGAATTTGCACAGTTTTAATGTCAACTGTTTCGCTACAGAGTGGCTTCATCATGATTTATTTAATTTAATCATCTGCCTGATGAAGCAACTGTTTGGAGAAACAATTAATTCACCTATATAATATGATACCCTCAAGAGCTGATGGAGAGTAGAAACGCTGCAATAGAAACTAACCTGTGAGTTCAAAATAATGTTATGGTCTTTAATAATGAAGAAACATAAATTTTTGAGCAGAATTTTCGCAAATAGCTTGCCTAGCACGCTGAGCAAAATAATTGTGTGGTTGTTTTAGCGGACACGTTTTTTTTTACTATAAAGATAATTTATAACCTGAAGATTAAAAATTCTGAAAATCTGAAGTAACTGAAGAAGAAGTCTATAGTTGTTTCGAATGTACGACCTAACGTTAATTCCGGCTTCGCAGGTGATATCATCAATATCACTAAGATTTATAGTAAATTGCTATTCAAATAAGTCAGCAAATGCCGTAGCCTAATCAATGTACGAGTGTGTATTTTTAAGTTTGCGGAATGGAATAGAAGGGGATGAAATAATATTACAAAACAATTTTTTCTTGCTAATATATTCACCTGGAACCCTAACACATTAACTTGTGAATACCTTCATAAAAATTTATTGGCCCTTCTCTGAAAAATACTCCTTCGTCAGTAGTAAATTTCTTTCCTCGAAGATCTTTTTCCAGATTTGGAAAGAGATAATAGTCGCTGGGAGTCAGTTCTGGGCTATAAGGTGGATGATCAATGATATTGAAGCCCACCTTATTCAACTGCATGGATCCTTGCTTAGACTCAGATTCATAGTGATGAACCCAAATTTTCATCCGCAATAACAATTCTTTCAAAAAAACCATCATTGTCTTCATTTGTTAAAGAGGTTAAACCAAATACCATATGTTTTCCTGGACAAGAGTCCTTCCAATATGGTTTGAACACTTTTTCTTGCTTGGTAAGAAACTCCATTTTCTTCATACTTTAAAATTTCTAGGATGATAGGATGAATTTTCTTGAGTAATTTTAAGCACTTTCAAACAGATGGAGAATGAATGTTAAAAAAAAACTAGGCTAAAATTAAAAAAATAACAGTAAAACCAACTGATTTTAATTAATCATCCAATAAATTTATTCTTAAACTCATCATTACCTAGCAAGAATGCAATATCAACAAAACACTCCTCTTATATTATATGCAGAATAGTCAAACTCACCTCGGTGTTTATTAAAGTTTATCAGAGATAACTGCTAAAAGCAAATATCAAAGGTTTTGAAATATTCTAATTGGCACACCAATAGTCCCCAAATGTCCTTAGGCCACCGAAATATGCTAGGTTTTTTTATGCGAGGAGAAGAAGTACATCATGGAGACCCTTGTAATAGGGTAGTGCCAGACTTACCGACTAAAACCTCTCCTCCGGGGATCTATCCAATGATGACTCAATTGACTAGTCCAATACCAAAGGATTTTTATAGTAGGGACTTCAGTGAAATATTACTGAATGAATTATTCGAATGACCGTTTGCCCTATGTGACACTCACCTTGAACAACAGGAGCAGCATCACTGAGCAGATAACGGTGGCTCAAGTAAATGACTGGTCTAATTGCGTGCCAATTAGAACATTTTTGGGCCTTCAATGTTTTTTGTTAGCATCATATTTTAGGAAATTAATCAAGACAGGGATTATTGTAGAGCTTGTCGTAAAAGATTACTGTAGTTTCTCGGATGTATTCATCACACTCGGAGTAGAGGTTTTTCGAATAAGCGGGGGATTCAAATTGAGTCGTAATGCAACGTTTTCTCGATGTTGCAGTCATCTTGTTTCTGCAGACTCTCCGTAGGAAAGTTCAGGAAAATCGATAAATCTTTATCTGCGCTTTTTGAAGTCCATTTGTCAGCATTTTAGTTTAGCTGCTCCTAGGTACAGAAGAGAAGTATCATCTGCGTATGATACGATATAGTGGCAAGATAATGAACAATTTTTATAACTTTTGCACTTTTTAAGCGAATATTGTCAGTTTTGACGTATCTCTATTAATTACGGCAGAGCGATTAACTTTATGAGATAGGGCAGAGTTGGTGCTAATATCTGGCGATAACTATAAAACCTGCTGATGATGATTTTCAGACTGGACGAAAACTAACCTAAGATTCGAAAATAATTTTATGGTTTCCAGTGAAGGCTGATACACGCACAAGCAGGATTTTAAAAAAAAAGCTCAGTTTTAATTAATTGTCATGAAAACTTCAGCTCACACTCGGAGTGGAGGTCTCACGGAGAAGCGAGACATTAAAAAAGCATCACAATGTTTTGTTGACTTTGCAGTCTCGCGATCGGAGAGTATCTGCAGTAACTCCATACAGGAGCTGCATTGGAGAGCCGTGACCTAATGATCATTTTGTAATAATTATCCCTGGTCTTGTGGACTATCTTTCATTTGAAGCTAATGGCATGAGAAATGGTTTTTAGCCACATTAGATGCTGGTCGAAAATCAGCCTGAGGTATTTAACCTCATCTAGTATCGGAATGCCTTACTTTCCGTAGGAAAATTCAAGAATGTCGATAAATCCTTGTATGGGCTTACTGAAGTTCATGGAAATATATTTGCCAGCATTAATCTCGAGACGCCACTTATCAGACCACTCATCGCAGGAGTCCAGATCTTCTGAAGAGAATTTCCCAGGTAGATTTTAGTTGCTCATCTACGTATTGTGCGATCATGGCCGAAGCCAGATTCAGTATGGTGTTGATGTAGATATTATACAAGGCTGCGGAAAAAGTAGAGCCTTGCAAAACGACTAGTGTACCTTAGTACAAAATTTCTATTTTTGAAAAAAAATGTACCTGGTCCGGATTAGGTATTCACGATACTTAAGCCATATCATTTTATCGTGCCAAACTTTGTTACACGCCTTTGAGACGTTAAAGAAAACTGCAGCAGTATCTTTTTTGATGACAAAGCCCTCAGTGTTATTACGCTCAACAGATGATGATGGGTCCAGCCCGAAAACCGACTTAGATGTCGAAAGTAACTGTATGGTCTTCAGTAAAGGACGATAAATGCACGGGCAGGATTATTTCAAACGAGTTTTAGGGAAACGTTAGAGATTTTCCCGCTTCAAGACGATAACCACAGTGGCCAGCTTCCGGATAGAAAAAGACCAATCTCATAGCAGCATTTACTATATTAAGCAGAGCGATTCTAACCTTGTGGCCTAGGTTTTCCACTACTTCACTGCTAGGTAGCGATGCTTCGTTTCGAAAATATGGTTAAAATTAACGTACGAAGTCATGACTCATTTTATACATCAGAAAAAAAGCTATAGTATACAACTAGTCACTTAAAAATAGATCCAAATAAAAGATATTTTATCCGGCAAAAATAACAGTATAATGGAGGAAATGCATTATTCTTTCATCAACAAAATTGAGCAGTTTGTTGCATTGGATTATAAGGAAATATCCATTAGTCATGGAAATATGGTGTATCCAGACCACAAAGAAAATATATGCGCCTTATCCGATACAGGTAAGCTAATTTATAAGACGGGCTTCAATTAATGAACAACATATTTTCCAGAAAGGATTTTCTTAGTTATTTGGTCATTTACGTCCTCCTTTTTTAGGACAAACTTCGAGTTCAATGTCACTACTTGAAAACATCATTCACACAGAACTAATTAATTTCCAATTAATCTAAATGAAAACAACTTCATAGCAAATTTTTTGCAGGCATCATTAGCTTGAAAAGAATAAAAAAATAATGGTTTTGCCTTTTTTTATGGAAGGGAGGAAACGTTTAAAATATGCCCTCTTAACATTTAAAGATTTTTTCTCTTTTCTTCTAAAAAATGGATTGTAGTCATTCTCTAATGATCACCATTTAAAGAAGATCAACGCAGCTTGGTAGATATGTAACAAAAAACTTCTATTTAAAAATGTCCTTTACTTCTTCGGTTTGGTAGAACTAACATCTAGTTTAATATCACTTTTTCACTTCCCAAAGAACTAATTAGTTTCCAATTAGATGCTAACTTAGTAGTGATTTTTCTCGCAAACGTCATTGACTAGAAAATATCTATGGTTCACTCCCAAAATACGTAGGCTGATGTATTCCAATTTTAAACAGAAGAAAGGAAACCTTTTAAAGATGATCTCTCCTCTCTTCTAAACTAAAACACAATTGAGGTCGTTCTCTAATGAACGCTGTTTGAAGAAGATCAATGCTACTTGGTCGACACGTAGCAAAAAGGTTCTATTTGGTACCATTAAAATTTGCAAATTAGAAGATTAAAATTAATTTGTTATAATGTAGAAATATCCTTTGCTAAAAATCTGGATTAAGGGAAGGAAATATTTTTGAATGTATCTATTAAAAAGCAAAATATGATTTTTAAGGTTTCTTTATTCAAGAAAAAAATTGCAGTGAAAATCAAAGAAATTATGTGGGACAATCTTAAGAGAAGCCAGTTTTTGCAAATAATACTAAGTTTAAAAATCTACTGATTCCATATGAAAAACATTTCCCATTAATGAAATATAAAATATATTCTTAATTTGAATATAATATTTTATTTTATTAAAACCAAATTTAATTTTAATTAAATTTTGATGAATACCATGCCACCCCTAAAAATACAAAAAGATTTGATTTTATTAAATAAAACAACTCATCTTTTTAATGCTATGAATTTAATTCAATTATTTGTCAATTAACTTTATACCTTTATTACGTTTTAAAAGGTAATATTAGGTGTTAATTACTTTCATACATTTAATCCTCAGTTATAAGCACCCCAACCTCTCTGCAGGCGAAATTTTTATCATCCTTAGAAAATGTAATCCTCAATAAATATTCAGATTTATCTTCAGATATTTCAAGAGCAAATTCCTTGTAGGTAACGCTCAAGCCTTTTAATGAGTATGTTCCCTAGAAATATATTATTTTTTCTGTTAGATTAATTTAGTATTAAAATTTAAGTAAAAGATTAACTTATAAATAATTAAATATTAATTTGAACGTATGAATATTGAACATTTTATTTACCTTTTTAATGGGGCAAGGCTTTGGAATCTTCATAAGTTCAATGGCTTTGCTCCAAACAGTTGATAATATTTCATCCATAACATGACAGAAATCGGCTTTCATTTCAAAGCCTGCTTCTATCCAATTGTTACCATCTTTTTTGTGGGTCAACATGATCACCTAAACATAATAATTATTAAATATATATCTGTGTGTCTGTGTGTCAAAATTTATTAACTTTGATAGCCTGTATCTTAGTCATTTGAACACTTTTATAATATTTTTTTACAAATCATCATAATTTCACTCTAGTATATGTGGTTAATTTTATTACCCGAGTAACAGAAACACCCTGTATATGTATATATGCTTAAGTGATTGATTTATATTTTTACTTACATTAACGTCCTCATCCAAGTTAAACGGTACTGAAAAATTAGCATCGAATATCGAATTTTCATAATGCGTTGTCAGTGAAACTCCTTCGATTTCTGAAGCGAAGTCGGGGCATTCGCCAACACTGACAACTTTTACATGCTAAATAAAGAAAAAATACCTTCTTTCAATGAAAGTTTAAATGTTGCTTCATTAATATTATGAACATTCAAGTATATATTCATATTTACGTTTAATAACTGCACTTACCCCAGATATTCCGTGCAGTAAATATGCACTTATCAGAAGTATACACCAGAACATATTTATATTTCAAGTGAAAAGGTTCGCAATTAACGCGTGATATTTATTTCAAATACCACGAACGCAATTAAGCTTAAAAAATTAACACGTATCCTACATCCAAGGTTTAACACATAAAAAATCGCCTATTCCAATAATTATTATCATTATTGACTAGTGAAAAATTAAATTTTATTTATATGTGAATGATTAATGGGATTTTTGCCATTAATAACAAGTTTATTTTTTAAATTTAATTTTTATACAAATAAACTATACATTGTGGAAAAAATAATAAATTTTAATTATTCTAATACGTTTTAAATCAGTGTTTCCCTGTTAGTGGTAATTACTGACGTATAATGTACGTTACAGATTTGCACGGAGCATAGTTGAAGACAAGGAAAATAACTGTTTCCTGAATTTGTTTCTCATTTAAAGGAAATGTTATTAAAACGTTATAAATAATAATTTCAGCCAAAAGGTGTCTTCTTAATGGTACCTGCATATTGATGGAATACTAGAGTTTTATAAGTTCATAGTAGCTTTCCGTTTTTCTGCTGCCTGATCGGATCCTTAAGTCTTAGGAATAATTTCGTACGAGTTACAACAAAATAAGGCTTATGGTCTCCGACCATTCCCAAAAGCTATTCAGAGGAGTACTTGTCGATAGGAATCCCTACCCTAAATAGCAAAGAGTTAAGGCAAAACTTTTGAGGACACTAGATATTCCTTCTTTGCAAAGTAAATTGTCTTGAAACAGTGAACGATGGGAAGAAAAATAATCGACGTATAGTTCAATTGCTTTGCCTGAGAGTTCCCTTTAAATTTCTGAAGGGCAAGAACTTTAAGATTGGATCGGGACGATAAATAGCAAAAATCAACCGTCTACGTAAAAACTTTAAGGTTTAAAAAAAAATTGATTGCTGTCCAACTTGAAATGTTGAAAACATTGCGACTGTTCTACATAAATACATTGTATTTAAACCTCAGATCAATGGTTTTGTGGTGACGACCTACATTTCCTTTTCGCAAGATAAATTATACAATGTACTGTCATGCTAGGATAGGAACCGGGAGGCAATTACAACAATTATGGCAACAAGAGGTCGATTTTTCATTTCCAGATCAATTACAGATTAATGGTTAGCTATCAAACACTCAAAATAAAAACCTTCAGATTACAATTATCTTATTTTGTTTTATTATTAACGACTCAACATTGACAACAACGTTTGTGGTCTAGGTTGTCACTACACTGACGCATGGGATGCTGTTTAGTTTTGAATCCTGATTCTACTTGAAGATGGATTATGGCTGAATGAAGTTCAGACAAAGACGTGAGAAACGTTGCAAACATGAAAATTTCCGTTAAGAGACTTATGCGTCAATGTAAGGATTATGGTATGGGGTGTTATAACTTACAAAACTAGGTCTCATTTGGTATTCATCAATGACAATATGAACATCCAACAATGTAGATGATGTGATAAGACCCTATACAGGGTGTCCCGTTAATGCGGGGAAATGGCTGGACCATAGATTTCTGGGATCGAAATATGACGATTTAACGCAACTTATCTATATCCAAAAATTTACGGTTAAGCCAGAATTTGGCTTCAAAGTTTCAAATTTTTTTATTTCTGTTGTTTATAACATTTGAACGCTTTATTTGATTTGAATGAAATTTATTATTAATAAGTACCATAATATCACACATCACTTCAGTTATTGTGGCCATTAGTGATTGACAGGAAGTATAAAAATCAGTAGTACCACCACTTAAAAACTAAAATATTTTTTTTATTGGTGCATCCAATAAAATCCAAAAAAATCTACTTGAAAGGGCATTAGATTTAAAAACTTTTTTGACTCTTACTAGTTTTTGATATCTTGTACGGTTTTTGCACAAAAAAATAAAATATGAATATAGTTTACTCATTATGCACTCATTAATAAATTAAATAAACTTACTCAATTGAATAAAAATTAAATAATATCAATTAATAATATAAATCAAAACAAGATCTAACATTTTTCAAACAATTTTCTTTGCAAAATCCTAATACAAACAAGATATCTGTTTGTTCCAAATATGAATATTTATGAACTATAATAAAGTTAAAAATTAATTGTTAAAAGACACTAAATAATTATTATTATACATAATTTACATTTTTTAAACAAAGACGGCCACGAAAAACATTTATTTTCGATTCGATGAAAAACTAGATTTTGTTTTTACTAGATAAAAAATAAATATTTTATTTTTTTGTGGGAAAACCGTAAAAGATATCAAATATTATTAAGAGATGAAAAAGTTTTTAAATTAAATGGTCTTTCAAGTAGTATATTTTTAGTTTTTATTAGATCCACCAATAAAAAAATATTATAGTTTTTAAGTGGTGGTACTACTGTTTCTTATACTTCTTGCTAACCAATAATAGTCATAATAACTGTAATGATGTATTATATTATGGTAGTTATTAAAAATAAATTTCATTTAAATCAAATAAAGCGTTCAATTGTTATAAACAAAAGAAATAAAAAAAATTTAAACTTTGAAGCCCAATTCCGGCTTAACCGTAAATTTTTGGATATAGATAAGTTGCGTTAAATCGTCATATTTTGACCTCAGGAATCTATGGTCCAGCCATTTCCCCGCATTAACGGGACACCCTGTATTTTTCCGTTTTTTTCAGAATTTGGAAGACCCTTTCATTGGACCGATTTATGGAGAATATCAATACTGTGCCATGATCACCCTGATCTCTTGATCTTTATTATCTATGAATAGGTCATTATGGGGAGAAGAATAAAAAAAAACTTAGAACATCCTGCGCAAACGTTGTAAGTTTTTCAGTAATAAAGACATGTTGCTTTAGACCAAATTGACAAGGAATGTATTGCACAATTAAGGAAACATCAGCATGTAAATAGTAAATATATTTATCTGAAGCTGGTGTTATATAATAAAACTTTTTAGGATACTAGAAATTCCTTCTTTACGAAGTAAATTGTCTTGAAAAAGTAAATCATGGGAAGAACTAAATTTGATGTGTAGTTTACTTGCTTTGGCTGAGAGTTCCCTTTGAATTTGCGAAGAACAAGAACAATACAAATTGAATCGGGACGATAAAAAGCAAAAACCAACCGTTTGCACTTAACTTCAAGGTTTCAGAAAAACTGATTGCTGTCCAAGTTTTAACTCTAACTTGAAATGTTGAAAACATTCCAACGGTTCTAAGTACATCTAATTTCATCCTTAAATCAATGGCTTACATTCCCTTTTCACAAGATACATTTTCCAGAAAAAAAATTGAATAGCTCTGGCTGTACCATTTAAATTTTAGAAAAGCAGCAAAAATAAACATCAGGTCAGTATATTAAAAACTATTTATTAAGATATAAACTTCAAGGTTTCTAAAAAAGTTGATTGTTAAATAAATAGGATTTAGCCTGCAAGCTTTTTTGGGACGTGCTATCCACAAGTGGTCCAACACTGGCCCTCCTTCAGTCCAGTTGTAAAACCTCTATCGACTTTATTGCTATTTACAAATTACACAATTATACATCAATCATTTAAAATTACAAACATTTTCGCAATTAACTTAATTTAGTTATGTACATGTTGAATTACACCTCATTCCCCCATAGCTATCCAAGCATGCGACCTACAATTGTCTGCGGCCCCCATTCTCCTATAACGCCCCTAAGATCTTCCCTCTGCAGCTCCCATTGTGTACACTCCATCATTGTATGCTCGGTGTCATCTTTTGGGTGCCCTCAGTATAGACGCTACCCCGCCTCCACCATTTTATTCCTGGCCAGGTATTCTTGGAAGCAGCCATGTCCTGAGAATAGCTGCGTGAGCCCGTAGTCCATTCTTTCCTGCCTTCTTTCTACCCATGGCCTCAGGTCCGGAATCAGTCGCCTGCTCATTCCCTCTTATTACTAGCCCCCCACCTCGTTCTTCTGGCATTCCTCCTAGCATCCTGCTTTGAGCAACCCATCATTCGGTCCACGTACTCCGGCTCCCGCTCTCTAGCCAGAAGGTCGACGGGCACCATGCTGGACAGCACCTCCACTGCGTCCGTCGAGATAGTCCGGTACGCCGATGTTACCCGAATGTTACCCGTCCGAGTCGCCGTTCGAATTCTCGCAATTGCGAACTGTGCGTATCCATTTTGCCCAGGTCGGGGCCACATATAGGAGTGACGCACCGATCTAAATGTACTGTTTGATACGGTATTATGGCCAATAGAGTTATCTGCCCATATTTCTTCGATAATGAAGATGGAACGCCGGAAACGATTTCCGGAGCTTCTTACAGAACAATGATTGAAAACTTTTTGCGACCAATGGCGGAGCAGAATCCTTATTTCTGGTTTCAACAAGATGGAGCAATTGCACAAACTGTTAGGCAAAGCTGCTGCGTAAAATTTTTGGCATAGGTCTGATTTCAAAAATTCAGATTGACTCATTCGCCAGATTTAACTGCGCCCGATTTTTTTAAGAGAATATTTAAAGTGTATGTTTATAAACCAGAGACTATATGAAGGCTGAAGCAGAATATATGAGATAAAATACTAAAAAGAGCCAATATCTTTATAGAGAAAAATGGTGGACATTTATCTGATGTCATATTTCATACATAATTTCCATAAAATATAGTTAATGTACAAAAAAATTAATCACAATAAATGATTATTACAAGAGTTATCCGTGTTTAACATTAGTAGGTTTTATTTGGCCCACCCTGCATATGGCCAATCAATAGATGAACCATCATAGAGGGGTCTTCACCGAGCAGATATTTAATTAGAAGAATAGAAGGTGCGAATGCAAAAAACACGTTTATGTGGTTTTATGCTTTTCCACATGCGAACAAAACTTTTGTCGTAAAGTATTATGAATGTAAATATTAGAAAAAATTTGTTGGCCTAGAAAATAAAATAAATGACCTGAATAATGTAGTTTTGATCGCATTTTCAATACTAACTTTACAATAATAGACCTAAAAACACAGTAAAAATGAGCGTTATATTTAATAGTACTTCTGACTCTTTTAATAAACCAATCAGGTGCACCAATTAGATCAAATACGAAACATCAAAATGATCATACATGTATTAAGTATCGAGTAAAAGAATACCATTCCTTTACTTTGATGCTTAATACATGTATGATAATTTTCAAAGATTATAAAAAGCTTATATTTATTCTTAATTCACAAGGCAAGTTGTACTACAAGATTTACCTTTTATATTTCGATAATAGAGACTAAAAAATTAGGTTTATTGTTTTTAAAAATATTCTCAATGAAGATCAATACAACTTTGTATGCGCTTGAACCAATTTTCTAATCAGTGAACACTGAATAAAACACTTACTATGTTTTATTCAGTGTTCATTATGAATTACCACATAGTAACGGTCGCAACCATCATTATTTCTAATCAGATTTTTTATACCGGTTGAGGCATCTCCAAAACATGCATTTTTAACGTTGAGCTAGTAATTTTTATTTGAATTGCGGGAATAAAAGTGGATGCCAAATCAGTGCTGTACAGCGGATGTCTTATAAATGTATCAATTTCAGTACTTAAAATGTCTCTTGTTTGAGTTAGATCAGAATTTTCGAAGAACTTTTTCCATTCAGAATGGGGTATCTTTAAAACATGCATTTTGAACGCATATATTTTTGAATTTTAGGGATGAAAAGAAATCATTGGGTGCCACATCATCAATTTTAATTTTCATAAAGTCTATTGCTTGATCCTACATGTGGGAGAAGAATGATCACCTTCGGCCATTTGCTTCGAAGTGCCAATAACTTTTGTTGAATTTGGCACATCTTGAAAGACCCATACAGTCGTCTACAGTTCACTTTCGGATTAATACGAATATATCCATGATTCGTCACATATTATGATATCATAGACATATTTTAAAGCACTGCAATTTGTTCAGTATTTCTTTCAGCCAAATGACCCGAGCATTTTTAAGGGATGGTTAATTTAAATGGTATTCAACGCGAACCATTTTTTTGACCACCAAATTTTTAGGTAATATTAAATGTATGTGATCCTACTAATGCCTAAGGATAGTCCACATGACGATATCTATAACAACAACCGATTTTAGAGGACCTTCACAAAATTTATCACTAAGCGAACTACAGCCACGATTGAATTCCGCATACCGTCAATACATAGTGGTTTTTGCTTCCTCTATACAGTATATAAGTAATTTTTGAATTTTTTTAACGAAAATATCCGATTTGAGGTTCCCTGAGACCATTCCACTAATTTCTGGAAAAAAATGTGTGTCTGTGTGTGTGTTTGTCGGTGGGCGCTGTATGTCAAAATCAAATTATCTGTTTGAGATGAAACTTTTGGTAAACATTCATAAACCGGAAATGGTTTTTTGTTTTTTCCCGTATTTTGTAAATATGAGAAATATTACATAACTTTTCAAACGAAAATTGAAGAGAATGAGGAACTGAACAAATTTTATAAAAATATGTATTTTTTGCCTATTGTTAAGAATTTAATGAAATGTACATATCAAATAATTGTAAAGAATTCAAAATTGAGCAAACAATTAAAAATAAATCTTGATAGACTATTTTTTTAAGAAATAATTGCAGTGTTATCAAAAACGTAAATTGTAACTTTAAAAAACAACATTCATAGAAATATTTACTATACTTTTTCTTAAATTAGTTCCACTATTAAAGAAAAAATACTAAAACAGATTATTTAAAATTAAAAAAAAAACGGTTAGAGTTTTATAATAGGGAACAAAATAAAAGTTCCAATTAGTTTTTCACAAAAAAACAATTGGTATATTGGTTAAAGAAAAGAATTTTGCAAGAAATCTAAAATTGGTTTAGAATTTATCAAAATATATAAAAAAGAAAAATCTTAAAATTGTAATTAAAAACTTAATAAAAACAATTTTTATGTTATTACTAAATATAATTAAAAAATGTTTTACTATTACTCAACAAGTAAAAGCCAAAAATAAACAATTACAAACTTCTTAAAAAGAGAGAAAATATTATCAAAAACAAGAACAGATGAAAACAATAAAAATAAAATGCCAAAAACAATTTAAAACTTGTTAGAAGATAGTAGAAAAAGCAGTTTAAATTAAGTTGAAAATCTAATGGAATGTTAAATGAAATTTTTCCAAATAAAAACATACTGTGGCTGAAAACAGAACAGTGGCACTTAAGCATTAATCTGCAGAAATTAATGTTATCGATGAGTTTAAACGTTTTAAAAAGTAAAATTTAAACAGAAAAAACGATAAATTAAAAAAAATATTAAAAATTATTCAGATAATAACACATTCAAAAAAATAACAGTAGAAACTATACCAGTAAACAAAATGGCGACACTTAAAACTTAAACTAGCTAACAAAAAAATGGAATTAACAATTTGAAGCATTATAAAAATTTAATTTTGATATTATTAAAAAATAAAGCCACAAATTGTAGCCAGAAAGAAATTTCGATACTTAAACTGCTTAAAATTTCAATTGACCATTTGAAACGATAAAAAAACAAATTTTCAGTAGAGAATGCGTAAGGGCGATTATTTAAAGCGTTTCCAAAACTAAAATTTAAACCGAAGAAACGTTAAATTATAAAAATGATTAAAAATAATTTATATTTTAATATATCTCACAAAAAAATATGCTACAAACTTTTATGGACAAGACTTAAATTGTTGAAATTAAAAATTATTATTACTTCTAAAAAACCTAACCTATACAGAACATTCTTATTAATATTTTAAAACTTGCTTAAAATACTTATAATTTTACAAACACAACACAATAAACTATAAATTAACCTAACTAATCGCCAATAAATAACAAATTAACTTTAACTATTATATATAGAATATCAGTAGCAATTAATTTAATTTAAATTCCTAGCGTACTCTTGACCTATCCCAATATATTGCGCATTAAGTCAGGTCAGGAGTACGCTAAGTCAACGTGGAGGTTATTGTGGTAGGTCAAGAATACGCTAGATTAACGTATAATCCTTTGTGAATAAATAACTTTAACTGCAGCAGCGTTTATGTTTTTAAAAATACACTTAAATATGTGATTATACTTTGGTGGTTTAAATCCTTCATTGTATCAGGTTAAAGTTGTATGGGTAAAATATGGTACTTCCTGATAAAATAATTTATTTTATTTTCTGGACTAGTTTTGGTCTATGACCATCTTCAGCAGAAAAACGTCTTTTCAAAAAATTAATAATCGAAGATTATATAGTAAACTGTTTCAACAAAGAACATTACAAATTAAAATATCATAACACGTGTCAAATATATTTTTTTTCTGCTGAAGATGGTCATAGACCGAAACTAATCCAGAGAAAAAGATTAATTCATTTATCAGGAAGTACCATATTTTACCGACACATGATATAAATATGTGATTAATCTATTTTTTAGAGAAACACTTATTTGTGATTTATTTTAATAATATATGGGGTGGGTGGCCTCTATCTCACCCTTTAATTTCTGGAATATACACAAGGGTTTTACTATTTTTTTTAAATGAATTAGAAGCAGTGAATGCATAATTAAATACAATAAATTATCAATTTGTTATTTATTTTCAATCAAAACTCTGTCTAAATTTTAGAGGTTGAAGGGTAGGATAGAGTTCACCCACCCACCCTACATGTACATATTAATTTTTATTATAAACACTGTTATATGTTTCTGAAATTGCACCTAAACATTTGAAGGATGTTTTATTATCATAAACAACTTTTTGTAACTTAATGTAAAAAATAAATGTAAGGTGAATGGGTGGCCTTTATTGTTATTGTTATTTATTTTCTATCAAATCCTTGTCTGAATTTTAGACAAGGATACATATACATAGTAACTTCAACTACAACACTGTTTATGTTTTCATAATTTTTCTTAAATATTTTATGAATGTTTTTTTTATTTACTGCAAACAAGTGTTTTTAACTCTATGTAAAAAAAAGTGTAGAATAGGTGAGTAACTGTCAATTAATAGCAGTGAGTAAACATTCTTTTACTTTCAGTAAAACATCCATTTGTTATTTTTCTTAAATAACTTAAATTTTAAAGAATTCAAAATTGAGCAAGTTATTAAGAATAGCATTTTTGTGTAAAGCTAATGGTTTTCGAGAAACATATAGGGAAAATATTATGATGGCCACATCACCACTTTTGATTATGCTTTTTAGCCAAAACTCGAATTAAGTTCATCGGTGCACTGTTATTGAAATAATTAACGTCGAAAATTGTAAAAAAAATATTCACACGGAAATGTTTACGAATTAATTTAATTTCCTAGTCGAAATCAACTTTTCATATCACTGTTAATAACACAAATGACACATGAACATCAAAACGTTCTAAATAACTCTACTGACAAAAGTCAAACTTGATGTTTGGGATGTTAATTGTCAGATAACAGTACCTGGATTGAAATATCTTCATATCTTGGCCACCGATACAAAACAATCACACTCATTTTTTAATTATATGCCAATAAAAAATTAATCTTTACATATTCTCATCGAGGATATTTTATACTTTATTAGTACAATTTTTAAGTGCGATTAATTTTCAGCATTGTCAGCTTTAACGGCAAAAAATCACTTTAATATATCCACCGAAGGCTTAAATTTATCGCAGTACAAAAGACGGGTAAAACGGCAAAGGCATCGTTTGAATGTCTTTGTTGTCGATATTTCAAGACGGAATTTCCACCTCCGCCTGGGATGACGACACGGGTTGCAACAATGCGGGCTATCCCGGGGTATCATTTATTTCCGTAGATTCTTTAACGCCTCCTCCTGAGAATGATTGCGCCGAAGATAAAGGCGCTCGCAAAAAGTTAAGTGGACTGTTAAAAACTTTTAACTGTCCTTTTATTAAATGGCGATAAGAAACAAAAGCACAATATATTCCCCTTGTAATTATGTGTAATTATAATGAATTTTAACTTTTACATATTGCTAATTTTGATTTTTAAATTGAAATTAAGGTTTTTCATGTTTTTAGAATTGAATTTTTAAAAGAATTAATTATATTTTATTGGTATGAAAAAATCAAAAGATGTGGATTTTTTAAAAATAAACACCGTTTAAAAATATTAAGGAAATTAACCCTCTACGGGCCGAACTTTTGAATTAAATCCAAAAAGGTTTCATTAAGTTTTTCATTAATTTTTTTAGAGATTTCTAGAACTCCATTATCTTACTTTCCATACTTCACGAAATATCTTAGAGAATTTCTCGGTCATCACATTATTCTAGAGTGTTAATTTTTCTTAATAATTTTTGTAGATTTTCAGAACTTTTCAGTTACTTTCATCCCATCTTTCAAGAATTTTTCTCAACACTTCCTTTGTAGATTTTTCTTCAGTTTTTAAAACTTTTCTTCATTACATTTTTCAAGAATTTTCTTATCGGCCTCTAGAATTTGTTTGAATATTTTTTTGTAGACTTCAAGAACTCAGCAACTTTCATCACATTTTTGAAGAATTTTTATAAAGGGTTTTTGAAATTTGTAGATATCTACAATCAATCAATCAAATTTTAGCTAGCAAAGATACTTTTTTTCTCACCTTAAATTCAAGACAGGGCTGGAAGACCGCAGGTCTATAGCCCAGACGGACTAACACAATTTACTTGTTTTCATATTTATTGTTATTGTTATTATGTATAATGTTTTGTCCAAATAAAGATTATTATTATTTCAATCAGATTTTCAGAAATTTTTCTAGAGTTCTAGAATTTTCTTCAGTTTTTTTTATAGATTTCTAGTAACTAGTTTTCTAGTAGTTCCCAGTAACTTTCATTCCATTTTTTTTAATTTCTTAATGCGTATATAGAATTTTCCTTATTTTTTTTTTTAAGATTTTTAGATCTTTTTGGTATCTTTTATTATATTTTTTGAATTTTTCAGAAAGTTTTATTAAGTTTTTCAGGAATTTTCTTCAGTTTTTTTGTAGGTTTTGAAAACAAAATATTTAATTCAATTTTTCAAGAATTTTCTTATGGACGTCTAGAATTTTAATCAAAATTTTTATAAACTTCTCAGCAACTTCCATCGCATTTTTGAAAAAAAAACGCGTTATTGAATTTTGTAGATTTCTAGAATTTTTTATAAAGTTTTATTCATTTTATCAGGATTTTTCCTAGAGTTCTAGAATTATTTTCCGTTTGATTTTTATAGATTTCTAGAACATTCCAGTAACTTTCATTCCATTTTTTAAAGAATTTTCTTATAAGCCTCTACAATTTTCTTCATTTTTTTTTTTGTAGATTTCTAGAACTCTCATCACACTTTTGAAGAATTTTTCTAGGGTGTCCTTGAATTTTTTTCAATATTTTTGTAGATTTCTAGAACTTTCCATTATCTTACTTTCCATACTTCATGAATTTTCTTAGAGTTATAAAACTTTCTTTAGATTTTTTTGTAGATTTCTAGAATTTCTCGGCCATCACATTTTTGAAGAATAATTCTAGAGTGTTCTTGAATTTTTCTTAATAATTTTTGTAGATTTTCAGAACTTTTCAGTTACTTTCATTCCATCTTTCAAGAATTTTCCTCAACTTCCTTTGTAGATTTTTAGAAAATTTCCGTAAATTTTAAAGAATTTTTTGATAGTATATGATTTTTTAGAAATTTTCTTAGAGTTCTAAAATTTTCTTCATTTTTTTGTAGTTTGCAGTATCTTCCATTCCATATTTCAATAATTTTCTAAACTTTTTTGGTAGATTTTTAGAACTTTTCAGTATATTTAGAACGTTCCGCCGACTTGAAATAATTTAGTTTAATTTTTCGAGAATTTTTTAAAGGGTTTAAGAATTTTCCTGATGTTTTTTTAGATTTCTTTAACATTCCAGAATATTTATCCAATTTTTCAAGAATTCCAGAATTTTCCTCAATTTATTTTGTAGGTTTTTAGAACTTTTCCGTATCTTTAATTAATTTTTATGACAATATTCTTAGAGGGTTGTAGAATATTTCTTTTTTGTAGAATTTTAGAACTTTTTACTAACTTTTATTCCAATTTCTTAAACGGTTGTAGAATGTTCCTTATATTTTTGTAACTTTCCACCAACGTTCGTTTTTTCGAGAATTTTCTTAAATAGTCTAGAATATGCCTCACTGTGACCTCAAAGTTACAAAACTCTGTTAAAAAAACAGTAACAAATTGAAAATTGAAATGCAAACAAATAGGTTGTATGAATAAAACTATATAATTATTTTCAAAAATATATTGTAAGAAGCTACAATTGTTTCGCCACATTGTGGCTTCTTCACAGTGTGGCGAAACAATTGTAGCGTCTTACAATATATTTTTCAAAGTGCTTATATAGTTTTATGCTGAAGCACAAATAATGTCAATCAAATCAAATGGTTTCGCTTAGTTTTACTGCAGACAGTTTGCACAGCATTTATTTTATTATTGGTTGAAGATCGTAGAAATGGTCATATTGATATTAGTTGTCTGACAACGTTATAGAATTAAGATTTATACGCCATCTCATAAAAAAAGCTATAAGTATTTTGTATGTCGATAAATTAAAATGTGACCTAAAAGTTACACGAGCAGAGAGGGTTAAGGAACTTTTTATAACAATTATTTTTACATGAAAGCCTGTATTTTTACCTTCTATATCCTGTTGTTATAAAAGCCTACCGCCTAATTTGATTCGCAGTCATTTTGAGACTATCGTCTCAGAAAAAGTCAAAAAAAGGTGGAACACAACTAGGCGCTAGATCTGGGCTGTAAGTTATTCCCAGCCAAACGATGCGATAAAACTTTGAATTCGATGTATGAAGCAAAAGGATTCCTCTACTCAGCACGCCACGCCTTTTGTTTTTGATTTCTCGGCGCAGTTTTCTTAATATCTCACAGAAATTTTCAAAAGTTATTGTTTCACCATGAGAGAAAAAGTCGACAAGCACATCCTTCCTGTCCCGGCACAGATGATATTTATTACTGGTTGAAACTGTCTGTTTGAATTTCACTTTCTTAGGTGATGATGAAAGCCTCTATTCCATGCAGTAATCCATGATTCTGACGTCATATATGCCACCCACGTTTCGTAGCCTGTGACAATTTGGTTTAAAATATCATCACCCTCGGCAGCATAACGTTCTAGGAATGTCAAAGCGTTGCCTAAACATGCTCCTCCGTCAAAATTTTTGGTACCCATCTTGAACACAATTTCCGATAATGTTACAATTTCATAAAGAACACTTCTTGAAGCTTGAGAAAATTTCTGAGATAAACAAGAGATTGTTACGCACGTGTTCTGTTTCAGCTTTTCGTCAACTTTATTTGCATCAAATTTCAGAAGGTCGGCCAGTCCGTTCCTCGTCATGAACATTGTTGCGACCATCTTTAAAAGCTCTAACCCAATTCCTTACCATTTCATCAGCCAAAATGTTTTCTCCATAAAATCCACAGATTTCTGCTGCTTTCAAGCCCTACCACTAAGAAAGCGGATAACAGCAAGTTTTTCACAGTTGGCGAGATTCTCAATCAGCAAGGGCATTTTAAATTCGTAGAAAAGAGTATAAACAGGGTCGATTGTTGCCATGATGGCGCCTGAGGCTTTTCAACAGATGAAGGATCACAATGGGGATTCGTGGTTTGACTGTCGTACAAACCACACGTCTATTTTCCTCGTACTTTGATCCGTGTAGGTGTTTTTTCTGATCTTTTTTTGTATAAGTTATTCGATCTTCTATCAGGTTTAAGTTAATTTACATTTGTTGGAGGTTAAATTGATTCTCAGTTTCTTGTTTAATAATGTCCTCCATGTCAGGGGGTTTAGAGCCCCCGGAAAAATACCAATATCCGAAATTAACGGTTACAACATTCAATGACAAAGATACTAGACATGTGGTCTATGTTGAGAAAAATGGGTCTGAGGTCCCCTCTTTATATCCCATGGCGGTAAGTAAGTTATTGTTTAAAAGCTATAATGTGACTACAACTAGAAGGAGTAGAAATACCTTACCTTAAAAACACTAAGCTATTAACAGAATATAAGATCCCACCGTCATCCTCAGAAAGGAATATCAGTTAATATGTCTGTATTACAAAAAGACACACTCTGGAACTGAGTTCATTAAATCAATTGAAGTGAAAAAAAGCATAAAGAAATTATATCTCCTAAAATTACGAAACTACTCCCAAGGCTTTGCTTCAGGGATTCTTCTCCATCGAAAGTGTCTGAGTGTCCTATCGAAATGTCGTTGAGAACTCTATGTCATCATCATATGAGGCATTCATGGTCAGACTATGCAATAATAATACTGATGGACATTTTTCTCTTCTACTTCCAAATAACAATGACTGAAAATTCTGAACTGGAATATTAGAGGTCAAGCCTACACTTACGGCGGATATAAATACTTCTAAAATACCGAGAAATAAAATAAAAAGGAATAGTTGGATCACTAATTTATTGATGAAAAAATTAATAAGAAAAATGAATTGTACCGGAGGTGGATTAAGACACCTCACAACAAAATATTAGAAAATGAATACAAAAAATTGAAAAACAAAGTACAAATAGTTATTCGATAAGCTAAAATCGATCATTATTCACACAAAATTGCCAACAACAATGGAGATTCTAAAAGGTTATGGAATACTATTAGAGAAGCATCAGGTTACACTCCTTCAAATAACACCCAAGTAAATTTCATTACACGTGATAATAAAACCATACATTCACCTCAAGATGTGGCTGACTTATTTAATAATTATTTTATAAATGTTGGCCCCAAACTCGCAGCTTATATTAATATAAAAATGTCATAATTATGACTACAAAAACTACACTGCCAATTCCTTGTTTCTGCAACCGACTACAGAACATGAACAGTATTACGGATTATTGCAAAATTAAAAACAAAAAACTCCTATGGTATGAATAAGATAAGTTCAGCGCTAATCAAACAAATACAGAAATATATTGCAACGCCGCTTGCCTTAATAGTAAACACTGCTATTAGCGAAGGGAACTGTCCGTCCCATTTTAAAAGTGCTATATTAAAGCCGATTTTTAAAAAAGGGAGACAAGGAAGAGGTCACCAACTATAGACCGATATCACTGATATCTAATTTCGCCAAGATCTTTGAGCACGTAATTAGAAGAAGAATAATACGCTTTTTAAATACCAACTGCCCTTTAAACAAAAACCAATATGGGTTTACACGTGGAAAGTCAACAGAAGACGCAATTAACACTCTACTTCAAAAAGCTTACACAAGCTTTAACAATAACCGCAAATCCTTATGTGTCTTTTTAGACTTGCAAAAGGCCTTCGACACCGTTAACCACAACAATCTCTTACAAAAACTAGAGTACATGGGAATTAGAGGATTACCAAATTAATTATTGAAATCCCATCTACGCGGACGAATGCAATGTGTTGATTTAGATGACTATTCCAGCAAGGAGGAGATTATTCAGTGTGGTGTTCCTCAAGGAACCGTTTTGGGCCCTATTCTCTTTTTGGTGTATATTAATGACCTGCTTGAACTTAGATCAAATGGAACCCTGATTGCCTTTGCGGACGATACAGCTGCTTTTTACGGAGACACTAGCTGGATTGAACTGAAGGAGAAGGTGGAACAAGATCTTAGACAAATTTTTGATTATCTGGATAATAACTTCTTATCACTAAATATAGAAAAAAACAAATATTTATCATTCTCTTGTCAAGCAGACACCCTCCCTACATTCCAAAAGTTATTAGTCAAATCAAGCAGTGATGTTCGTAATATACAATCAAGTAGGGAAATAAACTATCTAAGAGTCATTATTGATGAACCTTTGAGATGGGATAGACATATTCTATATATTGTCCGGAAATTGAGGTATACGTTATGCCAAATTAAATTACTATCGGAATTCCTCGACCGTGACCTCCTGAAAATAATATATCACGCATTAGTAGAGAGTCACATATATTATGGTCTAACCTGTTGGGGATCAACAAGGGATGTTCACCTGTATCCGCTAGAGGTCATTCAAAAAAAAATTTAGAACTAATTTTCTACAAACCACTGGACTATTCCTCTGTCAAACTTATTGAAGAAAGTAGAGTTATGACTGCTCGTCAACTCTATTTCTATAAGGTAGGGCAAAAATCATTCAAAGAGAAAGGAAGTGTAACTAAGAATACCCATCAATATAATATCAGAAGAAAAGATGACTGGGTAGTTCCTAAAATGAAATTGACCCAAAGATCGCTCCATTATATCCTTTCTAAGGTTTTTAATGCAATACCCAGCTATATTAAAAGTATCAAAGTCGAACAAAAATTTAAAAAGGAACTTAAACTATATATATTAAGCGACCCAAATTGTGATACCTTTAAAGGACTATTATAAATACTTAAACAATATAAATTATCTATCGATTATGTTAATTTAACTTTACTTGTGATGCTATTGTTTTCGTACTATTTATATAATATTATTGTTGCTGTTCAAAAGTATTATATATTATAATTGATATTGTATTTTTTAATATTTTTCTTTTATTATTTTAATTATACTTTAAATGCGCTATTTTAAATTGTATATCCACGCACAAGATTATATCTTCTGTGGATCCTTGTTCATTGATGTGGAAATTGTGTATTTTTACATGAATAAACTTATTATCATTATTATTATTATCAAGTTTTCAGTACAAGTCTGGAAAAAATATACCAAAAGTACCAGGCTTCGGTAGTCATCATCGGTGACATTAACTGCTACCTGAATGGTTTCTGTTCGCAAAGAAATTGATCATTATTGGAGAAGTTTATTGATCAATTATTATTATTATTATTAAAGTATTGTACTTTGATTTGAAGCCCATATGATTCAATAGGTCCACTAACTTTAAGAGCATAATTGACCCAAGTATGGTTCCCCCGGACTTAGGGGACTATTGTGGCTATCATAAATTTGAAAATTGAGATTTCTTTCTTCTATGTGAACTTCTCTAAAGGCCTACTCCTTCAATAATTAGGAGTGGGTAAGTAATTGTGTAGGCAACTTTGAAAAATATGTCTTTCCTTTTATAAGACTTCTGAATGAATATTATAATAGCTGCTAAGAGATCAAAGAGGAAAGAGTTAAGGCATTAAAAGAATTTTATAGACATAGCACAGGACAACATTACATTTTGACAAAAGCTGCCATTGCAAGGCCCAACGTTCAAAAGAAAGAAAAAGGACTCTTTTAAGCAATTTTGTGAACAAATATCTAGGTATATCACAAAAATTTGTTAGACCATCAGACGATACTAAAGAACTTTTATACCAAAAACGATTGCGGTTAATCAGATTTCCTCAGATGAATTATTTCTCTCTATCGCTCCTTGTTTCGTTCCATCTTAGTTTGAGTTCACTCCATATAATTTAAAAGCACCAGGATTCCTTACTGAGACCTTTTACTATAAGTAGCTGAAGCTAGTTCTGCAGAAAGCCTAAGATTTTTCTCCAGGGATCGACAATATCAGGTATACTGTAATCAATAAACTTGGCTCTGATCTGCTAATGTTGATAATACAATTTTTTAATTCTTTCTTCCAAACTGGATTGATTATACAATATTGGAGGAATCAAATTCTTTGCCCTATCCCCAAACACGACTCTAATTCCCTTAGACTTGTGGTACTGAGGTCTTACTTTCTGAAATCCTTTGAATATCTGATCAACACAGAATTAAATGATGGGTTGAAAGAGAAGAGATATTAATAAAGAGAATGGTTGCGACCGTTACTACGTGGTAATGACACTAGTGAATTTCTCAATTCAGTATAAGAAGAGATATTATCTTCATCTCAGTATGGATTTAGGAAGAGATCCTCTGCCCTATGATGCAATTCTTACCAGTGAAATTCAGAGCTCATTTGTAAAAGAAAAATACACAGTTGCAATCTTCCTGGATATTGCTAAGGTATATGATTCAGTTATTAATCCATCCCTATTAATTGAAAAGCTAAAGAAGGATCAGTTCTTAACCCAATACTATCATTAAGTATGCTGACGAAATCGTCTTCTTTTTGTCGGGTAATAATTTATAGATAACACAAGTATACACGGTATTGAACCAAATCAACAGCCCGTTTTTTTAAATTGGTTCTAGTTTTCGAAATATTCAATAAATTCATTGTTTAACTATTTTTGACCATTAATGCTATTTATTGAATTAAAAAGTATAAATCAGAAATAAACAGATGTTGAACTGAGTCTTTTATACTGCTTGGAATCTGTTTGGCCCATTAGGATCCAACAGTAGTCGCTCATTATGCCTTCGTCCCAAAATCCTTGGAATCTCTTTCGATTTTCGCTATATCTTGGTTATATCTTGGTGTAGCCTCTCTCCTTGCTTGTCGATCGTGTCGCCCAAGTTTTGTGAGAAAAAATCAAGATGTGAATGCAGAAAATGTATCTTGAGAGACATTCGAGCTCCAATCTTGTGGTAATTTTGCAAAAAATTGTCGATTACTTGCTTGTAATCCGGTGACTTGTGGTTACCGAGACAGTTGTGAACAACATGTTAAAACGATGCCCATGTTGCTGCTTGATAAGGCGTTGAACATTTTGTAAACTTTGCATCAGCCATTAGTTTTCGAATATCAGGTCTGACAAATATTCCTTCTTTGATTTTTACGTTTTGGAAACATCTTGATTAAGTATTGAAACGTTTTTTGCTCGAAGGATTGACCAATTCTGCTCATCATGGTGTGCAGGGTCGAATCCGTCGACTTCCCTTCACAGTATGCGTGTTGATTGGGATGTAAAGGGTGTTTCACTAAGACTATTTCCCTAATGTATCAATCGCAGAGCCTCTCACGTATCTTTTGCTGTGGTGTAGTCCAAGCGTCCTGGTGACTTTTACTCTGGCGACTTTTATGGACATTGAAGGAGCCTTTGATAAGACCTCCTTCCCAAAGATAACAGCGGCACTTCAGTGGATCTCCAACATGTTGCAATGGAGGACAGCCAAGATTTTAATAGGCGACACGAAACTTGTTTGAGGAGTGCTGTCTCCCCTACTATGGAACCTAGTCGTAGACGAGCTACTGGAGGCAATGAATAAACAGGGCTTCTACACAGTAGAATACGCCGACGATATAACGATCCTACTTTCCAGCAACTCGGAAAATATGCTAGCGAAACGTATGTCAGAGGCTCTTGACACAGTAAACAAATGGTGCACATACCAGGGTTTATCCCTAAATCCGACTAAAACGGAACTGGTACTATTCACAAGGAGAAGGAAGATTAAAGATTTCAAACCACCAAGCTTTCGGGGCGAAGAACTCACCCTGAAAGATGAAGTCAAATATTTGGGCATTCTTCTAGACAAAAAACTAAACTGGAATGCCCACCTGACGGAGAGATCTAAGAAAGCATGCATAGCCCTCTGGCAATGCAGACGAGCTGTGGGGAAAACATGAGGACTATCTTCAAAGGTAACCCTATGGATCTACACAGCCATAGTGCGGCCAGTGGCATATGCATCATTAATATGGTGGCCAAAAACGACCACGAAATCAGCCGCAAGGCTCCTAGACCACGTTCAACGTAGCGCATTTGAGCGCGACAGGAGCCATGAGAACAACACCAACAGCGGCTTTAGAAGGCCTGCTGCACCTGTCACCCTTGGACATATTTATCAGAGAACAGGCAGCAGCGGCGGCAATAAGGCTTCGAGCAACAAAGACATGGCTTGTAAGCAACGGAGGAGGTGAACACCACATAATCTTGGAGGATCTAAGGAAAAAAGGACATCCTCAGAGTCCCTCTTGCTGCAGTCCTGGCATTTGCCAATGCCTTGGGTTGGGTTGACCGTGGCAAGGAATGAGGACTCAGATGAGAGGACGCACAAAGGGCCCATTGGGGTCTACGTGCGGCGGAACTCTCTGCCCTCCCATCGATTTAAACCAGAACCAGAAGTACTGAAAAGCCGGTCCTTCGCGATTGAGTGCTTCGACAAAGTTCTTAATAAGGCCGAGTTTAATGTGAAGAGGTGTCAATAAAACGTCCTGTGGGTTCACAAGTAGTACAGAGAACACGTTTGTTGTTCTGGCTCATAATGGGAACTACTCGGCCATACCTTGTAAAGTACTGCAAATACGCATATTTGAATACATTTGTCATGATTTTCCCAGTAAATAACATCCACAAACGTAACAAGAAAACTTTTAATCGACTTGGCAACGTTGTCTCTGCATTTTTACATGTTTCGAAACAAATTCACTGGACAAAAAAGTTCCGAATGATGTTTAATGCAACGTAGTTAAATATAAAAGCGCAGGGCTGCCACCATGTGCCAACTCAAAAACTAGAACCCATCTTGACACAAGGATTGAAGATCTGAATTCAGGGAATCAAATAACGTTAAGAATCGTTCTCATCTGCTCGGATCCAAAAGTTGACCCGAATTTCTAAACTTGTGTAATATACAATAGAATCAATCAGGCTATGTTTGAACGTTCAGATTGACTACATCTGAATGGGCTAACGTTATCTACTCATAAGTGTAGTACTGTGATCTTTTTAAAGAACATAGTCAGCACAAATTATCAAGTGTACTTTAATGACGGACTAATTCCAAGGTTTCTTTCATTTAAATACTAGACTATAGGCTTTTCTGGAAAGAGCACGTAGCATATGCTAATGAAGTGACCTCTAGGGGTATGAATATTATGCGGTCTTTTATCCGCACATGGTGGTGTGCTGATCCTGCTATTCTACTGCTACTTTTTAAAAGCTACGTGAGATCAATCATTGATTATGCTTCGTTATTTTTATTGCCCCCACCCATTACATTATCGAATTGTTTAGTCAGACTTCAGGTAAAGGCCTGCAAAATCGCGATGGGAGCTATGACTTCGTTGTCATCTAAGAGGGTAGATGTGGAGACAGGAATGTGTCCGTTATCCCATCGAAGAATATTTTTGTGTCACAAGTACACTTTGAGAATCCTGTCCAACAGTAATCTCAGCGTACGTTTTTATGGACAAAATGATAGTCACTTTTGCCCAAGCCAACATCGCCTCCCTCCCTCTGCTGTTCACTTGTTATTTACACGCAGTTTCCCAAAATGTCCACTGTGATCAGGCCCCAAGCAGTTTATTACATTTATTTCAAAAACACTTTTTTATGCCCTACATCATTATAGATCTTTTCGCAGACAAGGGAGCGCTCAAAGCTATTGCTTCGGCTGTTACATCAGAAGTGATTGATTGTTGAGGCACTTAGGCGTTGAAAATCCATTTTCAATATTAAGATATCAGAGCCAGAGTTTGTGCATTATTTCACTGATGGATCTTATGATTAAGAGAATAAGTCATGCTCATACTCGGTGGTCTCAAAGGCTAAGGGCAACCTGGCAGATCATCTCCCCAATTTTTACAGCAGAACATTATGTCATCGATAAATGACTTACACTTATTGAATGCAATAGTATAAATAAAGCATGTTCGCCCTTCAGGCACTAATGGAACTAGGCTTTAATACCAATAGGTCACTTATGGTTCTTAATGTTAGGAAAAAACTGTTTGACTTATTCCAAGATCAATTTATGATTGTGTTATGTTGGGTTCCCAGTCACATAGGAATAAAGGGTGACGAAATGGATGACCAGTTGGCACCTCAAGCTCTTGATATGCTCCCCCCTAGAGGTATGGCTGTTCTTTCAGGACTATTTACCCTCTTGTAGGGAAGGAACTGAAAAACCATGGCAGAGGGATTGGAATGGATGCTCTCGGTTCAAATTTTACAAAATAAATCCTGAAGTTACTAAAATGGCTTGGTTCCAAGAACAAGATTTCACGTGCGGAAGAGTTATTTTTTCCCTGGTTCGGTGCAGATTGGGCCAATGTTCCTCTCCTCACATTTGTTTACTATGGATATTACTCAATCACCTAATTGCTCGGATCTAGAGGGAACCTTAACCATATATTTTTTGAGTGCTTGAACTTTCGGACGAAGTTTAGGGACTTGTATATGAACCTTATCCAGATGGGTTTAGCCATTAAGGATATTTTAGATTATTTAATTATTTTAATTATTTTCATTAAGTATCATCATATTTAATGTAGTTACTTGAGTACGTGAAGGTTAATATCACTTAATTGAAAGGAATATAACTGTATTTCAATAAAGTGATCATCATGTTTAATAAAATTAAGAGATTTATTATTATACATTATGGCATCATAATTTTTTATATGAAGTTTTTAAAATTTTCAAGTTTATTTTTTAAGTGTATTTGTATATATTTCATTCTTTTGATCAAATATAATTTACTCCACTTTTAAATTTAAGATGAAATATTTCCTCATTTACCATCCATCATCATTAACTAAATCGTTTAAGTTTCCGACGCATAAATAACATTAAAATATCTACAATAAAACATCTCTTAACAAGTATATTCCAATCTAGTTTACGGTTAACGAAATTAATGATTTACATTAATAGGCCCATATTTTATCACTACACAAATGAATCTTGGAACATTTGAATACCCACACGCATTACCGACGTTTGCCGATAATTTTGTATGTCCATAATGGAATTGATATGATTAATAAAGATTACTTTTTATGGCGAGTGCATTTCGAGACTGACCACACACGGAGCACGTGTAAACTATTTTAAATTGTCGAACAGGATAAGCCCCTTTTATACAACGTCGTGTGTATTTGTGTGTGTGTGTGTGTTTGTAGCGCGATATCGGTTTCCAAACACTTAAATAAAACCGTTTATTCGATTGTGTGGAAAACTCTAAAGGAAATTGAGAAAACTTGAAACGGCCGCACTTGTTGCAACACAACACCGTTCCTCTGTTTATTGCAGTTTTAATAACATAGATAAGTGCAATACGAAATACAATATGGTCAAAATGAATTTCAGAAAGAATGAGAGGCAAAATATGTTCAATTTTTTATTAATAATGTAAAGTGATGTGTAGAATAAATGCTTGATTACAAATTTTATAATTGACATTGTTTTATTTCCATATCCCTAATATTTCCAGAGATTTTTACTTGATTCAAACATTTGTACATCACTACACAAATATAATTTTTCATAAAATTTAAAAATAGTGTGCATCCTGTTTATCAACTATACTTATCTAATATAACAAATATTAATTTTTAATAATCTTTATTTTGATATTATACTACAATCCCCTGATGCTCTTTATTAAAATGTTAAAACACTTTCATTTCATAACGTACTAATAAGGAAGCTAGGAAGCTAGCGTCTGTCGGTTTTAATTACGACATATTACAGCTCATTTTTTCTTATTTAAATAACTGTAAAACTTTGAATGCTATGAAGGTGCTAAAACTAATAAATATGTTTCTCGAATAACTTTCTCACTTATGTCTTGGTGAAACATTATGAAGTATTATAAATATGTTTTTACCAGTTGTGTCCCTCAAGAATCAAACATATAACTCACGTACATAAATTATATGCGTTCTAAATAATTGACGATATAATACTTTAAACTATATTATTAGCCCGATGACGAAAACTGTTCTAAGTTGTATACAAAATTTTATAATCGTAAAATAAATAAAATTATCATAATTTTATTTATTTTCGTATACTACTTAGAACAGTTTTCGTGATATAAGTTAAGTTTTGTGACCATTAACGTAGCGTTATTTCAGATTGTTACTTGTATTTTTGTTTAGCAACACAATAATGTATGCAAGTTTGGAACTTTTAATAAAATTCAATTCCAATTTTATTGATGATCTGCCAGAAATGTTAATAATGTGAATGATTGCTAATATTAACAAGATCTGATTGGTGTCGGGACTTGATTTAAATAATAAGTCTTTTTAGAAGCTGTAATCTTATTATAGTCAATTAAAGTAATATTTATATTCGAATAGAAAAAGTTACAGTTTTCAAAGATCTTGTAGTGTATTTTGATTATAAATTATCCTTCAACCATCATTTTATGGTTGTTGCAAATGCTGCTTTTGAATGTTTAGGTTTTTTTTGTTGGAATTGTACGAATTATCAAAATCTAGATATAATAAAAACAGATGGTCAACATTATAGAGCTTGTTTTTTTTTGAACGCGATCGTCCTAATGATTTTACTGATTTTCTCTTCACACTTGCTTCACTTCTTTCCAACGCAATCAAATTTTCTACTACACTAATGAGAAATGGTAAGAATGAAGATTTAGTGCGCCCGCCATCATCATGCAGAATATGTGCATTTCTAATAACTATCGTATTTTCTAAAAAAAACTTTTTTCCACCACTTATTAGATCTTCTATAAAAGTAATATAATCCAACCATTTGACCTGCTGTATCCACTCCTACCATATATTTATTGTAGAACTTGAGCATTTTAAACTGTACGCTAAATCGAGGTGAAAATGATCTTACGATTAAATATATTAATGGTTCTCCAAGATTTACAAGCAAAAATGAAAAATCGGTTAAAGATTTAAAAAAACTAAATATATATTTTTAGAATGTAGGGGGTATGAAAAAAAAGTTGGATAATTTTTGGTTTAATGTGCATTGCTCTAACTATGATATTATAATTTTAGTAGAGACATGGCTAGATTCATCTATCACTGATGCCGAGTTTTGTTTACCCGATTACATTATATATAGCTTTGAATGGGGGGTAGAGTTTTAATTGCTGTGAAGTCTAAACTGCGATCAAAACGTTTGCCATCTAATGATTTGGTTGAACAAGTGTTTGTTATGGTAGAAAATAATGTAATCATTGGATCAACTTATATACCACCTGGTTCACCTTTAAGGTGAATTGTTCAGCAATTGGTATGTTATGTGATATGTATCCAAATAATAAATATATATTTTGTGGTGACCACAATATACCAAATGCTCTCTGGGATTCTACTGGTGATAATGTGTTGCTGTATACCAATGTAGACAATTGCCGAGTCATTAGAAATCCATAATATTCGGCAGATAAATAAGATACCTAATGTCAGAGGAGTACTGTTGGATCTTATATTTTCTAATTCAGAACACATTACTATTGCTCGTTCCGATGACCCTCTATTTGATTCGAGTCTTCATCATATTAGTTAAAGTTTAACAACATCAATTAAGGACACCAGCAACCAGATATACATGGAGGATATAATTTATGACTTTGAAAAAAGCTAACTATGAGAAAATTAACAATTACCTTGCATCACTTAATTATTCGTCTCTTCTTTCAACTACATACGTGAATGAATCTACAACAACATTTAACAATATAGTCTAAAGTGCTTTAAATAAGTTTATACTAAAGAAGAAGGTTATACTATCTGGTTACCCTAAATGGTTTAACTACGAACTTATAAATTTGATTAGAGAAAAGAAAATAGTGCATGCACGACATAAACATAGTGGTTCTATCAATGATTACGTTAAATTTAAGAAGTTGCGCTCAGAGTGTTATTTTCTTAGTAAAAAATTATATTCCGACTATGTGCGTAAATTGGAGGAAAGTTTAGGACAAAACCCTAAAAAATTTTGGTCATATGTCAAGCAATGTCATGATACTAATGTTTATCCAAGTGTCATGATATATAATGATAAAAGTGCCTCCAATATATCTGAGTCCACAAATTTGTTTGCTGAGTATTTTGCGACAGTGTATCGAAATAAATTGGGACCTGTACCTAAATTTTCTTTTAAAGATATTTTCGCTTTAGATTGCCTTAGTGTTAGTGTTAGTGAAGTTTTTAATAGTGTAAATCAATTAGATGCATTTTTTTTCACTCACAAAACCAATTCATTTTCTATTTGAATCCTCTCTAAAATGTGGTGTTTTTCCAGCTTGCTGGAAGGACAGCTACGTTGTACCCATTTTAAGAATGGATCTAGAGAGAATGTACAGAATTATAGAGGCGTGGCAATACAATCAACCTTACCTAAAATGTTGGATAAACTTGTTTCTGCTCAATTATCCTGGTATTGTAGACGTTTCATAATTCCTGAACAGCATGGTTTCATGACTGGGAGATAAACTGTCACAAATTAGCTCACTTTTCAGTCAGATATATCAAACGCCTTGGAGAAGGATAATCAAGTTGATGCTGTTTACACTGATTTCTCCAAGGCTTTTGATCAGGGTGAGAGGGTGACTCGTTGGTTTTCTAGTTTTTTATGTGGTCATCAACAATTGGTTAGGTTGAGTAATGCCGAATCTCAAAGTATTATAGTATGGTCAGGGGTTCCACAGGCATCTCATTGCGGCTCAATTTTATTTTTGATATTTATTAATGACATAGAACAGAGTATTCATTATAGCAAATTTCTTTTATTTGCTGACGACTTAAAGTTATATACTACAGTAAATAGTACAGTAGATTGTCATCATTTATAAGCGGATTTTTTGAAGTTAGCCTCGTGGTGTAAGAGAAATTTATTAGAATAAATATAAAGAAATGTTCTACTATGACATTTTATAAATCTAAAAATCAGGAATATGATTACTTTATTAATAATGTTAGATTGAAAAGACTAGTTAGTGTTATAGATCTTGGTGTAACATTTGATTGCAAATTGGAATTTTCTCAACATATTGCTCGTATATGCAGTAAAGCTTGCCAGGTTCTCGGTTTTGTGAAGCGATTTTCTGTTAATTTTAGCATATCAACGGTTAGGCATTTATATACAGCGTTGGCTGTACCTCATTTAGAATACGCTTCTAATGTGTGGTCACCATATTATGGTAACGCACTTGCTAAAATTAAGTGGGTTCAGAACAAATTTTTAGAGTATGCTTCACATAAGCTTGGATATCCACAAGTGGCATACAGTCGTTCTAAAATGTTGTGCGAAGTCAATTTACGTCAACGTCACGAAAGAAGAGTATTGCACGATCTGTGATTTGTGCATAAAACTATAAATAATTCCATAAATTCGCCTCAATTATTAGAAATGTTTAAATTTTTATTACCTCCGCTAACTCAAACTAGGTCAAGAAAACGTTTTAATATTCAACGTTGCTGTTCTAATTTTGAAAAAAAATTACCTATTAATCGAATGATGTCATATATAAATGTGTTATGGGACAATACAAATTTTGATTTATCCTCTGTGTCATTTTTAAGGTTTAAGAATAATATCAGACTTATGCTTAAAATTTAATTACTAATTTTATTTTATTTATTGTTATAGTATTGTAGTTTTTAATTGTTTAACATTGTGAGGAATCGATACACTTGCATTTACTATTACGTGTTATGTAATTTTGTAAAAGGAGATTTTCCGTCAATAAATATATTATTATTATTATAAGAATTATTTCTTGCTGTCATCTTTCATGGAACTTTCTATCATACTGATTTCATCAGAGATGCAGTTACTGATCGCCTGCTCATCTTTTGGATCCTGCCATCTGCAAAGGACTGTACCGTCTTCATTGAATTAGAACTGACTTACGCCTCTTCCCAAGCTCCCTGTAAATTGCAGGAAACTTAATAGTGTCAAATAAGTGGGAGGTGAGAAGAACCTTTTAAATGTCAATGCAGCATTCGGGCACTTGATAGTACTGGATATTTTGGTAACTACTCTTCCACTACGAGAACTTTCAGTGGGCCTTCATTTCCTTGCCCGCATATATTTTTAGATCGTAAACATATTCAGTTCTTAAATCTGAGCGAACCCAAATCTTTATACCTCGTTTTATGGGCTTCAGTGGTAAATACTGCTTCACCGACGAGCTCCTTTGAATTTCGTCATAGAGTCGTCAATATTCTGATGATGAGTCTGAACGATATTTGCTGAATGTTTTTTTGACATAATTGACAACTTCTTCGATGAAAAATATTTACTCCACAATAGCAGATTTTTCTGGATTATTGAAATATAATTTACATCGATCTCTGGATATATCCTTCTTTATTGAGATGTTGCCCAATGATTTTGACCAGTAATCCTTGAATCCTGGTACACGGTGGTAATTCATTACAAGAGATACGCCCAATACAATCATTATTTCATGATAATCCTTTTAATGTCTCTTTTTCTTGGTAACTTTCTCGAATATTTTCAATCTGATCTGATAGGGGGAAATATTCATCTAAAGAACCATCACAATGGTATGGCTTCAGTCATGTTCCATAACTCTTTCAGCTTCATCTTACTCATGGTTATCAGACCCACCGGGAAAATTGTGTCCCGCTCAAAATGCCTGTTGGGACACAGGTATACCACAATGTTAAAAACTGAAAATAATCATATTCAAAAGAACCACGATAGCTAAAATCAAGTTCATTGATTATCAATAAACTAAAAGATAATATAAAACACAACTTGCCATAAACACTATCGAAAATACAACAAAATAGTACACAATTCAATGACTCAAACTGCGGCGTTATTTGATTAAAAGTACGATGAAAAAAAAATTGCTACGCATTGTACGACTGGTAAATCCATTACTAATGTATGAACGGGATATATTTGTACCAGCAGGCGTACTAATTCTATGGCTGTGACAAATATATACCGAAAGGCTTCAAAGGGTTAAATTTCGTCGGATAAAATCTAAACTTAGTTGATCTAAATTAAACAGTATGTCAAACAATTGATCATTCATCTTTCAATTAAATCTCGTTGATTGTTGAGGCACTTATATTTGAAAATCCATTATCACTTAATATAATAATAATAGTAAACTATTGATATATTTTCATCTTTTTTATTTTACTCGCTATAATTGTTTCGCTACACTGTAGCTTCTTCAGGTAAAGAAGCTAGTGTGTAGCGAAACAATTCACCTGAGGAAGCTATAGTGTAGTGAAACAATTGTAGTGAGTAAAATAAAAAGTTAAAAATCATCAATAGTTTACTATTATTATGATATTAAGTTCCAATTAAATAATTGCGTTGTTTAATAACGCCTTCCTGCTCGTTTCTTTAACATAATTGTAGTGATAAATAATGCAGCTGAAAGTTTAGACATAATTCGCATCTTGACCAAGAACATTTGAAGAATTTTAATTAAAAAAATTACGCTTGTATCCAAACAAAGATCAATGCAATACAATTTTGATTTTCGATGTCTATCAATTAACCAAAGAACTCTTTATTATCTCGGTATTATATAATCTACCAAATGAGATATTATTCTAATATTAATAGGAAGTTTATTCAATTTATCAATTTTTTCCCAGAATTCCTAAAAATTAATTTATACTCATATAAATAGTTAACTTTTAACATTTATTTTACTATGATATTATTATTATTATTAGAATTTATAATTTGGACTGTGCTGACAAAGTAATTACAATAATCGCAGTAGACAAAATATCGACCTAATACAAATCTTCGTCTTAAATCTTATCAAATAATGTGTCGTCTTATTTGTTATTCAGAAAATTTCTAAATATCTCTAATTATTTTTCTTTCTAAAAATTCCGTTCTTTTAAATAAATATAGAGTTACTCATACTTTGTTATCTTAGCTTCCTAGTGTTATAAAATAATATACTCTTTAGAAATTAATAATATTATTTGATTGATATTTTTAGGTTCATTTCTTTACAAATGTTTTAATCCATAAAACTGTTATTTCCCATTATAATTGATACTTGTTGCGCTACACTCTTTATGTAACCAGCTATGAAAATTTGTTGAAGAAGAGTTGCCTGACACGTGTTTCGTAACGATTATTTTAAAGTATAAACACAAAAGTTTATATGATCTTTCCTGATCAAAACATGTGTCAGGGAACTATTGGATTTAGTCTTATCATTTCGGTCCGGAGCAATAGATGTTACACTTATATTTTTAACCAACTAACATCAGTCCACTCATCTAACCTAAATACAATTTTAAAGACACTTCAATTGTTATCCTTCACAAAAATACTCTTTATATTTTCCCTGTACAAAAAAGTACTGTGGGTCATTTGTTTTCATTTTTTAGGTACATATCCGTTTTGGTGTCTCTAGACACCGCAATTTTTATAAAAAAATGTGGGTGTCACCGTGCGCGATGTACCTCAAGAATGTTTCTAAAGAAACAGTCGTTTGTATTATAATAATAGGAGGGTGTGATAGTGATTATCTACGCACCCTGCATATACCTGTTACATAAACCTCATCTTTGCTTTTAATTTGGACATTTTCAATTACAACGCATAGATTTTCGAAAATAAAATAAAAAAGAAAAGATTATCCACGAGATTACTGATAGCCTTATCAAAAGCCACAATGCTCAACGATTACCCCTTATTTATTCTTTTGATAAGAGAGGAGAAAATCCATAATAGATATTAGGCTAGTAATAAAGGCAAAACAAATCTCAACAAACAAAGTGGAATATACATGCTAATTTGAAACGAATGCCCGAAAATATATGTATATAGGACAATCAAGGAGATTCATAAAGGAAAGTTCTGCTACAAAGAACATCAAAAAGATTTCCAACACAAGGGAGGAAAATCCACATTTGTTAACCACCTTATAGACGAAAAACAACAAGAACGAATCCTACACGTAGAAAGAAAAGAAGAGAAAAACTTAACGGCTTATAATTCATGGAAATAAACAGGCCTCTTAAACGATCAAAACGAACTTAAATCTGTCCATTCTACCTCCACTTATTTGTAACATATTCTGAAGTCGTAATCATTAGCGACTTAAGCAACCGCAAACCGCTTAACAACAACAACGATTTCGGAGGAAAGATTTTAGTTTGCAACTACCCAATTATAAAGATATCCATGAAACTTTTCCCTTTCTCTCTTAAAAAAGAAACAATAAATCTTATGTATTTTCAGTAAAATAACACCTTGAGTATTAAATGATTACCTTCAATTATTTTGCGATATAAGCATAATTCATGAGCAACCTCAAAGCAGTTCTTCGAGATGAGAAATAATATTCTTGAAACGAAAACCATTACACAAGGTATTAGTGTACATCCTTACAATCCTATCCAATTATCAAAAAGTCAGCACTTTTCTAGAAAAAAAAGATTTTCCGTACCATATGCACAAATGAAATTACTCTAAGGCAAATTTTCAATCCTTTTCAGTTTGAATAACTAAATAGTTGAGGCTGTTAGTTGTTGAAAGTTCATATTCTTAATCACTTTGGTAAATTTTCGTGAATAAAATACGGTAACACTTTCAAATAATTATTTGGCTGAAGAAGACACAGTGTGTCGAAACAATTGTCGCGAACAGCAAAATAAATATTTGAAAGTGTTATCGTATTTACTTTTCAGTTTGGTTTAGATGTTTTTTGGTATCTAGAAAGAGCTGCGATTTAGACATAGATCTTCTGAAGATTTCGTTGGCTTACCAACCTCCTATAAATAATTAATTGGGATAGGTCAAGAGTACGCTATGTCAATGAAGAATATGTTAGCCTGGACCAGGAGTACGACAGTGCAATGAATAATTAATTGGGACGGGTCAGGAGTATGCTACGACAATTAATTATTTGTTAGCCTAGTTAAAAAATACGATAGAGTAATGAATAATTAATTAGGACAATGGAAAAGGCATTGGGGTAAGCCAAAATTGACGAGGCGGATACATAGAGAGAAAAAAATGTTGAAAGAAGTTAAGAGTACGCTAACACATAAATAATTTAAATAATATACAACTTCCGTAAATGTTGCATGTTATTGAGAGTTTTACAAATTTTAACAAAATCGCTATTTATAGAATATAAATAATAAGTAATACAAATTATTATGAAATCAATACAGGGAAAGTACTATGACGGACACATCACCATTTCTTCTTCTAAACTTAATAATTTTAGTTAATTTGTTAAGTTAAATTTGTTGGCATAATAAATATCTTTTTGGAAACTATAATTGTGGCCAACACCCAAAAAAGAACAATTTTAATTAAGACATGTTGGAAAAATACAAATACTACAGATTATGTCATTTTTGCATGTTGGAGTTTTTTTTAATATCTACAAATATACAGATTCGTTACAAAAACTTTTACATACAATAATTCATTACTTTTAGTTATTAAATTAAATTAAATGATTGCAATCGGTGCAAATCGGCTGGAAGAACATTAACCTAAGCAGTCTAACTAAAATAAAGATTTTAACTAGAAAAGGACATAATCCTATTAAATTTTTTTATAAAAATGTAGATACTTGAAATAAGTTATTCAGCCAACAAGAACATTCCTCATTTTATGCTGTGATAATGCCACAATGATCACGTCTCCGTTTCTACAAACGATTTCAAATGACCTCTTTTATTTACTGATTGACTTCAAGACGTTTTGGTGTGGTTAAAATATAGAAGAGCATAATTCACAATTCATTTTAAGTATTTGTAAGTTTCATAGATGATTTATTAAAGGTAGACATTCTCTCCGAATTTCTCTGGGCGAACATAGAATAGATTTTTTAAGCGGTGGTTTCTTAGAAACAGTCATATCAAACAGTTTTTAAGTACGTGAATATCTAAGATGAATTTTGATTGAAAAGTGACTGAACAGTTCTTACAAACTTACTATTTACCTAATTTTACTTAACACCAATGCTGAGGTGAATGGCATTATTTGTTTTACCCATTGCTTTTGATGGTCAAAGAATTTTTACATTCACATTTCCCTGTTTTGTTTCTATATGGGGTGATGTGCCTATTTAATAACAAATTGCTATTGTACTGTTCATTACAGTCAACACATTTGCATTAAGCTGCTCATTTAAGTTTTTTTGAACTGTTTATGTTACGATTCACTGCAATTGTTAGAGCTGTTTTCAATTTATAATCTCTTGAACTAATAATCCTTACCTTACTTTTATACAACTGCATAAATCCGCATTATACGAAAGCTCTCTCTCTCTCTAGTTTATAAACAAATACAATAATTCTTCTTTTACATCCAAACTAATGGTTCGTTCGCAAGATAAATTTTCTTTTATATTCCCGGCTCTGTATTGTGTAATTTATCGTACGATGGAACAATTCATAATTTCCGAAACGGCATTAAATACAGTTTCTGTAACGCATTAAAATAACAAAGGATCACGCACGTAAGTGTGGAAAAGCGTTTTCGCCTGGCGACGCGTACTTTATAGGTCGGAAAATGGATAATTCCGAAATAAATTTACATTTTTTTTTCCTTCCTTCGCCGTACGCCCTTTCCCTGGGCATGTAAATTGCCCACGCGTAAGCTGAACGGCTCATCTTCGCGCATTTAAATTGTTCCAGATCGCGTTTTAAAAATGCATTATGCCTGAAATACGTTTTTTCTTTTTTTTCATAGATAATGGAAACTAGGTCGTTATATTGCTGTTTATAAACATATACTAGAACAATAAAATAAATGGTTTAATATATCTAATAATGATCTGATAGATAGTTATTAATAATACATAATTAAATTAATAATAGCTTCTCTATTTAATAAATAAATTATATTATAAACTAATATTTTATATTTATTCATTTATAAGAATGTGTTTAAATTGGGTTACTTTGATAGCAAACTCTATCAAAAGCACTAACACGATTCAATTAATACGCACAAAAGAGTATGCTAATGTCATTAACGTGACATCAAATGTGATTAGATATCATAACACCGGTTAGATGTAGCTACTAAATGGGTTCCCTTCGTCGCAGCAATTATTGGGCACTATTCGCAATCAGGGCATGGCCACAATGTAATTTGCCTGCCGTTTGTAGCGGCCTACACATGAGTGACATGTGTAATGATATTAGTTAGCAATCTGCACATGATTCATGTATGCTTAGACCTCCGCCGAACAACTGTGCCGCCTCCGCTACCGGAATTTATCGGGCCCCCGGCCCGGCCAAAAACGTCATTAATTTTGGCTAATTACTCCAATAAAATCCGACGTTCCGATTCCCGATCATTTGTAATGATCAAACGTTTCAATATCAAAGCGAAATTGCCATTAATTACTATTAGGAAAATGCTAACGTAACTGGCATGATCAATAATAATATTTGTGATTTATTAATAATCAAATTCCGTTACAAACAAAATTCAGTTTTAATGAATTACAAAAATTACATGAGAGAAATAAAATATGTTTCGAATTTGGGAGGTAAAATTTTATATATTTTACATTCCCATTTATGTGTTAATTAATTCCTTTGTAAAATAAATTGTATAGTTTTTTTTTATCATCACAATATCACCTATCATTATTCTTGTGTGACATCAAACTTCTCACCATTTAAAGCGCCAGGCTTGGACGGTATATTCCCGGCCCTCCTCCAATGGGGGCTGGATATATTATCAGCCCACCTAGCCAGAATCTTCAGGGCATGTATTGCGTTCAGATACACCCCTCTGGCCTGGAGAGAAGTAAAAGTTATCTTCATAGCGAAACCTGGTCATATAGATTATACACTAGCCAAATCATACCGCCCGATTAGGCTAACATCATTTCTCCTGAAAACGTTAGAGAAATTGTGCAAAAGATTAATTCGCGAGACGGCTTTAATTACGAATCCGATTCACTCTAACCAACATGCATACACTCATAGGAGATCAACGGAGTCAGCTCTGCAAACTGTTGTAGACCGAATCGAAAGATCTCTGGACAACAAAATGCCCACCTTGGGCGTGTTCATTGACATAGAATGTGCCTTGGATAAACCGGCCTTCAGAAAAATGGAAACTGCTCTCTCTACGCATGGTGTGAACCCCACAGTTAATGGATGGATCAAAAGCATGCTGGAGAATAGGGCAGTCACAGTAAATGCAGGAAACACCACTGTCAGAAATATCGTTGCTAAAGGCTGCCCACAGGATGGAGTACTCTTACCACTCCTGTGGAACATAGTTGTTGACAGCCTACTGCGACGACTTAACGACAACACCCAGTTGACATTGTCGTCGGAAGTCAAATACCTGGGAGTAATCCTCGGCGGTAAGCTGACGTGGGAACCACATCTCAAAATGAAATGTAAAAAAGCATGCGTCTCCCTCTGGCAATGCCGGAGGGCCGTGGGGCAGACAAGGGGGCTCTATCTAAGATAGCACTTTGGCTGTACACAGCGGTAGTAAGACCAATGCTAATCTATGGAGCACTGGTTTGGTGGCCCAGAGCCAGACAGAAAACCTCAGCAAAGCTGCTTACTCAGTTGCAAAGGTTAGCATGCCTCAGCACGACCGGAGCAATGCGAACAATACCCACTGCAGTAGAGGAGATGGCCACGGCGGCAGCACTGCGCCTAAACTCAGTTGGACTCTGGTACAAAGGAGGCAGGGCTGGCAGACACTGTCACCTTTTAGAGGAGGCTGTCAAGAAGACACCCTTTCTTGTAAGGAATACAGACAATTTGCCACCCTGCTACGTCTTCAATAGACCCTATAATATATCAATGAAAAGAGGAACTGGGAGTGTAGAGGGTGGGGAAACCCTCCGAATTTACACCGATGGTTCTAAAACCAAAAGAGGATCTGGGGCGGGAATTTACTCGCAACAAATGGACCTATCATTAGCTATACCCCTAGAGAAGCACACAACTACTCAGCAAGCCGAGATCGTTGGCATCATCCATGGGGCGAAAGAAATCCTACACCGTGACATCCGTGATAGGAACATCCAAATCCTTACAGACAGTAGGGCAGCAATACTAGCAGTGAGTGGTCTCAAGTTTACCTCAAGACTAGTAAATGAGTGTCACAACACCCTGAAACAAGCAGCACAATCAAACAGTATTGAGCTGCGCTGGGTCAAGGGACACAATAATGAAGAAGCAACAGCAAGGCAGACGAGTTGGTGCGGGTTGGATCGGTTCTCAGTGATACTACGGACGCCCCCCCCCCCAATCGCGTTAACACCGAAATGCCTCAATGACATTCTCAAACAGAACACTCTCAAGGAAGCAATGCGCTCACCCAATCTGAAAACTAATAATTAGAAAAAACACGAAAATATTTTCGTAAAATCTACAACAAATGAGTCTTATGAAGACTACAAGAACAAATCACTCTTGAAACAACTACTTCTCTAGCTAATACCTCGACAGACATTGAATAATACAAAAGTAATTTGCGTGTTACAAAACAGTAAGGCTATCAAAGCAACACTAGTTTGAACGTATTTCTTTCTGTAAAATGAACTAAAAATGATTGAATGTACGTTAAATAACTTGTGACTGACTATACTGTGGTATTATTACAATCTGAAAACAGCTGAATACTATCTGCGACTATCCCGGGGGAATCTGCGTCTTATCACAGGTATCCTTACGGGTCACTGTCAGCTAAGGAAACACTTGTTTACTATGGGACTGGTGCAGACCCCCATATGTAGAGCATGTGAAGAAGAGGACGAGACAGTGGAACATGTGTTAACCAGCTGCCCGGCTCTCGCCCACCTTAGAGAGTCCATGCTAGGGGAGCTCTGGCCGAACATGGCCAACATTAGGGATAACCCTCCAAGCATTGTGCTGTCCTTTGCTCGTCACCTTGGGTGCCTAAATGAGTGATAGAACAACGCAGGGCTGACCCAGTCAGGGGGGCACAACGGGCTTAGTGAGGCCTAAGTGCTCTTGTCAATGATTTGATCACCCTTGGCAAACTAATCCAGATACCTTGCTATCAGCCATACTTAAAGTACTAGTTCAATTAGTGGCTAAGCAGGTGATGTACAACATGGTTTCTTGAAAGACACATCTACATTGATCAATTCATTAACATACCAACATTTTCACTAAATACTTTAGAGAAAGGCCATCAACTAGTTGCTATTTATACTGGTCTATCTAAAACATTTGATTGCGTGAATTACGAGATCCTGTTAAACAAGAATATAGATCGTGGATTTGGTAATTTACTGATCAGTTTTCTTTCTTCTCGATTGCAATACGTAAGAATTGATAATTATATTTCGAATGTTATTCATGCCACGTCAGGGGTCCCTCAAGGTTTCCACTGTGCCCATAGTCTATTCTTGCTCTTCATAAATGATATTAATAAAAGCTTCAAACGTTCCCGTTTTCTTTTAATTGCCGATGACTTAAAATTGATTTCCATTGTAAAAAGTTTGGATCAGTGCATTGAATACCAAAATGACCTAAATAGTCTTACTAAATGGTATAGATTAAATAAGCTTGAACTGAATATTATTAAAGTGATTGTTCTTCATTCGTAACAGTTATTGATCAGTATATTACTTTAATCTTTGCTATCGTAGACTAGCAAATAGGATTACGATTTGAATATGCATCGTTAAATAAATAACACTTTTATATTTTTGTTGAATTTGATTCTCGTTTATCAAGTGGTGAAACATTTTTAATATTAAGGATTGTTTATAGAAAGACACTTGGTTGGTTTCACAATTTTAAATTTAAATTGTGAAACCAATCAAGTGCCTTTCTATAAACAACGCTTGACACTTTTACATGTGTGCTTTTCCTATCGTTATATACAAGCATCATAAGAATTGCTATTTTTCTCTGGTCTTTCCATTATTAAAAACAAGTCAGTTCAGAAATACACTCGTAGCTGAAATAAACTAAATTAAAATAATATTTAATTAACTAGAATTGTCCAGCAATCAAAAGCCTAATCAAAATCAAAACAATCGAGAATTTTTATAGATAGTAGAATAAATTTAAAAAAGTCGTTTTTTATATGAAGTAATAAATATTTGTATACAAAAAGACAATTAATACCTAAGATAATAATAAGCTAAAGACTAATAAACATAAACATAAACATAAGCACCTAAAATATAAACGTTTAGACTTAAAACTTAAATATTCAAGCTTTAGTAATTAACTCAATTCAAGATGTACTACAAAATAGACACCTCCACAATTAAACAATTAAACTGAATGTTAAATTATACGCTCATCATTAAAAATCATAATTTCTTACTTCATTTATTTTTCAGAACTATTATTTGTTAGTTTCAGGTGTAGGTTAAATGCTGATAAGTGTATCACTTTCTGTTTAGCGTGTAATATTCCAATTTCAAACTTAATCCAGTTTATTTTTTCACTGTTGCACCAGTGTGGACTTCACTTCGATAACTTGTGTAGACTTACTTTTGATAATCTCTGCATTTATTTAAAAACGCACATATGTATTTAATTTTTGTTATAAGTTGAAAAAAAAACTATAATCAGATGACCAGACTGGGCAATGTGTAGTATTTTATATAATGATGAACTTAATCAAATTTCCTTGCTACAACAAGTATAAATAATCTCTAAATATTACACAAGTCTTAGATAGATAGATATATTGAATACGTTCTACAGAACTTGGGATGATAGACTCATGTATAATATGATCCAACTTAATTTCTTCATTTAGTAAATCAAACTTTACCGTGACAGAAATTTTATAGTCTGTTCGTTGGATCTTTCGTCGTACGTCACAGATTATCGCTTCGAGAAACGACGCAAAAACATTCAGTCTGATAAAATAAACCAAATGCGTTAGAAAAAGAACGCACTGTAAAACTTTCGTCGTTTTTTGAAGCGATAGTTTGTGACGTACGACGAAAGATCCAACGAACAGACTATATGTATTCATTTCTCGGGGCTTTTTTCTGTCTCCCAAACTGTACTATATTTACACCGACATTCCATATCTAGCTTCGGTAGAGATCGCCCAATACGCTGATAATACAGCTCTACGTTGTAGACAAAGTCGAAAGCAGCTAAAGTTGAAGTGTGGTACAACTTTAGCTGCTTTCGACTCGAGAAGTGGATGAATGAATGTCAACTAGAAGTCAATTCTGATAAAATAGTTTTCATGCATTTCATCAAACCATGCCTGAAAAAAACAAAAGATTAATTTCCAAAAATACCTATTCGATGATTAATTAAAGCTATAAAGATGATAGCGCCACCTAGGACGTGCAGATCCTCCAATTCTTAGCAGACATTGAGCTTGAAATCTGACTACAAAAGATCTATGTGCCCCGACTAGTCGCAACCGCGATTACGGAGGAGTAGTCCGAATCTACCCCCTACTATAAGGGCGTCCATGTTCGATTTCGACTCCTCTCATTAAAAAAATGTTTTCCTATGTTCAACTTCGCTACGCTAATGAGATTTAGCATAAGTCGAAACCGGTCTGGAGCTATGTTTCACTGTGTTGACTGAGAAAAAATAATTCATTTAATTATATTTAATGTATATTGTGTCCACTAATAAATGTGCCTCTTGTTAAATTATAGTATAGACTTGTATTTTCTTATTATGGAGAAATGGAGAAGAGCTGCTTTATCTTAACCAATGTTGAGATATATTTAATAAATTTTGGTGCGCTTGAGTTTGTTGAAACTATTCATCAGAACAAATAGCCAATTTTGATTTATCAAACAAACTCCAATTAATGAAAAATAATTAATAAGGATTACATGCTGTTAAAGACTTTATCAAATGGCAGGGTAACACCAAGACATTCTGAATATTTTATGTTCTTAAACCTATGTTTTTCATTAATAATTTCCCTAAATTGGATATCAGTAGACATTTTTGAAGTACATTTTCGGCAGTTTTGCTTTTAAATTTATACCCTCTATAGTAGAAGTTAGATACCGAATATAAACCTTTTAAAGACGGTTCATTTCAGCCTCTTTCTCAAGTTGAATTTAATAATCTCAGTTAAGATATATAACTTTCGAAATAATCGGGCGAATTATGTCTTCTCCTTCGATATCGAATACAAGCCTTCTAATAATTCATCTCAGCCTTTAGGAAAAATTTGCTAAAAGCAGGAGTCTAACATTTTTTCAAGGTTCTATCTAGATAACTATAAAGAAACATTTTCGGTTTTTTGAGAAAAAACAAACCTTTAAAGCTCTATAGCCAGATATATTATTCCATTATTACGTATAGTGATTGGTAGAGCAGAAAATCCTTTAGGCTTTTCTCCTGCTTCTCTTGCTTCTTCTTTATACCCTCAACAGTTGAAAGTATAGTAAAGTAGTCTTCTAAGGTTGCAGTTTCCAGTCAGAAGTCTTTAAATGGTTAGAAGATTTTATCTAAATATGGCGGATTTTGACTTTATTATATTTAATTCCTGTTAATCTCTGTAGCTAGACTTATATTATTTGATTATTTTGTGGGGTGTTTTATCAAGCAGAAAATCCTTTACGCTTCATTCTTAACCTTGCTTATTTCTTATAATATTCTTAGAGTAAAGGAAAACATTTTTGGCGCTTCACTTTTAGTTTTACATCATTTACAGATGAAGGTTAAGTTTTTTTTCACTTAATAAAATACTGAAACAGTAAATAGTTTCAAAAACCTTTTTATTATTCTACAACAATGTTTTACCATACAGTGGATTTTTTTTAATTTTCAAATTTTTATTCATTATAATTGTTTCGCCACACTGTGGCTACTTCAGGTGAGATTCCTCAGCTGAAGAACAATTGCAGTAAGTTAAATAAAAATTTGAAAATCAACCACTTATCATTTAGGTATAATATGGATTTTCAACTAATTCAATCAGTTAATATGTAATCATTGTCAAACTTTAAGTTTGTTTTTGATAATTAAATTTAAATGAAAAATGGGTGGATGATTAAAGAAGAAGAAATCCTTTTAGTACAATCATTGAAAATAAGTAGGACGAAGAAAGAAATTATGAAAACAATCTCCATCAACATTTTTTTTTTAATTAAAACCGTCTTGAATAATAAATTATCTAGTTTTCCATCGAATACAGTTTTCACTTCTTTCATTTCAATGTATAATTCAAATGATTACTTCTCTGGGTTAATTCAGTTATTTCAATGTATAATTCAAATGATTACTTCTCTGGGTTAATTCAATTATTAATTATAGTATTGTTATTGTGAAGTTGATAAGATTCATTGTAACTTGAGAGTTTTTCACAATCAGTTTGAATCTTTTCTATTCATTCTTAATCTATATGAATAATCGACAATTATTATAATTATTTCTTAATTATAATATTTTTTAGGACAATGCAGCAAGCTCTGTTTCCACTGTGTGGTGAAACATTGTTGTAGAATAATATAAAAACGGTTTTGAAACCATATACGGTGTCAGTATTTTTTTAAGTGATATGGAGTTTCAATAACTAACAGCCTCATCAATCCAGTTGAGTTATGCCTTAATTTTTCAAATGTTTTCTAGAGTTACAGAATATAATATATTTATGATAAATTTCTATGATTTCTATGATATCTCTCTAGTCAGATCTAATTTCCAATTTTATTTGCATTGTTCGAATAGAACAACCTTCAAACTTCCCTTCTTTTACCTTAATTCTTTCTTATAATCTTCTTTCTTTATTGTTCAATTCAGATTTGTCTTAAATATAATGTTTCATTCTAGCTTGGTTTTTCAACACTGATAGTGAAGTGTAAAGTCATTGTGATGCAATGCTTCTATTTGCCTTATTCTTTGATAACATGCTTTTTATGTGCTTATATTCTTCTTCTTCGGGTGCTTATTCTTTCCAACCAAGTTTTTAAACCATTATATTCTTATACTTCCTGCACCTCTTTTACCAGACTTGGAGAACTTTTAAGTGACCCGAGTTTCGATCATTAACTGATCATTTTCAAACTTATGTGTTTCATCTTAGATTAATTTACTTTAAATTTGAAAATGATCAGTGAATAATAGAAACTCGAGTCACTTAAAAATAAAGTGTGATCTTAACAAAGTAAACGTTTTTGTTTACGATTTATTAAAATTATGTCATGAAAAGTTCGGTATTTTTTGTTTTTCTAACTTTTAATAATTATCTCGAAGCTTGATTATGAGACTTACTACTGTTCCTCACCACCGACTCAGATTTTATTTGCCATTAGAAGTCTCGACTCAATAAAAACTTTATGTACACCACTCCGCTGTTTTTCAGACATGTCTTTATCTGTAAAGAGATATTTCTGAAAATCTATTTCTGTTTCATCCCTTTTATCAATGTTCTCAATAAGTGGACAAACTGTTCTCCATTTCCAGTCAACATCAACCCAGATTTTTATGTATTCTATTGATGAAGGTATATAATTTAGCCACAGTTACATCTTTAACACAAGGATAATTTTCTTCATTCAAAAAATGAAGAAAATAGTATATTCTACTTAATTCTATACTACACTGTACAACAAATTTTTATTTTTGTATTTGCCAGAACTTAAAAATAGCTGATTTCCTTAAATTAAAATATGCTTATTTCAAATATGTACTTATTTGTTCTGTATCACCCTCCATTGTTTAGGAAAATAATTTAAAGAAAAGTCGACATAATGCATTTTATTACAATATTAATATATCGTAGTGAATATAATGTATGTAGGTTTCACAATATTTTTATCGTTTGCGCTTATAAATTATCTCAGAAATCTCCCGTATTAAAGATCAACAGTAATTTCCTAGAATACTAGGATTCCATCGTTCTTGATATCGCCTTTCCATCCTTGAAATATCCTGATGGAATCTCTCTCCACTTTTTTAAAGCATATGTACGCCGCTTTTTTCCTTTAAATTGAGTTTCTCAACGGATATTGCATCTTGCATAATAAGTCTTATTTGGGGGCCTATAAATATTTTTTCATTGACTTTTTCATAAGCAAATACGTTAATATTTTAAAAGCTTTGTAAATGTTAACATATTTGGGCTATTCTCTTATAGATCACAAAGAGTTTAATCTAGACACACATCTAAAAGAAAGTGATGAAATTTAACTGTAATTATTAACCAGTGTTTTAAAGTATTCATTTTTCATATTCATTAAATATAAATAACTAATAGCATTAGATGATAAAATACTCATCTTTAAAGAATTTACATTTTAAATATTCTTATATTTTTAGGCTCTGGATGAAAATAAGTTTTTTGTGTTGTTTTTGAAATCATTCCAATACAATCATTTTTCAAATAAATTTAACGCAATAATCTGCGTTATAGCCGCTTTACGAGAATTAAATGTGAACCGACGCGAATGTATATTATAAATCAGGCAATATTTAGAACATTCGTGCGTGTAATTGTTATCGGCACATAAATCCATCCTTGCCGCAATAAAGCACCTAACACAAACAGCCAAGTATCTGTGCACAAACTGTTTTATTTCGTGAAGTGATGAATTACCCGGGTGTATACACGAGCAGTCGTGAATCCTGAAATGCACAGCGGATTCATCCCACTTCAGGAGAGAGACTCCTGCAATTCGTGTTTCACTCCGGCATCACCGCTGCACTTGACAGATTTAAATCGGCGACGAGACCTTTATAGTTAATAATAAATTCCGACCGATTTATAACTCTTTAAACATCTGTACGAGTGCGTTTCGTCATTGTCTATTAATATGTTACTCGGCGATGTGTGTCAACATTAATATTCAATATGTTTTTAATATAGCGCGCCTATAAATTTTAAATAACTTTAATTAAACAAGTAATTGGCTTTAATAATTCAAAGATTTACGTTAAATAGGTTAAATGGTTTATTGCTTGTGATTAAGAAAGAGGATCGTTTAAATTCACAATAAGTTTTCTTAAATTGTCTTTAAAACACAGATATTGTTGCGAATTTACCTGGATCTTAAGATTAAAACATATTTTTAAAAAATAAAGAAAACTTATTGACTTGTTTGATAATGATTACCGTGTAATCGAAACTAGTCACGAAAAGTGTAATAAAAAGTGGTATAAAAAAGTTATGTTTTCTTTATTTTTTAAAAATTGAAAAGTTAACGCCGAGAAGATTCAAAAATTAAAACATATTTATTTGGTTACTAAAAGCATTGGTCGACGTTCCCATTAATCTGGACTTATTAAATCAAAAACATGGCGAATTTAATCCAGATTTATAAAAACAATTACCACCATTAGCTTCGGGAATAAAGGATGCAATTATTCATACCATTGGTAAGATAGCCACAATTATGTCAAAATGCATCGGCTATAGAAATATTTATTGCCAAGGCCCAATGATCGACATTATGAGTCGGACTGGAATTATTTTGAAATAGCAGTAATATATTAATCTACACATCAACAGTTAATGTTGTCACAAGAATAGTGCAACGCTCAGATAATAGATGGCGCTTTAATGTGATTATCTTGCTTTACAGATACCTAGAGAGTTTAAAACTTAGGTAGTCAGTTTCCTTGTTTTTGAAGACTTTAATGCCAGATCCTCTTCCGGGGACACCACAACCAATCCTTTTGCTTATGAATTGGAAAACCCCCCCTTATCTCCCCTCTCGTCCGCCTTCCTACATTGTCGGCCATATTCTCATTACTTACGACATCGCCAACCATATAGGCAACTCCATCAATAGCGATCACCTACCCCACCTCTCCCCCTACTCTCTTTTCAATTCACCTCTCCCTCTACCTTTCGTCCTAAGAAAATTTTCTACTGCAACAACTAGAACGCTTTCCAATCCTCACTAGAAACTATTCAACACATTACCTTCCTAATATAACAACTTATTGACAACATATCCCTCTATCCCGCCCTTCCTCCCACTTCTTCCCTCTTCCCACATAATGCACCTCATTTACCAGAAAAGACAACTCTACAGACAAATCAAACACCACAACCACCAACATGACAGAACTGAATGGAACAGACTGAACTCGCTAATCAAACTCCGTATCATAGAATTCAAAAAACAAAAAGGGCAACACACTATCGATAATCTCGACCTTCTGTCCCCGCTTTTTTCTGGAAAACCTTCCGTAACCTCACCTCGTCACCTTCCGTCACCCTCCGCTAATATCCTTCTGTGGCTCCCCCACCACCGACCCCTCCGACCGCTGAATGCTTTGCGTTTCATCTCACTAAAATAATAATATACTGATGATTAGTTGACAAGCAATTTGATGAACACAATAAATTAAAATTTCCACTGATCACTTACCGTTAACCACCCAGGCTCTTGTAATTTGTTACTTACGTAGACATACTTTCTTAAACCGTAAATAAACCTACAACAAGAATTTGTAACTAATTTAATACGATTGTTATCTGTAGAGTTTAAAAATGTATAGTAAATACACCAAGAATAATGAAATATTGGTAATGGTATGACTTCACGCAATTTCTTCCTAGTTTTAAAGTTTAGAAGTTATCTATTCACATATAAAGCTTAAGTTTGATGTACGATAATTGCAGAAGTTTATTTAGATAGATTGTAAATTTTAATGTATTATCTATTATTAAGCCGTGGGTTCTTGCATATTCAACAACTGAAACAATTTTATGATTAAAGATAATTTAGATATATCTACGACTAATCTAGAATATATTTTGTCATAAAAAAGTATTGCTACAGACATTCTAGCGTAGTTTTAAATTATGATTACTAGCATATTTAGCATTATTTCGAAATTTGGCGTAAGTATTTATTAATATTTTCTACAGCCTTAAGGCCTTCCTCTTCGTCAAAACTAAAAATAAGTATCATCCGCATAGCAAAAAATTGAAAAATAATTAATGATTGTGTTTATATCCATTGAATATATAGTAAACAGAAGTGGGTCTAAAATTGACTCTTATGGAACACCTGATGTAATAACACCTGTCTAGGATTTAAAAAAATTCAATGACACATCATCAAATACAATATATTTAAGTTTGACCAGGAGCTAACAGGACTAAAATTACTGAACGTTTTTTTAAATAAAGTTTAAAGTTAGTTTTGAAAATGAAATTGCGACTATAAAACAAATGGTCATGAACAACGGATACTCAACAAAATTAATACAAAATTTAGTTTAAAAACATAAATTAAAACAATACCAAAAATATATTTATGCTGTAATTACACCCTCTAACAAAAAATTTCAATGTTTAACATTTTTTAGCCTGATAAGTGTTAAAATAAAAAAGAATCCTTAAAAAATATAAAGTTGATGTAGCTTTTAAACGTAATAATAAGATATCAAATTTAATTTACAATACAAAACCCAAAATTAACATAACGAAAAGGTCAGGAATATATAGATTAACATGAGGGTCTTGTAAAGGAATTTTGAAACGAGTCTCAAAGAACATGAACGAGCTTAACGCTTAAAATATAACAATTCGAGTTTTGCAAACCATTTATTAGAAAACAATCACAATTTAGGAAAGGATGTACTTTCAGTAATCCACTTTACTGATAAAGGTCGTAAAATGGAAATGAAATTCACAAAGCCAAAATTAACCCGGGTTTTTCCATTCTTAATGACCAGACCGACGTAATGTATTCTCCTCTTTTCGATAATATATAAGCAACGTTTGTAATACATTTAGGTACTTTATGTTTGATAATGATCAGCTTATGATCGAAACTAGTCACAGTTGTCAACAAAATATCATCTCCTACCTTAGCCTAATCTTCCGCGCCTCCATTGCCGCCGGATACTTCCCTAGATTTCCAACAGATCTTCCAAAGTCTTTATGCTTCCTAAAAATTCCCAGGACCCCTCTAACCCACCCTATATTCTATGCTATATTCCTGCTTATTTGTTGGCACAGAGTTAAAACAAATAAACATAAACATAAACATGAACAAATTTCTTATTATCCTCTCTAAACTTCTAGATTCCTCGGAGCCCCACATCCCTGACCACTGAAATGGCTTCCATCAAGGTCGCTACGTTTATGACGCAATCTGCGCCCTTACTTCCTCCTTCCTGTCAGTGTCTTCTTTGGTATACAAAAATCCTTTGACACCATCTGCCATCAAGGTGTCATCCTTAAACTCTACCACTTGAACTTCCCTTTCCGCCCTCTCATCCGCATAATCAAATCCTTCCTACAAAATCGTTCCCACTCAGTCTCCTATTGTTCCGCTACTTCTTTCCCTTTCATCCTCTACTTTGACGTTCAACAAGGTTCTGTCCTATCGCCCTCCCTTTACACTCTCTTCGCATGTGATAGTCCACTCCCCAAATCCTCAATAATCCAAATTTACGCGGATAACAGAGCACTCTGGCCCTCTCACAGAATCCCCCGCACAGCCGCCTCAAATGCAAAACGACATTAACTACTTCACCGACTGGGCCCATACTTGGCATCTTATTATTAATCCATTCAAATCCCAATACATCACCTTCCACCACATTCATTGCTAATGAAAACTATTCGCTCACTCCTCTGTCCCCTTCTCAGTCAAGAATCACCTCCTCCTTCAAAAACAAATTTCCTACCTTGGCATCTTATTCCAACATAATCTTAGTCTCTCTACCATCATATAAACAAATTTGGAAAAAGTCCTCTCAAGGCACTGCCTCCTCGCTGCCCTAAAATCCAGCCTAGGAGACCACACTTTCAATGTTCAACTTCGCACCTATAAAGCTTTCATAAGACCAGTCCTTGAATTCCCATACGCCTGCTTCACCTACTGCTTTTTCTCTCAGCTCGTTTCCCTCTTCTCCATTGAATGCCATCTTTTCAGGAAGTACTGCCTACCCCACTCGTCATCCCTAACGAAAAGTTTGAGTGGAAGATCCTTCGAAGAAGTCGCCCGTCCTCTCTTCAACCAAAATTTTGAGTATATTTTATTATTTTGTAATATATTTCTTATGATATTTATTTTATAAGTAAGAAGTGCAAAGATATAATAAAAAATATAAAAAGATATAAAAGATCTACAATCAATCAAACACCTTCCCTCTGAAAGAAATAATTAAAAGACTAATGCAGCTTTGCAACCCGTTCATCCTCATTTAATCCCATAAATTAATCTTTGACGAGTCCTTTCTCCTAACTTCCACATTACTTCCATCTTTAATCCCTTACTAAAAAAGAGAAAAAAAAACCTGTAAAAGTAACAAAACAATACACAAGAAGAAACTCGCCATCCATCCAACCTTTTATATGCACACATCTATTAACAAGCCAGAAAAGTACCGATAAAAAATAGGTGTCTGACTCTTTCTTTTGTAAAAAAATGTATTAAAATCTTTTGTGTTCTAAACAGTTGTATCATCTACATGCGCCAAGTTAAGTATATGACCTTTGACAAGTCTTATCCCAATTTTTGTGAAATATATTGGCTATGATATCTCTCTTCGCTCTTGTTCATTTGATTTTTTATATGTTTAGATGTGAAGAATGTAAAGCTAGATATTTTGATTTTAAGACATAGGACGTTGTTGATTCATGGAGTTCCTTAGATTCTTCTGTATTATGGATCATTTAATCTTCATTTTGGAATTTGCTGATGTGTGTAATTTGATGTAGATCTCAAATATCCTATCTTGCTTAGATTTATATAGAATGTGTATGCAATTTACTCCAAGGTGTTATGTTTCTTAAGTAATAAACCAATTTCTAATTTTATGCACTTGATTCAGATGTTATTTACAAATTTAGGAACGGAATTATTTTTTAAACACAGCCTTAAGAAAAAAATATTATATTCGCATTGATGAAATTAATCTAGGTTTTAATTTAAAGGAATTGGTTGAACCTGGCTTACAAGGAAGACATTTTCATGTAGAAATTTATTTTTAGAGTAACGTAAAAACTTCAATAATAACTTTTGCAAAATAACTCTAAACACTTTCTTTACAATTAACTTATTATGCTGCTCATTATCTAACCACTCTTTACAATGTGTATAGTGTTGCTCGTAGTTTTATTACCAACGCTATTGACACTTCTCTGAAATTAATTTATCCAAGACTTGCAAAGACAGCAGTATTTCTAAGACCGCCCAAAAAAAGAAAACAGTTTGTTGGACATAACAGTCATAAGGGTAGATCATGTCAAACAAAATGTTTATTTATACTTAGCGACTATATTACAGATTCATATGATATTTGGAAATATTTTCTACACATCTCAATCACCAAAAGACTATGCTTGCGTTTTTTTGCATCTTTCAACCAGATAGACATTTTAGTACTGGGCATAACATTGTCTAGTAAAATTTTCAAATAATTTTACTTAATATTTTAGACTGAATTTTTTTCATGAGAGCTTGATGTGTTGAAATTTTAATTTTTTCTTTAATCGGTAAACAGTACCAGTTCCATTTTTTAATAGATTTCGGATTATTTTGGTTTATTCAGCATGTATTTATGTCGAAAACATACTAAATGCCTTATATCATAATATGAATAGGTGACATTGACAATAAATTTCATTGTAGATAGTTACTTTCAAGTGAGTAAAATTTAGCCATCAATGGCCAAAATATTGCCTAAAAAATTAAAACCTTTAACTCATGAGGATACCATCACCTGGAAAAAAAATGTGGTCCTAAATCGAAGCCTACTAGGTGAATGTTCTAAATTGTTGACTAATTTTTGTATATTTAAATAAAGTAAAACTTACTTTGTTGATATTACACTATTTAGTTTCAAACTTTAAGTTTGAAAATGATCAGCTGTTGATCGAAACTCGAGTCACTTTTTAAATAAATAGTGTGATATCAACAAAGTGAGTTTTATTTAAATATTCAAGATGTTTCACGAAGTGAACGCCTGTTGTTAATGTAACCTGCCTTTCATGAGCACTCCTTATCTAGTGATTCTTATAGTCCATTGATTACTTATTTCTATAGTAAAGGGGACAACGCTCCTTCCTGTGGGTATCCTTTTGAATCCCAACATTCGAATCGCGTGTGACTTATTATCTCAGCTCTTCTCCGTTATAGTTTATTGGAGATACTCTGGCCTAAAGCCATTGGAACTCGCTTACATTGAAGAGCACCTGTTATATTTGGCAAAAAACGGATCGAAGGTTCCTTCTACAAGTAAAAGCATATTTTTCGAAAGATCGGATGCCCTTGATCCTTGATTTATTTTTTTAAATTATAAAATACCTTTTACCTTTCGGTGTCGGCTTTTAAATTCATTACATTTGACATTACATGTATATTTATAAGATTATAATTGTTACATTCTTTTTTATTTCTGGTTAGTTTTTTAGCTTATCCCATCGAATCCCTCGTATTTCGGCTGCTTTTCTTACTTCTTCTCTCCAAGATTTTCTAAATTTCTCTTTCCTCGTTCCCTCGCTTCATAAACTTTCTTTACTATTCATTGCTGTCCCATCCTTGTTACATGTCCTAAGTATCTTAATTGGCTCTGCTGGTTCTATGTTAAGTTCTTCTCTATATGTGCCATTTCTTATCCTGTCCATCTGTTCTATTTTTTATTTTTCTCAGGAATCTCACTTCCGTGACTGTTATTCTGCTCCTTTGAGCCTTCGTTTTTGTTCATGATTCGTTTCCATATGTCAATATGGGTTTCATTATCCTCTTAATTATTGGTACTATAGTCTTCTACGTTATTTTTTTTCTACCTGTTTTTTTTATTCGTTCATTTAATTCGTCTTCCAGGCTGCCCTCGCTGTTTATTATGCTTCCTAGGTATTTGTATTTCTTCACTTGTTCTAATTGTATCTCATTTATTATGATGTCGTGTTTTTCTTCGTTTACTCCTTCTATTATCATTGTTTTTGTTTTCTGTATGTTTATATTCATATTTGCCCTTTCTAACTGTTCGTTTATTGTTGCTACGTTGTATTGTAGATCCTCTTAGGTTTCCGTGAGTATTACCATATCGTCCGCATAGTTTAGCTATGTAAGTTGAATTTTCTTCACGTTCCACATCCCTACTTTCTAGTGCTAATAAACTAAACTAAACTAAAAACTAAACATAGTTTTTATTGATTAACGAACCGAAGGATTTCGTGTTCCTATAACTTCTGTGGCCTTAACGATGCCCAGTCCTTCACAGCGTCTATGACTTAGTCGTCCGAATTAAGGCGATGCTCTTTCAGATATTTGTGTAAAGGACCAAACACATGAAAAGTAATGGCATTTTCTTATTGAAAAAAATAGCACAATGTTTGATTTACTTTTTCTTAATTTATGCACCAGTTTTTGACTTGCTTACGCTTGAAACAAAACTTTATGTGACTTTAAATTATTTGTGTATTTATTATTTGTATTATTATTATTATAAAGCTTGTTTCATAAGCAGTTGAAAATTAAGTGTAAAAATTTGAACCTCATTGGCCAAGTATTTAGAACTTACAATTTTTGTACTGGTAGTATTATTGTGCAATTAACTTATTCAGTTATTGAAATAAAACAACACATTTATTGTTGAACACTGCAACATGTTTCTGTGTGGCGGACATGTTGCAGTGTTCAACAATAAATGTGAAACCCACCCAACTGTGTTGTTTTATTTCAATTTGTTATGGAGTTTCCTCAAGTATCCTCTTCAATTCAATATCTTATTCAGTTATTAAATCTAATCCAGTCACATGCCTTTTTAAAGAGCTTTTATTTAAATTTATAATTTTTGAGTAGATTTAGCTAGATTAATTTTATTTTTAACGCAGGCACTAAACTGCGTTAATTACTTTAGAGAAACAATTATCCTTATTTACACATTCATTTATTACAGGATATTTTATTTGCAAATAAAGTCTATGTATAAGTGCACTTCCATAATAATTTCACCAATTAATTCTGTGTATAATAAATCCAATATTCTTTCCACAAATGAAATTCTGTAATGAGATTTCAAATGCTCCCCCTTTTTTTCCAAGTAAAAATCCTAGTTATAAAAAAATGCGAACATCTGAGTAATTTCCTGCGTTTGCAATATCTGGGCTTCCTTTATTGTACTTCTGTACTTGGTCCCCTCTTCCCACCATCAAAGGGGACGCTCTCGGTTAGGTAAAGGGAATCCTCAGATGTTGATTGGCAATTTATTTACCCTGCAGGCATTTGATTCCGTTTTCTCTCTTCTTCCTGTCCCACTTCACTTGTTACTGAATCCTGTTTAATCCAAGTCTCCCCGTCTCTTATCAGACGCACTACATCCATTCCGCCACCTCATCTACTCGTCTTCTGTCCACTTACACCCCCTGAGATGGGTAAACAATTATTACACACAAATCAGTATCAGGTTACCGTGAGAGATTGGAAAAATCGATTGGTTTAATAATTATTAAATACATTACACACAATTAATTTACGGTACTTAAACCACATAATCTGTTTCCACTTGTAGATTTTATGCTACAAAAGAAAATTAGTTAAAAATAGTTAGAGTATATATTTAAAAATAATTTACTTGTTGGATTACTACAAGCACACTCGAAAACCCCTTTCCTTTGATCTCTGGCGCGGTTTTCACTTTCATCCCGAAAGAGTTACGATTGCAGCAATTCACATGAAAACCCACGCTTTGATATGTTTTTTTTTTTTATTCATCTCCGACGTCAGTGTGCGGAGGCGCAAAAGTTAAGTGACAAATTCTAACGCTTTGACTCTATTTTACCCGTTTTAGAAAAAAAATATGCGCCGACTAATTCACGCTCCGTTGAAAATCCATATTTCGAGGGAGCGAAATATATTTATCAAAGTACCAATTTGAAGCAAAGTTCGCGGAATTCAGTTGCAAATTAGCGCCGTAAATTATAACTTCAAATGAACCCGCACTCTCTCGCTCGCGCAACGCGACGCGATCTCTTTCTGGCGCGAGTGTTTTAAAATTTTCTCCAGGTTAATTACGTTTTATTCGTAATTAACTTCTCTTTCACACTTCGTTTTGCTCGCGTTTTGAAAATCTGCCGGAGACGGCGCGCCCGGATTCAATCGAATTTCTAATTAATTAAATTCATGTGCCGATGATTTTTTAATTAATTGACGGTTCCAAAATAGGCAATTAACCCTAGTTTCTGGAGTATTCTTGCCGGCCGTGGAAGAGAACGATGCCGGGTAATTAGTCCGCCTCTGTGGAAAGCAGTAAATTCGCTCGTAAATATCGATTAGATAGAATTTCGTTTCCATAACGGATTAAATTTATTATAGAAATATTATAGCATATATTTTACTCCCAATAGATTACATATTATATTGTAATAAAACATACATTTCTAAATTCTAAATAAAACTTCCTTTCCTAAATCTGATTGTAAATAATTCTTCAAGATTTAAATTACAACAGAAAAATCTAAAACAAGTTAACATGCTAAATCAAATATAATCTGCTTTCAATCAAATTGCCATTCAGCAAAACACTAATGTATGATCTTTAAGTTGGAAGGTGTTATAGAGGAAGCCCACACACATCTACCTTGTAACGTTCATTAATGTAACTTGTTTAGCTCCCTAAAATTAAAATAATGTTAATGTTGTTAATGAGTATATAAGTATTATTGTAGCTTAGGTAACATTATATATGCAGGGGTGGTGGGTGCTTTTTATCCTATAATATATACTATCCAACGGTTTAGATGGTTTCCCTATATAAAATATTAAGAAAACCAAGTTAATCTTTAACAAAATTGTTGATATTTAAATCAAACTTAATAAGTATTATAACATCGTCTTCATTACTAAATCACACACTCTTAAAGTTATTAATAGTGTTTTAGCGAATGATTTAGAAACATGTTAATTAAAAACGTAAAAAAAGGTTGACCATAGCTGTTTCGAAAGTCTGTTTGTAATTTCAAATACATTGTGCTCCATTATTAGTTTGATAAAAAATACACATTGATCGACTGTAGCTAACAGTATTAAATTTTTTTTAGTACATTTTTTAGTATGTTAATTGTTTCGTCTATTGACACACTGTGGGGAATAATACGCCAAAAGAGACCAAAATTTCATCAGGTTTGAATTTATTTGATTTAAAATATTTTTTTACAAAAGTAAATTTTATTAATCATGATCCGGTCAATCAAATTTGTTTTGTATTGCTTTATATAAAGACATTCTTTCGGAAAAGAATTGAAACTGTCTAAGTATTCATTTTCGTTCAAAAAAAACATTGCATTACCTTTATCCAAAATATATCTTTCACTGTTTTAATTTGTCTAGATTATTCATTGCGTTCTTCCTGTGTGGTTTCCTGCAATTCTTCTCGAGTGATTCCTCAAATTTAGAAAAGAAACACAAGTAATTTACTGAATACAAATTTGATCACGAGCAGATTTTAACTATAATTATCAGCAATGCGAAGAGCGGTGGATTGTACAGGTTCCAATGTAGACAGCTGTTTTAATGTCGGCCAAAGCTATTTCTAAAAGAGTTTCACACCAATCAATCGCCCACATATTCCCATAGAAATAGTGTTGAAAGGTATCCAAGTAGCTGCTCCTAAATTGGAAACTGTCAAATCCACCGCTCTTCGAATTGCTTTGTATTCAGTAAAACACTCGTATCTCTTTTATAAATTGGAGAGTGGAAGAGGGGCAACCCTACCTGAACATTGTTACTTTCACTACTGTCACTTTTTAGTTCCATAACACAAAACCAAAAATTATGTAGATATTGCAAATACAGAATATTGCTGCTTGAGTTTCATTGAATAGGTAGGGTGAGTGGTTGGCAACAATTCTTGTTCAGCATTATATTTTAATAAACGATTTCCCTAGAAAAAGAAAAGAAATCTGCATTTTATTAAACAGATATTAACCAAAATACTCCTATATAATTTATAGGTTGGAGAGTGAATAGTGGCCATCCACCCAACCTACATATACAATGTTATTTACACCACTATTAACTGTTTTAGTTCCTTGAAACAAAAATAAAGATACCTTATAAATCTGCTTGTAATCAAATTGATGTTAAGAAACATACATACTTCTCTATCTATAGGTTGAAGGGTGGGATAGAGGCCACTCATCCTATATAGATATTACTACTTTAACTACTTTAAATATGTAGACGTTGTTAATGATTTTTTAAGCACTGTTAAAACTTGAAACACATTGTTAATGTAGGATGGGTGGATCATTATATCAATTATAAGAGACAGTTTCCCTGCAAAAAATAATAAGCTAAAGTATCGTAAATGATTTCGATCATTCTATCACCGACAAAATTGGTGGCATACTGGGAACCGAGACTGAAGTTTATTTGTTTGAATTGTTGGTATGATGTTTTTCTTCGTATTTTCGACAGCTTATTGATCTGCATTTGGAAACCAAGTGATTTCAGCCAAGGCAGTGTAACAAAGACATTTCTCTTTGATGAAAGTGAGTATTCTTTCAGCACTGAGGTTGATAATATCTTTCCGATTTGTAGATTAGATGTGCACCGTTGCACAAGTCACAATTGATGTCTGCAATTTGAACAAAAAACACTTTGGGTTTTGGATAAATGTTCAAATTACTCACATGATTCTTATTATCTCGCGTTGCTTCTAGTTGTTTGCACTTCGAAGATAGAAGATAAGAACTTAGTAATTTCGTCGTAAGTTGACACTTCAACGCAGGTGCGTCCTTCACACTTCTTTTGTAGAGAGTTGTCCAATTTTTCTGCGATCAATTCCACTATGAAGTCACCACAATGTTCGATTGGACGGCCAAGTTTATGCAAGAAACCGTAATTTATCGCAACTGCAACGATGAGGTGGCTTCATTTATGGCAGATAAATGAGCGATTGACTGTACCGTTTCACAATAAAGCAATCGTTTTGATAACGATCATTAAATTGTTTCCATGGTAGGTTATAGTTACTATCTGAGTTCTTCAAATATTTCCTTGATGATAATAGAACTTATTCTTATTTGATAACGATGCATTGGATTACGGATTGGAATGAGTCACAAAAACTAGGACAATTCTATTAGTGAAAGTTGCACTCGTTGATTAGAAATTAAATATATAGTTGCACTCGTTGTTGCGATTCAGCTGTAGCATGTGTTGCGCTAATTGCAGTGTGAAGTCTAAACAATGCTTTCGCACGAATTATAAGAGTCTTTCCAATCCTTATGAATTTACGTTCTTCTTTGTAGATGTTAATATCTTTGTCATCTAAGTTTGTTTTAATCTCTCTAAATTCCTTAAACGCTGGTCTATGTAATTTTTAAAATCATCTGGTGTGTGCAGGGACTTTTCCTTTTTGTTTTGTAGTTTTTAAATTATAGTCGCCGATATTTTCTTGCTTGAAGCATTGGTGCCCATAAAGATAGAAGTTCTAATCCGTACTACTTGCAGCAGAATACACACATATGAAGCGAGATTTGCAAGTGCGTCCTTCCCACGCCTTCTGAAGAGTGTTGTCCAATTTTTCTGCGACCAATTCCACTAGAAAGTCACACAAAGTTCAAGTTTTATAGACTTTTGCGAACACGGTTGATCAGTGATTGTATTAATATAATAATAATGATAATAGTTCTTTATTTCAGTGTTCCTACAATAATTTACACAGATTATGTTCAAATATTACAGTTACATGAAATAAGTCAAAAATAAACAGTAATAAATACAAAAAGAAAACTAACGTACTATTGCATAAAATTCCTGTATATTGTAGGGTTCTAACTCAATCAGGAACTCTTTTAAAGATGTTTTTAATTTTGAGAATGTTTGGGATTCTCTTATATGTTTAGGAAGATGATTAAATAACTTAAGGCATGAGTAATGTGAGCCCTTTTCAAAAAAAGCTAATTTGTGTTGAGGGTATATGTACTGGATGCCATGCCTAGTGTTATGTGAATTAATAAATCTCTGCTTTTGAAAGAGATATTTGTGTTTCCACAAAAATTTTATACTTTCGTATATATAAATTCCTATAAAAGTTAATATATTTTCGCGTCGGAATAGTCCTCTACAGCTATCACTATATTTTATTTGGTTCATTATTCTAATTGCTCGTTTTTGAATCAAAAATATTGTTGCAGCATTTATCCCATTGCCCCAAAATAGGATTCCATATTTCAAATGCGAATAAAAGTTCGCATGGTAGAATATTTTTAATATATTTTTATTGGTAGTTCTGGAAAGCACCGTAGCAAGCTCGACTTAGGATTTTTTAAAGGTTTTCAATATGTTCATTATAGTTTAAGTTTTCATCAAGATATATTCCAAAAAAATTAGCAGTAGGTGTAAAGTCATAGTTAACATTATCTAATTTAATTAAACATGGTGTTTCGACATTTTGATTTGTTTTAAATAAGGTGAATAAAACTATATAAGTACTTTCAAAAATATATTGTAAGACGCTACAATTGTTTCGCCACACTGATATGATTTATATTTTTGAAAGTACTTATATAGTTTTATTCATATAAAGTGAAGATGAACTTTCAACATTTATCAGCCTCATCAATCAATTATTTAAATAAGGTGCATTTCGTTTTGCTTGAATGTAATATTGAGTTATTGTTATGAAACCAATTCGTTAAGTTGCCAAGTATTATATTTCCGGTGTCAATTACATCACTAAACGTTGACCCCATCAATATTATATTTGTATCGTCAGCATAGCTTATTAAATGACAATCATCTGATACACATGTGCTTATATCATTTTTAAAAATATTGAAGAGAAGTGGTATTATTACAGGAATAAATAAGCTAAGCGTTAACACTTATATTCATCAAAGAATACAAAATAACTATCGGCCATCTTCTGGTATTTCTTGACACATCATAAGCAGCACTGAATTGGAGTGTCAACCCCTCCTTTTGTTTTATTATAATAGGTGATAATTTCTTGTTTATATTTTTCAGACGATGCATCAATAGCATCATCGTGATGTAAACTGCATATTAGAACTACATTCTTATATTTTTTGGGTACGTTAGACACAATAATTGTATTTTCTTGAAATCCGAATATCGAGAAATTTACAGGTCGAACTCTTGTATTGGTAAATTCAAGAGGAAGTTCCTTCTAATTTTTCTTAATAGTACCTACATCGGTTATTGTATGCCCTGTCAAGAGTTTGTTGACTAAAGACATACTAGTGAACCAGTTATCACAGGTTACATTTCGATTTGTTCCGGAAATTGAGGGTTTTTCTTTATGGACCAGGAGGTTGCTTTCCAACATATACTTCTAAGTTTGATGCATGTGATGTGGCAGAATCAACCATAGCAAATATTTTTAATCCATATCTGCTTGGTTTACTGGGAATATATTGTTTGAATCCACATCATCCTCTAAAAGCTTCCAGTTTTTCGTCGATTGTTACATTTGCTCCAACAGTGTATGAATTTTTATAATTTTCGGTACCCCGACTGTAGGGTTAAATTATAAAAGACGGTTTCTCTATAAGAAATATTTAAAAAAGAAATAAAACTAATATAAATTCGCTTGCAAACGAATTGATATAGAGAAAAACCTCCATGAAATTTCAATATATTAAAGGGTGGGATTGTTAAATTAGTGAAGTAAATAAATGTACACGCTTTTAATGTTTTGCACAGACTGATAATATATTTCTTCGTTAGTTCATATAATACTTACAGAGGGCGTTTTTCTTTTAAAACCTCATTTACAATCTACTACACAACTGGTTCTAGCTCTTTCTGTTAGATTCCAGGCATATGTATCAAAAAACGACTCTACCTCTTCTCTCATGGCCATCCGCCAGGAGTCGTTGTCTGGTCTAGACAGTGCTTCACTCACTGTAAGAGGGTCACATTCTAGAGTTGTATCTGTTCCACATAGATACGTTACATAGTTCACAAACCATTTCGGTTTTGGTTCTCTGGCTAATCATCTTACTGTTTCTGTGTTATCTTCATTTTTTTACCTGACATGTTTCTTTATCATTTGGGGTTTGTTCTTCTGAGGTATCTTCTTGGTTTTCAATGTTAACTCCCACTGAATCTAAGATTCTGACCAATACGCTATCAGTTTCATTCTCTATTAGAATTACATCTCTACTGATGAACTGATGATTACCTTATTCTTGGATTTGTCATTCAGTCTAAATTCTTTCGTGTGACCACAGTAGCTCAAAAGAATAAGCTTTCATGATTTCTTACCCCATTTGGGTCAGATTTATTTTTGTTCCACATTTTAAATGGTGTTTCAACTTTTATTCCTGAACAAATTGATCTGTTCCTTAGATATGCGGCAGCTTCTGCACAAAACCTGTTTTCAATATTCGCATCGGAAAGCAAACATTTTGTCTTTTCTAAAAAAGTTCTATCTGATGAGCCGTTTTATTCCGGAATGTATGGTGCTGTCGTTTGGGGTATTATGACATGATCCTCCAAATAGTTCTGGAATTCTTCATTATAGAATTTGGTTTCTCTATCAGATCTTAGAATATTAATTTTTCTTTCTTGCTGGTTTTCTACTTCATTCTAAAATATCTTGAAATATTTGATGACTTGTTCCTTGAATTTCAGAAAATAACTAAGTAATCGTTCTAAAAAGTGACAAAATATTTCGATCCTCTAATAAACTTGTTTTCCGTTGGTCTACTCAAGTCTGTAAGAATGATATCCAATATAATAATCTGGAGTCTTGCTTGTTGAAGGGTAACCTTATCTGCTTGCCCTCAAAACAAACCAAGCAGTTCTTGACGCTATGGTTAGCATCCTTTTTAAACTATATTCTTGTTACTCCAACTTTTCTGATCTTGTCTAAATCTGCTGAATTTATGTGCGCAAGTCTCCTATGCTAACTGTCTTCTGGTAAATTTTTGCAGTAGCAAGTAAGCACTAATTTAATTTAGCAAAGTTTAGTCTATATACATTTTGTATACGTTCAGCTACACCAACTTCGAAACTATTTCTATTAAACATGTTGCAGGAATTCTTTGTGAAGTTGAATGAATTTTAATTTTTATTAAGTTGACTGACAGATAGAAGAAGAAGAAGGTACAAAAACTAGTTTTTTTGAAAAATACACTATGACTAACATTATTTAAACTGTTGTTAAATTAGTGTCTCTCAACCATGTGACTGTGAGTCTTCCTTCATTTGCCACTGTAATATACCGAACCCTACAATCGTGTTACTTGTTGTTCATAAATTGTTCACTTGTGACTAGATGAACACTATCCCCTGAATCCACGTACCAATCGTCCCACTTTTAAACCGTCATGTTAAGAAGCATTCACTTTTCCACCGCTTGAACCGTTTTGGTCATTCAAAGCAAGAGGTTGCGAAGAAAGAGGTAAAAGAGAAGAACGAATAAAAAGATTCAAGATAGATTCTCATATGAACCTAAAATTATTAGTGTTGGTGTCTACTGCGTACACTCGACCCTTTAGTTCTTTTACACTAAGTATTTCTATATCAAAGCCCTGAATAACCTGTTCTTAAAACATTAGTACATTATATAAATACCAAATTAATTTTGTATTTTAGTGTATAGAATACTTGATAGGCAATACAAAAGAATATTCTAGCAGCACATTGAGGGTTTTCATTACAAATTTCCACAATGAAAAGGAGATCAAGACATATAGATTTCAAATACATTGCCTGTCTATTATTGACCCAAGAAAGAAAAAAAGAAGAGTGAAAAGCTATATCCATAAAATTAGTCAAATGATTAGTCGCTTAAGCTGAGTTAATCAATAATTATCTAATTGAATTCTTAATGTAAGATTATGATAATACTTGAGTAAGTAGAAAAATTTTGCGATAATATAGATGTTCTTATTTGTTAGAAGTAATAAATTATGAATGGTCTACCCCACAAATCAAGTCACATTTTAGTAACAGCTCTAAATTGAGTGTAGCGTTACTGATTATTAATAAACTCCTTGAAAAACTATCGACATATAAGGGAGGTATTTAATATTATTGGGGAGGAAATAAAGTACGCTGCAATGGGCAGTACAAATCAAAGCAATAATTTAATTGAACAAGAATTGATGGATCCATTGTAACATGTACAACATCCCAGCAGACTATCGATTACACCATTCGCCACGACTTTTGTGTGAAGACTAATTGCTAAACTTATTACAGATATCGCAAATAAGAGACGTTCCACTGCGAAAAAGGGAGACGGGGGAGTGCTGGCGTGGTCTGCATAGCTGCATTGGGGCGATATCGTCGTCGGTTTGACAGCAACAAGCGCCCTAGCGTAAAACTGATATGACGCTCTGTATACACACGAGCTTCCGCCAGTGAATTCAATCAGAAATCATTGTTTAGAAGTTATATTTCCTCCTGCTCCTCTCTAGCGCTCGCCGGTTTCTATGGAGAACTCGCTCACAATGTGTACAGGTAACTTCTTTCATTCACTGTCTCATTGTCTGCACCACTCAATTGTAGATTGTTTCCTCTTGTCTACTCTAACGAACGCTTTATTCGGACGTCTATATCTCTGGAGACAATCCCTTATGATAAAATCAATTATAATTTTTTTATAAACTAAATCCTTACATAAGAAATATAAAGAAACTCGGAAAAGACTTATATTCAATTTGTTGTACAGCATTTAATCCTAAGAAGAAAAGATTTTTAAAACTATTTTAATCCTCTCTTTAGAAAATTTTAAACATATGTTTTAATAACCGTATTCATTCTCTTAATCCGCATTTTATTTGCATTAGCAAGTGAATCAAGGAGCTCCACAATTTCAGCGCAGACTGTGACGTGTGCGACATTTAACAGCCCCAACATAATGTGTCCTTTAAGGGCGATGAAACGTTTAAAACCCCATAAACTGAATTTATAGATCGTGATAACTAATACAGCATTTTGTTTCAGTACTTCAGGTATTTTAATGATCATTACAAGTCGCGTTTTCGCGTAAATTATCGCGAGCGTTCATAAAATTTCCACGCTCGTTCATGCTTCACACCTCGCTGCGCCGTGCTTCCGTAATGAAATCCCTTTGACTCCAGCGAAAGCTCGTAGAATCAGTATCTTTTGTAAATTGTGAATGTAACTTGGAACAATGTTAATGTGACTTCGCGGTGAAATCGGCGTGTATTTTATTAACGCTGTCGTTACTCGGTTGGTTTCTACTGAAAATTATTTGCTTTTTTTTAGAATAAGTTTATGATTTTAAGCTAGGTTTGTCTACTAGTAAATAATAATCCAAATTATTTTTAACTTGAGTTTAAAAACACACTTTTTGCAACCGCTGTTGGTATGATTACCAAGCTCATATCGTATCTGTGTCTTAGAAGTTGGTAATTCAAAGCAATTGTGCTAGCTAACTGTCCAAATGGTCCCGCATATAATTATCATTTTAACTGGATGGACCTCCTTTATGCTTTCTAATTTTCATTTTGATGGTTTTCCTTGAATATCACTACTTTATCTACTCTAATATCATAACTCCTTTTCTCTACGAATCTCCATCTTAGATGTAGACTCCCATTAATAGAAACGACGATGATATTCACTAGCTCATTATAAGTTTGTCCAATGAAAAATTAAGCAGTTGGTAATACTACAATGTCTTCCGGACCATTACTGATTGTCATCCAATCTTCAGCAATTCGCTTATTCCATCCCATGGCTTGGGTTGTGTTAATGTTTGACTGTAGATATGTTGCAATAATATATCAAAGTCATCTACTAGGAACGCTAGTCCAGTATGTTATGGGTATCGCGAAACTGCTGATGTTACGGAAAACTTTGAAAAGGTCGGATTTGCAGAAGTCTAGCGTGTTAAAGTATCTGCATGCAACTTTGTTGCATCTTTTGAAAGTACACTTGCGCACGCGGAGTTTAATATCATGCACTTTTTATCTTGTGAAATGACTTATCTAAAAAGTTTGTTGGCTTTTGCAATAAGTTTGCTGCTTATCCGGAGACGACTTGTTCTAGTCCTCGTATAACCCCAGTAACTGCTGACTTAAGGTTTCTTGTTGTTTTGCCAGCGAGTTTAATTCATCTATATTATTTGAAACTGATAAGTTAAATGTCACTTGCTCATCCTTTAGTGTACATAACTTCTCGTATGGAAGTGCTGATATGATTCATGTCGTAATGCTGATCGTATGTCGTCGGACCAGGTGGAGCTCTTCTTTGATATCCATGTTGTGGCAAGTAAGTGTTGTCAAAGCTTTTCATGCGGGAGCTTATGTTTGACTTGGGATCGTAAATCCAAATTGTGCCACCGGACCTAGACGTTCGACGAGTTGGAAGTAGATAAAGATGCTCGCGCGGAGCTTTATGATTGACTCAGGTCGCAAACCCAAACCAACAGTAGGTAGACTCAATAGAGTGTTAAAGTGTTTCTGTTGTCAACTAAACGAACAACGATGGGAACTTGGGATCGAATTCCAATTCTACGAAAACAACTAGATAAGTCCGCTTTAAATTTTTCTTTAATTGGCTCCTACTGTATCATCAAATGGGCAACGAATCAGGTTCGAAAGAACAATGTGTATGCACACGCTGCTGTGATGAAAGCCGGTACGGGGATGAGCTCGTCTGCTCGTGCACTATTTGTTAACGATGGGTGTAAAGCAACGAAAACAAAGCTGGTCGAGGAGGCTATTGTTCTCTGAAGTTTCTAAGCGCTTCGTTGCGAAACAAGTAACCTCGTTCGAGACAACCTATAGGACAGTCAACCATTGAATTAAATAGCCGGAGAGCGTTTAGTTAGAGATATGGCGGCAAGCTTATTTAATCTTTGTAGTCCGCTGTTCGCTTCTTGAATTGAACAACCAACTTAAAAAACCACTTTCCTAAATAATATGCAGCATTCAATAAATGTATCGATGTAATATAAGTAAAAAAAGTAAAAACTATTTACATAAACGCTATAAAAGAACTAAATTGCAACATGATTATTCAGTATTTAAAGAAATAGAAACCTAGCTAAACACAGTTTACATAATGATTATAATGCATTTATTCTTAACTCACAATCAAATATAATTAAGGATCCAAATAAATTTTGGAACTTCGTTAATTCAAAAAGGGGTTCATACGCAATTCCAAATACATTAAGAAACAACGATGTTTTATTCAGTACTCCTCAAGATATAGCTGATGGCTTTACACAATATTTTATAGACCTATTAGTATCTTATCTAATCTGTCAAAGGCCTTTAAAATGTGTATATACAGCCAACTATATTATGAAGTACAACCATTATTATCATCAAGTCAGCATGGGTTTATGGACAATTAGTAACCTTTTTACAATTACTCAATTTATAAGCAATAACATGGATAAACGATTACAAGTAGATGTAATATGTATTGAAAACTGGTGTTCCTCAAGACTCCAACCTTGGACCTTTGTTATTTCTAATTTACGTCAAAGTGGTATACCAAAAATAGATGACCAATCATAGTGGTAGAGCTATTGAGCTAGACAAAACTTTTAAAGATTTACGTGTCACTTTCGACAGTCATTTAAGTTTCAGGAACCATATTATAAAAATCGCAAAATCTTCTTGGAAATGTTTAGGTTTTATAATTCGTCAACGAAGAGATTTTAAAAATATTCAATGTACCAAACTTCTTTATCGCTTACTCTCTTGTTCGATCAAAATTAGAGTATGCGTCTATAATTTGCTCACCATACTATAATTTCTACATAAAAATCGAAAGGATACAAAAACGTTTTTTCAAATATTTGTACTATGTAAGAACGCGTAGGTATCCTGTCCAAGGTTACCCCTATAAGAATCTATTAGATTTTATTGATGAAGCCTCCTTGTGAAGTGAAGTAAGGAATAAACTGTGTGTTACTTTTATGTACCATCTAACTTTACACGTGCATGTAACACATTTTATATCAGCGGTTCAAATACTAATATTGGTTCTCGATCCCCAGTCAGTGATATGTCTCTAAATTTTAATGTTATATGCAAATATTGTGATATTCATAATGACAATCTTGATTTTATAATTCAATTAGTAAGACAAAAATTCAAAGTCACTATTTTCTAAATTAAGTTCTCTTCCCAAATTGATTATAAATATCACACAGATCTGTTACAATAATCTCTTTGTAATTATGCATTAGTTACTATGTTGTCTCAGCTTAAGTTATTATTATATTATATATTTAAGTTAATTATTTTATTTTATGTTATGCAAATTATATCTAATTATGTTGTCCTGTAATTGGAATGTGTATTCTGTTGTGCAAATAAACATTATTATTATTAGCCATAAATAACGAAAAATACATCTCTTTATTTGATAACAAACAAACTTTCAAAGCCAACTCTATTTTCCTTAAAGCAAAACTCAAGAAAAGAGCGGCACATTTTAAACCTATAAAGTAAAAAAATGTTTATAAACAAGAACACATATCTATAAAATAATCTGCCGCCCTTTACTTGACTATTCACCTATCCTCTTCTACAACCCTCACCCTAAAACCAAAATTAAATTATTTCCTGCATTAATCCACCACTCTCGCTAAAAAGTAAGTACTAATTCCTACCCATTATGAAAAACTAGATTCCCCATATAATTTAAAAGCATCATAAAAAATGTGAGCAATCAATCTACGATGAAGGAACTGCTTTCGAACAATCTGTGATACAAGCGTACAAAGAGGTGTTTGCCGTCATCTGCAGCTTCAGTTTCTGTTTCAACATTTATCGCGTACACCAGCCATTTCCAGCTAATACTAAGCGAATTCCCATTATATAAATCTTAAAATTTTTCTTTGAGGTAGTTTATACAGTAGTTTAATAGGTAGGTGTCGATTTTCCATTTCACATTCATATCAAAGAAATGATTTAAAAAAAACATTTATGTACGAAAAATAATGTCATTAAGTCCGTTCTTTTCCTGATGTCGAGTTTAGAAGTTGTTTATGCATTTTTCCAACATATTGGCCTGAGTGATGGCATTGGACAGCTGATCAAAGGTCCGTGGTTTCTCAATACATATGCGAGCCTTTAGGTACCTCCACAGAAAAAAAGGCCAATCGATATCCCCTCGTAGCGAAACGAGTCGTCCCGGAAAATTTTTTCTCAAAAATGCCATAGACTTCCTTAAAGTGCGACAATTGCTGAAAAAAATATTAAGTTTTTCGCTATGAAGTGATCATTCATGGATTTCCCTCGGATTGTTGTCTGACCAGTAGCGACAGATTTGTTTATTAATGTACTCCGGTAAGTGGAAGAGCACTTCAGTATTATATGTGCAAATCGTAGCCTCCAAAGCATCTACGATTCCATAACAAATAAACCAAACAAAATAGCAAAATCGGGTGGTCACATATCAACCATTCCGGAAACGTTAGATTCCCCCTGCGCTGAGTAATACGCGTTCTAAAAACACCATACTTCCCTGCCGGACCCTGTATATTCCAATATAGGATTTTTTAATTAATATTTTTTGATAATTTCAAATAAGTACTGGAAAGCCAATTTAAACCAATAAAGACTGGAAAGCCAATTTGAAAATATTAATATGTATCTTAAAATAATCTTTGCATTGTGCATTTACCTAACTATTCGTTAATACTATTTTGATTTTTGATAGAAATACAGATTTTCTTTCTACGAGCCATGCCTCAATATCAAAGATGATGATACCATATAGTAGAAAAAAATCTTTAATTGAATGCATTATTAATCCAAACAATTTATTTGCAATTTTGGAAAGATTCTTCCTGCAGATGTTGGACAATGACAAGGAGTTACAGTTGGAAGAGATTATACTTAATAAAATTTATAAAATGCGAGCATTTATAATCTGATCTTTCGTTAAACTGAATTCTTTAAAAATGCAACCAAGCAATATTATAAATTATAATCCGAATTTGATAGTTCGCATTAACCAGTTCCATCTGAACAAGTTGGTGTCATTTCAAAGATTAACATTTTTGGACTTGAAGATATTAATGCGACAATTTTTAAGAGTCTAACGCCATTCCAAAACGTTTGTGCTCTTTGGCGTTGCACTCTCCATTCTAGCAAACAAACAATCGCATCCCCGCAAAAGATCGTATTAAGTTCCCTACGCCCAAAATGTTAAACAATTAGAATTTTATAGGACCGTGAATAAAAACAAATTTAAAAGGTGTGATTTGAATTATAATCCGCTGTCAACAACAAACACGGAACGGTTTCCATTTATTTCGGATCTCATCAGCATAGCGCAATTGAAGACTGAGAAACACAGTTTTACTTTGGAGCTTCAGGTATTCGTAATTATCTTGTATTACGAATACCTGAAGCTAATTAAAGTATTCAATGATTTCACATTATTATTCTTACAATTGTCGCTGATGAATGTTCCCTATGATTGTCGGCGGTTATCCAACCAACTAGGTAATCTAAATCATTGTTTAGACAATAAATGTAATTTATTTTTGTAGTCTTCTTCATAAGACTATAAAATTGATTAGACGCCAAATAATTGCATAATATTTTTAGCATTAACGTAAAAAAAACAGCATAACTGACTGATCTAATAATTTTTTATCTTTTTTTCTACAACTAAACTGCATCAAGAAAACTAAAAACGACAAAGCAAGTATGAATCAACTCAGTTGTTAACAATGTCAAGAATTGATAGAAGTCTGCAGATTAACCAATTATCTAACTTTGAAGTTGGAAAAATTTGTTAAACTCTGTGGCCTAAATTTTTCCAAACAAAAAAGTTAATCAGTACCGACATATTCTTCTTAAATTATCTAAGTTTTTTATAAATCGACTATTCTACTGAACTAAACGTTTATTTAACCATTTTGTATACAAAGAGAACGGATGGCCCGTTCGCTCGCGCGCATGCACACAAGAAGTGTAATTCCGGCGGAATTGTCGCATCTCCCTCATTATGTAGGTGGCGAAAGCGTCTAAGCATGACAATTCAAATAACTCAATACTCCATCCAATTGAGTGCTTCGTTATCGTAAAAGGATAAATAATCAAATATCTGGCGTTTTCAGCTTTATATACGGATCCGTTGGTGTGCTGACCGTTGATGCATCTAGCATATGAAACTTCTCGATCACCCTGTGAATGTAACTGGATTGGATGAATATACGACGATCGTTAGCTTCATCTGTCTCGTCCAGGATCTCTATCCCAACAAAATATCCAGATTCCGAAACTGTTATTTCGAACTGCTACAAATATTGACCTTTGAAGTCTGCATACTTCATCCAAGTTGAGATTAGCTTTGTCTGGAAGAATGCCGTTCGAACATCGAACTACAAGATCTTATAATCATTTTTGACAGCTTTGGCCAACAGGATTATAATTGAATCGAACCATGTAGTAGGCGAGAGTGTGTTCGTCGAAAATTATGTTCCTCGAAACATTCACCTTCTTGTTCACTGGATCAAAGTCAGTAGTTATCGGAATTTCCTTCGTATCCAACAAATATGAGTTTGCTGGATTAGTCATCCAACTTAGTTCTTAGGCTGTCGGGGATGTGCATGAATGTGGTGTAGCCGAACTTTTTCGGGTGTGGCAATGTCGGCTTCCTCCCAATGAAGATCTCGTATGGCGTAGTTCCCTTCTCGCTCGTCGGAGTGCGGTTGAGAACGTATACAGCAATGTTTACCGCTTAGCCCCAGAAGTACTTTCGCGTATCCATGACATTTACCTTTTTACGCGGTCGTTCTCCAAAATTATACCTTTCTTCTTCAAATAGCTCTGCAAATCTTAATTTATGTACATCCGACCATTATCGCGGTGCAAAAACTTGACCTTGCAACCGTGCTGCTTCTCCTCCATCTGCACATACTATTTCAGGCGAGTCTGGACATCAGATTTTTGCTTCATGGTGCTAACAGTGAGGTACGATGTTGTACTGTCCTTGAACAGAACAAAGTATTTCGCTCCTCCAGATGATTCAATCGCAGTAGGGCCACACACATCAGAAAATACTCATTCTCCAACTTCCCCCCTTGCGGGCTTCTCTGGATGGGTAATGGAAACGATGTTGCTTACCATTCAACTAACTGACAGCCACGCCTATCGAAAATTCCGAAACTTCGGCAGAAATGTACTAATAATCTTTGACATTATCGCAGCGTCACTGACAACCTCACCAATATCCAATTTCTTCGCTAGATTTTTCACATTCGCAATGTGTTGGACAATACTGTCATTATCTTTCATGCGATACTCGTAAAAATATTTGTGTGCGATCATTTTGCTCCATTCAGACCATTGCAGGTAAGTAGAATCAAGCTTACCAATTATTTTATGAGATGACTCACAATTCTCAAACAAGACCCTCTGCGGATCCCAGTCAGCTGCCGGTTTCTACTCCACCCCATAAACGATGTCGTAGAGTCCTTTTGCTCGGAGCGCACAGTTTATTTGGAACTTCCATTGATTGTAGTTGCTGCCATCAAACTTGTTCAGGCTGTTCATGTCTAACTTTTCACCCATTGTGACGTTGCTTCAGTGACCCACGCGCGACTCACATGTACGCCACGAGTCTTCCAAAATCCGACTCACCGACTGCGATCTGGTATAAATAGTGTCCCGGGTCCATAACCTTTTGAATAAATCGACTATTTTACTGAACTAACCGTTTTGTATACAAAGAGAACGAATGGCCTCTTCGCTCGTGCGCGTACACTACTAGAAGTGCAATTCTGGCGGAATCGCCGTGTCTCCAACGTCGAAGCATGAAAATTCAAATAACTCAATATTTTTTTTTAGCCTGCTTGAAGCAAATATTCCATCTCGTCAAATTACTCAAAGAAATCGATACCCCTTCAACAGTATTTTGAACAAAGTCTGCCGGTCTTAGAAACAATACCTAAAAATGTACATCTTATAATGACTCCCAGAATTAAACTTAAATAAGATATGCGAAAACAATCAATTGGAAATAAAAGACACACTGTATTCACTTTTCTTTCCTTCACACTTACTCATTAATAAAACAAGTAAAAAATAATACAACGTGTCTCACTTTTAACAAACTTTTAGACAAACTAATGCTAAAGGCAAATTTTGTTTTGCAATTGGCATTGGCTGGATAATATATCTAAGAACTGCATTCTGGCGTATTTTATCCTTAATCTTTACTTATACTGACCATTAAGGTTATTTTGACGTAATTCAAAAAAATTTTGTACGATGTCATAAAAGACAGCATTTGATCAGTAATGTTTTATGACGAATTTCGATTGTTTTTGGTGAAATAATCGAAGGGAAACGGTAAAAATTTTTATGGTATATGGTGCTGACATTTGATACCATATCGTTGGGAACTCTAACTATTAAAAACACACTGATAGATCACTCCCTAGATTTGAATTTGACCGAGCATATATAGAATGGGTACCTATATTAGGCGATTATATTAAATAATACAACGTCAAATTCGTCACCTTGAGCATAAATGTATTGTTTTGTTAATACACCAATACTACAAAGAAAAATGAAAGAGAAAATAGCAACTCGAAAATGTTCCGCAGCGGAAGAAAGATCGCTCGCAATCGAAAGTCAAAAAATTAAAACTTACTCCCGACGTAACAGAATGAATCAAGAAGTAACACCTATAAGTTAAAATTTGAAATGTCCTTCAAATAAGAATGAAAACTATTATACTTCAAAAGTTTCGAGAGGCAGCGTTTTTAATTAACCAAAAAATTATCAAGCAAACTGAGAATATAGTTATAGCTTTAGTTATCAGAGTCATCATTATATAATTAGTCCAGATTTTCGATAGATTATCATTCATCAGAAGTAAGTCTTCAGTCGGGGCCATTTTTACGTTAACAGTATTAATCATATTATTTTTCTTTAGAGATTATAATGCTTATGAAATTTTTATATATTTACATCGTCTTAACAAACATTTAATTGCAATTTTGGCAGATTAATGGGTAATGAATTATATAGTGGTATAGGTCAAGAGTACACCAAGGTAATAAATAATTTATTAGAATAGGTGAAGAATATTTTAGGCCCATCAATAATTTATTAGCTTATATAAAGTGCTTGAAAAAATATTTTGTGTTAGACTTATGGAATTATCTTAATAAAACTATTTATTATCATATTTCATTATATTTATTTTAGTAAGTGTTTTTATTTGAATTTAAAATCAATTTTATAATAAAGCTGTACTGAAGAGAGCGAAAGTTCGAAACACGTGTCTGCAGATGATTATAAACTTGAATGCTAGATTTTTTAATTGCTTTTGCTAATTTAATTTAATGAAATCAGTTTAAAATTCATTTTTCATAATTTTTCATGTTATAGTTACATTTAAACAATCTAAAGTACATTTTATCATTTATTAGTTTATTCAACAGAAATAATTTCATTCAAATTAGTGTTGCTTTAATAGTTGTACTATTTGTAACACGCAAATTAATTTGTATTATTCAATGTCTGTCGAAGTATTAGCTAGAGAAGTAGTTGTTTCAAATTAATTTGTTTTGTAGTCTTAGTAAGACTCATTGTTGTAGATTCACGAAATGTTTTCGTATTTTTAAATTTATTACTTAATAAAACTCTTCCTATAATAGGAAAAGATATTTCAAAGATTATACTATAGAGTCATTGATTACTTTAAAGGTGAATACGTTTTAATTTCAATTAGTATTATGCAATTAACAAAAGTTATATTTAACGAATACTATACTATAAGACTGATCAATTTAATAATTACATTTATATAATTTAAAAACGTTTTAATATACAAATGCATCAATTATAATTTTAGGAACACACTGGATGTTATGTAATTTTAATGGAATCCATCCGAAATAATCTGAAATGTGTGCCTCCTTCATATAAACATGAAATCCCTTTTGATAAATTACTTACACTCCTGCAAGCACTGATGATACTGACGCAACGAGCGCTCTTTTTTGGCGAAACTTGCTGAGCAACGAAGCCCCCAGAGAGATTGAAATCCCCCGAGTAATACTAATGACTGATCAATCATGTACCCCATGAAAGGAACGTGAGAGGTGAGCCAATGCAGTCTGAGGAAAATGATTTCAATAATCATACATTTATTTAGCGGAATATATAAATAAAATGTATTTATGTTTCTTATATTTATGTACTATTTTTTTAGAAGCTTAATATTTTTAGTCTATAACATAATTGGAAAGACTGAAAATTTAATATATAATTACAATAAATTAATTAAATTAGTCAAATAAGCATTGTTTAAAATTGTACATTATTTGTAATTTAGTATTGAATATAACAATAACGTCTTGTTTAGATTTTACTGTTGTGAATTTATTGTTTTTTCTTATATATATTCTACTAAGAAGTTATATTTGTCTGATGGTTTCTATTGTTAAAAATTGGGATGTCTTCGATTGTTAGGTTTGTAAGTTATAAATATGAGTCCGAAAGTAAAGAACAGTCAACTATATGAGTCGTTTTAACCGCAGAAGATTTATCATTCTCCATCAAGAAAATACAAGCTCTTACACATGGGCTTAAACAAGAGGCTTTTTATATAATTTAAAAATTTAAAGAAAAGAAAATGTCAAATTAATGGTGAATTAATCCGTTATTTGGCACAATAACTTCTTCTTTTCTTATTTATTTCGATGCCTGAAGAAGGGGTAATACGTTAAACATTTATGTTTTAGAGGTACCTCAATTGAAGTGGATAAAAATACTTCGGAAATAACAAAAATCCTTGTTGCTAAATATTTTAGATGGGAATAGCATAAAGGCTAAATAATATAAAAGTCAGCAATTTAAGGTTAATTTCATCTTCCTTAATTGTCTTAATTGCATAAGGTAATCAACTAATTATAAAGTGGTATTGAAAAGAACTACAGAAATATTTTAAATTTTTGATATACTGATATTAACTGTACTTTCCTCTACAAGAATGGATAAATAACTAAGGTAAAGCAAAATATAATCGATTCCTGATGTAGAAGATGATACCAGCTTCTAAACATGACGGTACGAGATCTCACGAGAGTAGGTTTGAGTGAAACATATTTTTTATAATTTATCTGTTTTTAAATGTATTTTTTAAGAAAGATGTACAAAGAATACAAACAAATACAGGAAGTTTAAAGTCCAACTATTAAAGATAAAGAAAATTTTCATGAGGTAACCTGTAAGTATGATATTTACACTAGATTAACGGAAAACATGAAAATAAAATATTCAAACAAGTCAGATGTATAAAAGGAAAAGAAACAAAGAAGTTCCCACGGCATCGGAAGCGACAGTAGACAAAGTTTTTAGTAGAAACAAAAAAACATTACGGTTGCCAGAACAGAGAAAAGTTTGAGAAGCTCACAAACGTAAATGAAGACTCTATAAATTATTACCAAGATATAATAAGAAGATGAAGAGAAATGGATGAGCTAAAAGAAATGGTGAAAAACATAATAACAGAAATTGCAAAGAATACAAATGAATTGAAAGCAGGGATTAGAAAATTAAAGCAATTAAAAGATATTGAATGGGAAAACGAAAGAAGGGTTGATAGAATAACGCAACTAAACGAAAGAATAGAAAAGGAAAAAAGAAAAAGAGATGAAACAACATTGTAATAACTGACGAAGAAGTAAATGAGACACAAATATAGAAAGATGTTGAAGATTATATTGAAGAAAAACTTAAAATACAAACAAAAATAAAGAAGGCAAAATATGAAACTGAGAAAGTTGTTAATCCTAATACCATTAATAAATTCAACGATGTCCTATATAAATCAATTAAACAAAATACTTCTCCAATTAAGAAACAATTCTATAAATATCCTCTTACAAAATTTATCCTTTGCCTTATTAAATATAAAAGACAAATCTACAGAGACAACTAAGTATCAGACACTTCTCAACTTCGACTAAAATTTAACAAACTGAACAAAGACATACTAATTACGGAATATAAGACTAAAATATTGGTCAATAGATGTAGGAAAATAAACGAATCAAGAGGTAAAAAATTTTGGACAGAAATTAGAAAACTCAATTGATATAAAAAGACGGACAAATTACAAGAACTGTATCACCCTATTACTCACAAGAATACCCAGACATTATCACACGTAAATTTGCAGATCACTTCAATTCTATTTATTTAAAGACAAATGATCCTAATTGGTCCATCCAAACCCTTCAACTTGTCAATGTCTGGTACGACGACTTCGAATGCAATGACAGTTCAAAACCGACGGATATTTTCACACAAGATGACTATTTAAATAAAAATACAGCGACTGGACACGACTTAGTATGTAGACATATATTAAACTCCTTACCAACCAATATACACGAACATATCCTTAATACCCTCAATTTCATTTACCCAAACCAATATTTTCCTTCCGAATGGAAACTAGGAATAATCATTTGTATTCCAAAATGTGACCACCCTCTATTCCTATTATCACGCTATTTCCCTTCCTGGGAAAATTGTACGAATCACTCCCCAAAAACAAAATACTATCCTCAACTGTGACCGTATCCCAATCTACAAACTTGGCTTTTTTTCCAAAACGATCCACTATCCTCCCACTTACAATCCTTTCCTTAAATATCCAAACAACACTCCTTGAATGAATGTCATCAGCCATCCTATTGCTGGATATTCAAAAAGCCTTCGACTCTGCCTTGCACCAAGGTTTTTTGTACAAATATTACCTCCTTAAAATATGATACCCATATGATCTTCATTATCAAAAAATTTCCTTCTAAGATACCATAAAGTCAAAATCTACAACTCTTACTCTCTTACTCTACAACATTTTCTGCTTCAACATTTATAATCCCGAGCCTCTTCACTTCACTAAATATTACCTGCAATTTGCAGATGACACAGCCCTAATTTCCCATACTCCCACCGTACCTAAAGCTCTTCAATCTCTTCAGCAGCTTGTTGACTCCCACCAACGCTGGTTTGCAAAATGTCAAATTAAAATCAATCCCCACAAATCCTATCTTCTAATACCCTATCATAATAAAAATAATTCTGCACACCACATTCACATCTCCCACATAACTGTTTCCCTCTCTAAGTATATAAAATAAACAGGCATTACCATACATTAAGAATTAAACTTCAGAAATCACACAGCTTTAAACAAAGCAAAATTCTGAGCTAGAGCTAAAATGTTTAGAAATTTAGCATACAAATAGAACGGAATACCTATCAAAACAGCCGTTAAAATCTACAAAATGTTTTGCAGCCCTTTACTTGGCTATAAAAATGTTCTGCAATCCTATTATCGACAATATCCAAGTTAGCGAGTGATCTTCCCTAAGAACTATTCCTATCTATGAACGCCTTCTATACCTGTGACAATTTATCCAAAAATCCCTTCAACCTAAACATCCTTTCCCTCTACTGCTTTCGCAGAAATCCGAACCTGATCCCAAAATACAAAACTCTTTCATTCACAACATTAGAATTCATCACATCACATCATCCATCATCATAATCAAAGACAAATTGACGAAATACATCGAAACTGACAAATTCGAGCTGAAAGACCGCTGGTCAAAAGCCATTTAACAGACTATCACATTAGCATTCATATTATTATACACGTATTATATCTATTTTATTATAGTCTAGTTTGTAGAAGTTTTGTATAAAAGGCACATCAGCAAAATAAAAAAAAAACAGATTATAGATGCTGAAATTAAATCTTGATAATGAAAGAGGCAACAAAGTCTGCAGCAAAGGGAAGGGCGAAGGGTATAATAGTGAAAATGAGATAGAGTATGAAAGAAGGAGGGTGAATGTCTGGCATGAGTTAAATATCAGCAGGGGCTGTTCTGGATAAATGTGGGAGTGTTGTATATTAATAAAAAATGGGATGAAATAAGAAAGGAAATAGATAATATATCCGACGAAGAAGGAAGTTGGTTGGGGGTGATTTTAATACAAGATTGGGATAATTGGGAAAAAGAATTAGCGGTACAAAGTAAAAGTATATCTCAGCATAAGTGGAAAAACATCGAGGGTAAGAAGGTGAAGGAATTGGTGATGGATAAAGGATGGATGATATTAAATAGATAGAAGGGTCAATCCCCTTCTGGGTAAAAAACATACATTGGGCCATTGGGATTGATTACATAGTCAACAGGGGCTTTTGAAAGAGAGAAGTAGGAAGAAATTAGCACTGAAAATAGAAGTATAGATAGGCAAAGATAAGGAAACGGAGCAAAAACAAGTACATACGAAATATTGTAAATACCATTGGGAATATAAAGAACAGGTTTGAGAAGGTTCAGTGGGATGACGTTATATCAACGGAAGAGTTATAATAATAATAAAATAATAATAATAATTTTTATTGGTGCTACTGATCCATAAATCTTACACAAGTCAATTTACAATTACTAGGTGGTAAACTTTTAATCTAAATAATCCGCCCAGCTATAGAAAGCTTCTCTTAAAAGGATAGTTTTAATGGCATGTTTCATAATTTTGGTTGGCATTTCTCTTATATCCTCAGGTAACTTATTATAGAATTTAATGCCAAAATAATTGTGGCCGCACTGACATCGACTTAATGCGTAATGGATGTAGAAGAAAAATATGGGGAATGGTGTGCTTGGATTGATAAAGAATTTCTACATGCAATGAGAGAAGTGAGAAAAGCAATAAAAGAAAGCATACGGAACGGATGAACAGAGAAGCAGTTAGCGGAAGCTAAAAAGAAATAAGTATAATATTATATGTGAAAGAAAAAAGATACAGGCACTAAAAAAAACGGATGAAGAATTAAGAATATGTAGAAGTAAAGCAGAAATGTGGAATACTCTAAATAAAAGGGGGAAAAATAAAAGTGTCGTTACAAGAATGGACAAAAAATGTAGAGAAGACATGTCCAATCTGAAGAAATTAAAAAGGGAGTGATTAAATATTTCACGGAGGAAAAGGTGGTGAAGCAAAGTATGGATGCTGGCATATGTGGATGATATGATATTAAATATGTGGAACATTCCATCAAGGTCTGACTGGAAGAACATTTCGAAGAATGAAGTCCGCCTGCGATTCCTGTGCTCAAAATTTATTGTATTTTTTATGTATGTATCTATTAATGTATTTTGTTAACAGGTAATTGGAAGAATTATAATAAATAATAATAATAAATAATAAAATGGCGAGAGATTGGGGAGTAATGAAACACACGTTGAAGAGAATGGAAAGATATATGAACAAGAGAGGACTATGTGTGAACAGAGGGAAGACAAAGTGAATGAGCTTTAGGAATAATGGAAGGTACGGAAGAGTATATGAATTAGTATGAGAGGGTGAAGTAATTGAAAGAGTTAAAGCATTCAAGTATTTAGATTTATTTTTAAAGTAGCATGTAATATACACAAGTACAGAAATGTATGTCAACTTTTGCCCCGAGGAGATGAGAACGATTCTTAACGTTATTTGATGCCCTGAACTCAGATTTTCAATCCGTGTGTCAAGATTGGTTCTAGTTTTGGATTTCGCGCATGGTGGCAGCACTGCGCTCTTATAACGGCTGTTAGTTGAACACGTTGCATTAAACATCATTTGGAACTTGTTTTTGTGCAATGATTTTGCTTCGGAACGTGTGAAAATGTAGAGACAACGTTGCAAAGTCGATTCAAAGTGTTTTCCTTACGTTTGTGGATGTTATATGCTAGTAAAACGTGGAAAAATCATGACAAATGCACTCAAACATGCTAACAAGCCATGGGTATCGAAATTGTTTTACAACGAGTGCAGAACAAAACTGTACAAGTTGTCACTTGCTGAAAATGTATACTTTTCATTTTCTTGCCAACGTTATGGAGAAAACAGAATTGCTATTTTTGCTCGAAGAATGTCGTCGGTATAAATGCAAAAAAACTAGCACAGTATAAATATCCTGACGTATCATCATTGTCAAAGCCAGTTTCCCATTTAGAATGTTAAGCACTGTAATTCAATGTTTCCTCATTAATATTCTTATAGTTGTTGCTATTAACCGTTATATTTATCGGTATTTGCCCAAACAGGTAAGTCAGGTATAATTCTATATAGGAATAAATATCCATGGCAAAATTTTGTTTGCCTCTTTCGTAAAAAAATGGGCATCCAGAGCTATAAGTTCTAATAATTAAAACGCCGATTAAATAGACTGCCGGTCCTGATGTCCAAATAGACTCTCATCTGCTTCTGGAATCTGAATGGACTCCTTGAACGTTTTAATGAGACTGACCTATTAATTCAAAATAATTATATTTAGGTAACGAAGAAGCTCACATTTCAAGCCCAGAGTTAGACAGATAATATCGTGCCAACAAACTTGGAGAAAATTTTAAGTGAAATACTATCACCAACAAAATTGCCTTCTAATTCATTAGTTCATTAACAACACAAACTTAAAACATCAGAGCGGAATATTTTAGGAATCCAATATTCTTCCACTCGAATTCTAATATCAGGTATCAACTTTATCTCGTCACCTAATAAGTAAAGTTGTGGTCTTAATTCTGCCATTATGGATTTAGTTCTAAAAACTAATAGACACAAAAGTTAGAAAGAGAGCGTTATATAGATGGAGAGGGAGAAATAACTATCTTGATTAACAAATACTTTGGTAATTTAGACTTTTAAAATTATTAATAGCTCAATAGCTTAAAATTTATAACTACTACCATTCCAATTTGACAATTTAAAACAAGGCCGCTCTAAAGTAACTGAAGTAACTTAAAGTAACAAGTTTTGATTATCTTGGACAGTGATCCATTGCCAATTTGTCCAGGTATAAGTGCAAAAAATGCCCTAAGAACCTCCTCTTCATCACTGGCAAGCAATGAAAGCGATTTAGTTATGGATGAAAAGCATTTTAAATATCGCAAAGTGAACTGAATGATTTGATTCGCGATTTGAATTTATCGAAACAAAAAGAAGAGCTGCTTGCATCACGTTTGCTGAAATTAAAACATCTTGACCCTAAAACAAAAGCCACTATATACAGAAATAGAAATTACACAATTTCTTCTCTTCAAAAGAGAAAATGACATGTGTTTCTGCAATGACATCGAAGGTTTATTTGATGTGATGAATACACCATATGATCTAAATGAATGAATTTTTTGGTATATTATCGTTCATTGGAAGTGATAAGTAAAATTTTAGAAACATATAACATTTCAAAAACGTTTAGTTCCAACATTACAAAAACGTTTTGCTCAGATTTTCACTATATTCTCTATATCTTATACCTTTTAATTTAGTTAGGCGGTTATCTAAAACAGGCAGAATGTTTAAAACCCGCAAAGCTTTCAACGAGCTGCTTAAGAAAAACAAGAAGGGCTGCGAACTTTACAAAACCTACAGTACGCTCTAATCCTTACAGCAACAGAATTTATTTAAAAATAATAATTCTTTGGAAATTTGTATTTAAATCTTAGCCGTTTTACAGTTGGTGTAGCATTTTGCTACAGAAAAGTCGTCAGGCCTTGGTAAGATCGGCTATGGCTTGGTACATGAATTTACTTTATTCTCTAAAATGGCATATACCATTAGGGAGATCTTTTTCCAGGCTAAAAATCATATTAATAAAAAAGAAAACTTATTAACAGAGAGCCTTGCAAAGAAGCTTCAAGTTATTTCACTTCTCTCTGGATCATATCTTAGAACATGATCATGACATAGAAACCATGTATTATATATGCTACAGCATATAATAACACATCTGGCTATAAAACCTCGAATGCCATTATCTTGATAAAAGACTAAATATACTAATATTATCTACAATTATTAAAGAAACTAATTGGATACTCTTATTCAAAATTGTATCTGACATTAGCTCAGGTTATTATGTAGTATTATAGAACGCTTCAAGCTGATGACATCCACTCTATGGAACTCAACCTAGGAATGTCCAGGTATGGGCTATTCAAAGAATATATTTTTCGACAACCTTAGCTTCAGTCAAAGCATTCAATTAATCGAACCGTCCAAGAATAAAATGCAGATAGTAAGCACACCTTAATTTAAATATTACACAGCATTAAGAAAAGCCTCAATTACACGCCAATTATAAAGCAAAAAAAAACATAATTTTATAAATTGTGGAGGCTTTCAATTTGTTACACATTTTTATGAATTTAAAAACACAAATAGACTTTTTTATATAAAAATTTGTGACTATAATTTCGACACAATTGAGCTGGTAATCCTCAATCTGAAAGAACTTAAAATTAAAAGTTTGTCTGTATTTTATTAATATGTTTGTTTTTTTTTTGTTTATAATTTTATATATAATATTATAATTTTATATATAATAACTTAAGCGACAACGTATCAAATATGAATAGCATTGATGTTTAAGAATCACTGAGGCAATAACCGGAAATAACACACTTATTACCATAAACCTGTGATATAGGTTAAAAGATATGGCTTTAATTCAATTAGGGCGAAGTTTTATAATTAAGTCTTAAATTAAAAACTAATTAAAATAATTACAGGGTTTTGGACAATTCGAAACTAATATTTAATTTAGATACATGTCTTTGAATATTTAATATTACTACAACAGTTTTATTAACGTTAACTTTACTCTAAACTTTAAATTAGGTTATGTATTTAATTTAATTTATTAACTGTTGTTAGATCGATTAGAGTGGACCAGCGCCATTATGTTGCGTTTAATTTATGTAATGTATGGTGAGTAATTTTGCAAACTACAGAAAAGGTATTAAACAGGCACATAAAATCTTCCATAATGGACAATTTGAATAATGTTTAAACACGAAATGAACCGTTGGCGCCTCGAAAGGGTTAACAATAAATACTTGTTAATTACAATTTTACTGCTAGTTCATTCACTCCTCGCATATATGTGTGTGGGTGTGCTACAAAGCAACGGACTATTCCCCAAATTCGCGTTATTTATGCACCGTGCACGTTCCCCGCTACGAAATTGGGTATTTCTACAATGGGGCACACGCAGGGGTGAATAATGCTTTCCTCCAACTTAGACGTCTGCGGAGAAACCCGCCGGTTCTTCTAAGAACCGTTTATACATAGAATATAAGATCTGAAATTCTAATATTAACAGTCTGCAGGGAATCCAACCGGGCATCTAGAAACGTACCTATTCCGGCTAGTTGTATTTATTTCATTCACCGTCCACCCGCCCTATTACATAAAATGTGTGGTGGAAATAAAAATTAAAGTCAATTGCGCATTTGGCCGGAGGTTAAAATGTTGTCGGGGACCTTTGAAGGAGCTGTACATGCGAGGTGTCGCAGGGTTGCCAACCCCAGGGCGCTAGATCGATATGCCAGTGCGCCTCCTAACTCACCACATAGACGCATTACCCCTGTGGCTTGTATGCTATTTTACTTGGTCATCGCGTTTGCATTCCTCTTTCCACGCTTTCAGCATAATCACCTGATTACGCCCTTTTCACCGGCTAACCCCGAAAAATTAAATTTCACGTATTAAAATTTACACGGCTCCTTTCTGTCCCTGCTGACAAAAAAAAAACATAAAATAATAAACGCGCTGCAGTACAGTTGTATTCCATTAATATAATCCAAACTTTGCAACAGTGTATACACCCTGTGTAAATACCAGTCTGCTTGGCGTGATTTTCCATAGAACTTTTTTCTATGCAGATCCTGAAATTCCATAATGTAATGATGAAACCTACGAGTCACTCATTAAACTAAATACGCCTGCTAACGTTGCTTAATTTGAGAACTCGTCAGTCAGCGTTCCTTTTTATTTACGTATTTTGCATTTTAATAATATCGAAAGCACCAGAGCCTACATTCATATTGCATATTAAAGTATACAATATGAATAAATAAAACTATACGTCCAAAATGTTTTATTAACTTCAGTTAGAAGTACACAATTCTCTGTGTTATGAAACAAGAAAATTAATTACTCTGTAATTTCAATTAGACATAAAATGGTGACGTGGCCATCATAATACTTTCCCTATATTTTTCTCGAAAACCATGAGGTTATTCTTAATAATTTGCTCAATTTTGAATTATTTACAATTAGCTCCTATAGTTTATTAGCAATAAGCAAAAACATTTTTAAATTAAGAACTTTATAAAAAAAATATTTCAATAAAACATTTTCATAATAATTTAAAAATACGAAAACATTTCGTGAATCTACAACAATGAGTCTTACTAAGACTACAAAACAAATTAATTTTGAAACAACTACTTCTCTGGCTAAAACCTCTTTTTCAGTTTTTCATTCTCTTTAACTTTTGTTTGAAAAGTTGTCTTATTTTTCAAAATTTCTTAAATTTAAAAATTTGTTTGAATAAATCTATTAAATTTTGCAATAATGTTATGTTTATTTATGTTTTACAACTTTTAATTAAAACTCTCGCCTATGTTTTACTGATTGGAAGGTGGGTTAGAGGCCACCCGCCCACCCTACATATATATATTAACTTTAATTACTGATCGCCTCGCGGTTTTCAATAACTTTAATTACAAAATTTGAATAAAAGAATATTGACAAAGTAAAATTTTTGATAAAGACAATGGTTGCGACCGTTACTACATTGTAATCCACACCATAGAAGGAATTATTAAACATTTTTTTTAATTTTTAAAAGAAGCCTAGATTTCTAAACGAATATTTTTGTTTAAATTTTAGATCTTCCAATAAAATCTTCACAATTTAGAAAGCGGATTGAATTAAAAAATCTTGAAACCTAGAGAAGAAATTAGTGGAAATTTTTTGGTTTCTTGAAAAAGTAATTCTAGATTTTAGAAAAAAAATTCTAAAAAATCTCAAAAAAAGAGAAATTACTGAAAATTTCCTGAACAAACTTTCTAAAAAGTTCTAGAGCCTTCAAGAAAATCTTTGCAATTTAGAAGATAAGATGATATCCTTATAATCTGAAGGATAAATTTCTGGAAATTTCCTGAGCCCTTGGAAAAAAGTCTAGATTTTTAAAAGAACATTTTCTAAAAAAATTCTAGTGCCTCCTAGAAATTTAGGAGACCAGTTGAAAAAATAACTTGAAATCGGAAAGAGAAATTACTGAACATTCCTTAAACTTTTTCAAAAATAAGAAAATATTCCTAGGGGAAAATTTTCTAAAAAATTCTAGACCCTCCAAGAAAAATTCCGCAATTTAGAACTATCTAAATAATTTTATTGCCTCTAGTTGAAACAAAATGTTCAATTCTAGAGAAGCAATTACTGAAATTTACTTGAATTCTCGAAAAGAAGACGAATTAAAAAACATTTAGTCTGAAGGAAAATCTTCGCAATTTATAACAAGAGTAAAAAAAAATTAATTTTGTGAAGCAGTTATTGGCCATTTTCTAAACTCTTAACTTTTAGAGAAAAATATCTAGAAAATCCTAATGCCTCAAAGAAAATATTTACAATTTAAAAGACGACGAAAAAATCTTGAACTCTGGAGAATAAATTTCTAGAAATTTCCTGAACTTTCGAGAAACTTTCCAGTGGAAAATTCTAAAAATTCAAGAGCCTCAAAAAACTCTTTGCGATTTAGAAGACAAAGTTGAAAAAATTTGAAATGTGGAGAAGAAATTAGTACAAATTTCATGTGCTCTCCAAAAAAAGTCTAGATATTTAGAAACAAATTTTCTAAAACAGCCTTCATTTAAATCTTTGCAATTTACTGAAAATTCTACAAAAAAAATTACATTTCTAGAAAAAAAAAATGTAAAAAGTTCGCACTTTAAAAGAGAGCTTAAAAAACAATCTTGATATCTGGAGGAGAAATAACTGAAAAGGGTCTTGATTTCTAGAAACAGATTTTCTAGAAAAATCTATAGCCTCAAAATCTGAATAAAAGTTACTGGAAATTTCTGAACTCTCGAAAAAAAGTCTTAAGTTCTGGAAAAGATTTCTTTTTAATTTTTGAGTACTGAAGGAAATCTTTGCAATTTATAAGACAATATTAAAATCTGGAAGAGAAATTACTGGAAACAACTTTAAAGAAAAGTCTATAAATATTGAAACAAACTAAAAAATCTAGAACTCCCGAATAAGACCTTTGCTAAATAATCTTGAAATATGAAGAGAAAATTACTGTAAACTTCTAGAATCCTCCAAAAAAGAAATCTACAAGGAAAACTTGTGAAAAATTCTAGAACCTCTATCAAAATTCGTTGGAAAGGAAGATGAAAAAACTGAAAATATGGAGGAGGAATTCCTGAAACTTCAAGAAGCCTCTAAGTAAATTTTAGAATTTTTGAAGAAAATATCCTAATAATTTAAAGTTAAACAAAATCTTGGGAGAACTTTCTGAATAATCTAGAACTCTCGAATAAAATCTTTGCTAAAAATTCTGGAAATATCTATTTATTTATTAGATAAGAAAAAGAAATTACTGTACGCTTCTAGAATCCTCAAAAAAAGTTTTATAAAACTCAAATGAAATCTAGAAACCCCAAAGTAAAGAAAATTGTAGAAATTTAGAAGAAAATTTTCTAATAGAAAAAGTTGAACCAAATCTTGTATAGAAACCACGAAGTAATTTCTATAAATAGATATAAATAATGATTTTCTAAAAAATTTTGAAACTCTTGAATAAAATCTTTGCTAAACTTGTAAAAATTTCTAGACTCTCGATGAAAATTCTTTGGAAAGGAAGTTGCAATAAAAAATAAAAGTATGGAGGAAAAATTACTGAAATTTAAAGAAAAATCTAAAACTTTTTCTGAAAAATTCTAAAGTTAATTTTTTTTCTCACAAATTAAGAACTTTACGAGAAACATGCCTTAATAAAACTTGTTCAGTTTCTCATTCCCTTTAACCTTTATTTGAAAAGTTATGTAATATTTTTCAAATTTAAAATAATTAAAAAACGCCTCGAGTAAACATCCACTTCCGGTTTATGAATGTTTACCAAAATTTTTTCACTTCTAGTATTTAATGATAAAACCTTAAATTTAAAGTTTCATCTCAAACGGATCATTCGTTTGTGAGATACAGCGCCCACAGACATATTCCTACACGAAAACAATACATTCCCTATATTCTATATAGGGAAAGTAAAATTATGTTAATGACTAAGAGACGCGTGTAAAATCTATGAGAGATTTAAAAAAAAATCAATAGATTTTCCACAAAAGTAGACGTGTTTTTAAAAATTTCCAATTCCACGATTTTTATGACTGAGATATTTTGGAATAAAGTACTAAAAATAGAACTATTCAGGTTATTTTGGAACTATTCAGGTTATTTTGGATTGTAAGCTAGTTATGATCTACAATCGTTTGCTTGAAAGATTACTGAGATTGTGCAAAGTCTCTAGAAAATGAAGCTATTAAAATAGCAATTCCAAGGGACCAATTCTATTTTCACTCAAAACTATTTCAACCGAAAAATGCAAGTAAAATAAATTTACTATATTGAAGAATTAGTTTCATTCTTAAAATTTACATTTCAAAAATAGATGACCGAAAGTACTCATCAATTGATTGATGAGTAATAATATGATTAAGACAAAAAGTCTGATAAAAAGAGGAAAAAAGTATTCTATAAGTTTCTTTTAACAATCATTGTAAATTTAAATTTATTGTATACAGAAATATGTAATCTTATTAGCGGAGCAAGGTAAAACTGAAGGCAAAAAATAAAAGAAAGAGGTCGTACAGAAAACCATCAGTATCTTCAGCTAATGTGAGGAACGTTGACAATAATAAAAAGAGAAAAAAAATGCTATCAATACTACCAAAGTAAAAATGAAAAGCGAAGGAACTGTATTACAATTAATGTAATATTCCATTATGTATTAATTATTTCAAAATATTACAAAATGTCAAACGCGAAAACCGAAATATCGGCTCCGTTACATCGTTGAATAAATCAGTGAAGATTTAGAAATAATAAAAATTGTAAACTGGTGACTAGAGCGAGAAGAAGTAGCGAAGGTGCAGAAGTAAAAAGTGGCGTCTACTGAAAACGGCAGCGAGGAAGAAAATTGACAAACATACCGATAAAAGCATAAACAAACCTGACCTCGAACGGGGTCAACGGCTGTGGCGAAAACAGGCAACCCAAAATACGAAGATTATGCATGCTTTGAAACTATCTAAACGTATCATAGAGTTAGTATACATAGACATGTTATATATTCGCCTGAGAAACGAAATAAACAAAACATCGCAATACAACAAAAGCTGAACTCAAGAGGAGGGATAAAGACCTGACATGAACAAAAGATCCAGAGATAGAGAGGAACAGGATATAAACGAACGCAATACTATATTTAAAATAAGCAAAAATATACTAAGGTTACCTGTGCAATGAAAATTAGAACAGGAAGAAAGAAAAGCCAACCAACAGAAAACTGGGAACAAGAATAACAAATCAGAAGAAAATAAACAAACGATGGAAGAATTGAAAAGAATGATGCAAGATTTAATGTGGGAAGTGAAGAAAATCAATGAAGAGATAAAGAAAAACAGTGAAGAACTTAAAGAACTAAAATACGAAATACAAACAATAAGAAGAGAAGCAAATGAGAAAAACGAAAAGTGGGAAGATGAAAAATAACTGATGATGACAAAAATACAAGGATTAGAGGAACGAGTGGAAAATGCAGAAAAAGAAAAGAAGAGGAATAATATCATAATAAAAAGGCTAAACAATAAAGGAGAAAATATGAGAGAAGAGATAGAAGTTTTCCTAACAAAAGAACTAAAGGTAGAAATAAAAATAAAAAGTGCATACAAAATAAATAATCATCTAAACCAAAATATGGTACTAGCAAAAGTATAATCGTGGGAAATGAAGCAACAAATCATAAAAGCTGAGATTAATATAATGCATACTAAAATTTACATATAAAATGACTTAACTCTGGAGGAAAGAACAGTGCAAAGAGAAATCAGAAGCATAGCGAAGGAAGAAAAAGAGAAAGGAAATGAAGTAAGAATGGGCTACAGAAAAATGCAAATTAATGGAATAGAATACAGATGGAACAAAGGGAAAAATGGAGTGGAGGTAGTCGAAGTCACAAAAAAGGGACCAAAAAAACTGAAAGAATTTGGAGAGAAAATGGAAAAAGATAGTAAAGGAAATCAAAAACTGTTTTATAAAGTACTTAAATCTTGTAGAGAGACAAATAAATACAATACAAACCAGGTAAGAAACAAAGAAGGGAATCTACTAACAGAGGGGGGAACAACAGATAGTAATTAAAGATGAAGAGGACGAAACGAACGAGAAAATTAAAATAGTAGAATTACAGGAGGTAATAAGAAATATGAAGAATGGAAAAGCACCCGGAGTTGACAAAATTACTGCAGAAATGTTGAAAAAAATGGGAGTAAATGGAACGGAAATACTACTAGATATACAGGGTGCCCCGTTAATGCGGGGAAATGGCTGGACCATATATTCCTGGAGTCAAAATATTTAACGCAACTTATATATATCCAAAAAATTACGGTTAAGCCGGAATTTGGCTTCAAAGTTTCAAATTTTTTTATTTCTTTTGTTTATAAAAATTGAATGCTTTATTTGATTTAAATGAAATTTATTATTAATAACTACTATAATATGGTACATCATTTCAGTTATTGTGGCCATTATTGTTTGACAGGAAGTATAAAAAACAGTAGTACAACCACTTAAAAACTAAAATATTTTTTTATTGATGCATCCAATAAAATCCAAAAAAATCTGCTTGAAAGGGCATTAGATTTAAAAACTTTTTTGACTCTTACTACATTTTGATATCTTGTACGGTTTTTGCACAAAAAATAAAATATGAATATAGTATACTCATTATGCACTCATTAATAAGTAAATAAACTTACTCAATTGAATAAAAATTAAATAATATCAATTAATAAAATAAATCAAAACAACATCTAACACTTTTCAAACAATTTTTTTTGCAAAATCCTAATACAAACAGGATATCTGTTTGTCCCAAATAAGAATATATATGAATTATAATAAAGTTAAAAATTAATTGTTAAAAGACACTAAATAATTATTATTATACATAATTTATATTTTTTAAACAAAGACGGCCACGAAAAACATTTATTTTCGATTCCATGAAAAACAAGATTTAGTTTTCACTAGATAAAAAATATATCTTTATTTTTTTGTGGAAAACAGTAAAAGATATCAAATATTATTAAGAGATAAAAAAGTTTTTAAATTAAATGGTCTTTCAAGTAGTATTTTTTTAGTTTTTATTAGATCCACCAATAAAAAAATATTTTAGTTTTTAAGTGGTGGTACTACTGTTTCTTATACTTCTTGTTAACCAATAATAGTCAAAAATTCATTTTTCATAATTTTCATGTTATAGTTACATTTAAACAATCTAAAGTACATTTTATCATTTATTAGTTTATTCAGCAGAAATAATTTCATTCAAATTAGTGTTGCTTTAATAGTTGTACTATTTGTAACACGCAAATTAATTTGTATTATTCAATGTCTGTCGAAGTATTAGCTAGAGAAGTAGTTGTTTCAAATTAATTTGTTTTGTAGTCTTAGTAAGACTCATTGTTGTAGATTCACGAAATGTTTTCGTATTTTTAAATTTATTAAATAGTCATAATAACTGAAATGATGTATTATATTATGGTAGTTATTAAAAATAAATTTTATTCAAATCAAATAAAGCGTTCAATTGTTATAAACAAAAGAAATTAAAAAAAATGAAACTTTGAAGCCAAATTCCGGCTTAACCGTAAATTTTTGAATATAGATAAGTTGCGTTAAATCGTCATATTTTGACCTCAGGAATCTATGGTCCAGCCATTTCCCCGCATTAACGGGACACCCTGTATATAACAAAGCATGGCAAGAACGAGAAATACCAAAAGAGTGGAAGACAGCACTTATAGCGCCTATTTACAAGAAAGGAGACAAAAAGAGTGTCAAAACTATAGGGGAATAACACTATTGAATACAGCTATGAAAATGTATGAACAAATTATTGACACCAAACTGAGAAAAATAATAGAACCAACACATGAGGCTCAACGTGGTTTCAGAAAGGGGAGAAGCATCCAAGACCACATCTTCACTCCTCAACAAAGAACAGAAAAATTTCAACAACAAAAGAAGTACACATTTTTCTTTTGTTGTTGGATTCATCGATATGAAAAAAGCGTTCGACAAGGTAAAAAGAGAAGAACTATAGCAAATATTAAGAAAGAGAGGACTTAACAAAAATTAATTAAAGTAAACACTAAGATAATAATAAAAGAAATATCTCGCAAAACAAAAATAAAAGTATACAAGGTAATATTTAGACCGGTATTAACGTTCGGATGCGAAACCTGGACACTGAAGAGACAAGAAAAGACCAAATGCAGGCGATATAGATGAAATACCTAGTTAGAGCAGTCACAAAGATGGACAAAATAAGAAACACCGAAATTAGAAAGAACTTGGTAATAGAACCGCTGGACGAATTTATAGAAAGAAGACAGCTTAGTTGGTGGGGACCTCTACGATGAATGGGAAGCACAAAGCCTGTGAAACAAATATAGCAAGCAAGACTTATAAAGAAATTATTTATTTATTTATTTATTTTATTCCCAACAGATAATACATCCAATTATACTAAAATTTAGTAAAATACGTTAAAATGAAAAGCCAATACAAAACTAATTAATTTAATCAACTGACCCTAAAATTCATAATCTATTATACAAAAAAAAACTCAAAAGTTTTTACCTATGAACATTTGAACAATGTACTTGCATTCTAATTGTTGCTGCTGAATACTCATTGCCAATCCTTTTCTAAAAAAATGCAAACGTACGGTATTGGCCAAAATAGACCTCTTAATAATCCCTTCATTAATCTTACCCGCACTCTATCAACAAAAGCCCCAATTCATTTCTTACATTTCCTTTAGATCTGTTACAAATCTATACACCCTTCATAACTGACTCCACTTTTATATGATATATTCAAAAACTACTATAAATAAACATTTTTGTACCTAAAACAGCTACACAAATTGATAAAAGATGTTACGTATAAAAAGCTATTAAAGAATGGCTTATATTTACATCTATTTCATCATATTTTTGTAGTAACATTACTTATGAATAATAAACCATCAAGATCATTAGATATTAGCAATTACGACTTTATCCATATTAGTTTATATCTGCATCAGACCAGCCGAAAGAACAAATTTAACCAATCAAGGCCTTCAATCGTAATACCTTATTTGATATAGCTTGAAACGTATACCCGGGCATTTTCCAGCAAAAAAAAGACCTTCATTGACATGATACTAATTAGTACACAACAAATTAACTTTTTATCCTTACCCTTCTTCTGATATTCTTCTCATCCTCTGTCATCTATTTCTCTCTCTTGTTATTCTTCTCACACTTTCCTTAGGCATTCCTTCACGACAATATTTGGCGAAGCAGCCTCTAAGTATTCTTTCACCCATTTATCCATCTAGCGTTTTCTCTCTCTCTACTGGCCCTCTTACCAAGGTAATCTTTACTTCCTTTTTCTCCTTAGTTCACTGTTATACCTCTGATGTTTCATTATATTCACTTATTGTAATATATCCCTATTTTTTATGAATTTCTCAAACCATCCCTTCACTACACTCTAAAACACCCAACTATTTATACAATTTCTTTAGCTCCTTTCTTTACTTGGATTCTTCTATACCGATGTTTTCCATACCACTTTCATTAGTATATCCTTCTCTAATTCACACACCCTCATCTTATATCCAGCCTCACCCTATTTATTTCCTAAAACAGTATGTATAAAAAAGTAATATTGTGTTATTTCTATATTACAAAATGTTTCGCCACGAGCTACATGAAAAACTAATTCAAGAAATAAATATTGTATTTTAATCAACTTATTCACATTATTTTATTGCAAACCAAAACACTTACTCAAATTAGAATTAAAGCTGTAAAACCTATACAAAATAGTGACGTCCACCACGTCCGCTTATCTTATAGTTTTGGTTGATGATAATTCATAATCGCCGGCGGATTCTAAATTTTGGGGGCCACATACAACGATTATCACCAGAACCTTTCAAACAAAGTCACTGAAACTAATTTTAAACAACACAGGGTGCTACAACACAAAAACTCTTTAATTTCCCAGAAAATAATAAAAATATATGATTTATTTTACCCAAATAAGAAATCGTAAACAAAATATGATATTTGAGTGTTCAAATTTTTTGCCCTATATATATATTCTTTGGACAACCATAGGTTGGACAAATTTGATACAATCAAGGATTTGGGTGTGATTTTTGACACTAAACTTAATTTTAGGGAACATATTAGCTTGGTTACAGCAAAATTACTAATCTTATCTTGGTTGACTCCCGCTTTACAAACGTAGAATTTATTTTTATTTGTGTTTTGTCTACCGTATACTAAATGGATTAATTGATTATTCTTCAATTGTGTCGTATATATCTCTAAGGGTACGGACAGAGTGCGAGCGTCTGGCGGTGCGGGTGCGTGCGGCCTTCATGTTAAACACGTGCTAACGCATGATGGCGTCCTGAGTCGTCCAGAGTGCCACGGAGCGTAAGTACGTGTTAAAAAAACGAAGCCGCGCACATCGCACCGCCAGACGCTCGCACTCTGTTCGTACCCTAAGGGTTCCGAAACGCACGACTAGATGCCAAAAACTTCTTCATAGTGAATTTCATAAGACCTAGTATAGCTTCAATTGTCCACGTAATAATATGATAATACATATTAATTCTTATTGGGAGTCTATTGAAGTTTTTCGCATCTCATTAAACACATTTAAAAGAATGTGCTAGAAAGCTGTTTAGGACAAAACAACTTAATTGTAGTTTCTTGTTTTATAATTCTCTTATGCTAGCTTTTAAATTGTATTTATTTATTTATTTTTTGTATTATTGTTTTATTGGCCATCCGTAATAAATGACTATGACTATAATATTTTTTAATCCATGAAACTGGAAGCGGATAATAGCAAGTAGAAGTAGCTCCAGAAGACCGAGATAAAGCAGCATTTGCGTGATAACAGGAATACAGTACAATAACATGATTTTTGGTGTATACAATGCGCCTGCAATATTCAAGAACTTGATGGACTACTCTGCGAGATCTCTGTGGTATACCTAGATAGTTGAATCATTTAAAGACCACATGAATAATTTGGAAAAGGTATTTAGACGTTTTGGAGATTCTAGGTTGAAATAGCTCACCCTGAATAAATATTACCTTTTTTATAAAAAAAGTACAGTACCTAAGATACATCAAGTGAAGGTGTGCAAAAGATTTCTATGAGATTTAAATCAGCTCAGAAGTTTTCTCAAATCATGCAAAAAAAATTTGTGTACGATTTCTACACTAAAAAAATAAAGCAAATTTAATAATATTAATAACCAGTCAACTGTTCTACTCTGATCCTTTCTGAGCTCTTCAGTATATTGAAAAACCTTGGTAAAATGCCTAGAATTCGTGCACCCCGTCGCACAGTCGTTCAGAACGCGAACGCAATCGAAATTATTTACTCTTTAGTTTTAACAAACTTTACATTAAAAGTTGAGCAAGTTTATGTTTTTGGGTATGCCGAATCCGAAATTATCAAAAACCCGCACTTGTCAAACCTACCCAAAAAGTACAACCCTTAATTTCGAAAAATTGATATCACTTAATACAAGTGCGAAGAATATTTTTTATACAAATTATACAGCTTAATTTGCAAATTCGAAGTGGTTTTTTGTCAAAGGCAACCATGAATGCATTGACTTTGACACTCTTAGTAGTATTTACTGGGTTAATAAAAAAAAACAACCTTTAAAACATCCTCAAATTATATTGTAGAAATGTTTGTTCAAAATACAAAAGTTATGTCTTTTTTGCTTGTAGAATAGCATGGTAACTTGGATATAATTGCAACCACTATTTAAAGCTGTTGCTCTAATAAGCATATATTGCTGCTTCGTAAAATCACCCGAGATAATAAATAACAAAGCCTCTTCAGGTGTCATGGAATTTTGTTCTTGTTCGGGACTCCTCCATTTTTCCTTTATACGATTGCCTCTACTTGGTGAAGTTGAAAATTTTTCGATCGCGCTTTTCGCGTGCGTCGATGTAGAGTGGAACTTCATTTGCTTTACTGATGAGTCCAGATTCTGCTTAGGGGCCCATGATGGAGTCGTAGACGTGTCTGTCGATTTCCCGGTGAAAGGCAAAATGTAGAGTTAGCCTTAGAAAGCCATCGTTGAAGTTCTACAACCTGCAATACCATACATTGAGGCTATCCCAGACGCCATTTTTTGTAGACTTTACAAAAAATTTTGGCGTAGAGCTTTTAGTTTGGCCTGCAAGATCTCCTGATTTATCGCTTATAGAACATGAATGGGATAGCATTGGAACAACACAGCCACCAAGGACTTTGGACGAATTGCGCATCTGTGTTCAACATTCCTGGGACCGCTTGCCACAAGAAGACATCGACCACTTGATTCGGTCTATGCCTCGCCGAGATAGAGAGTGCTACAACAACCGCGGCGGACCAACACATTATTGAATTTTTGTTAATATTTGTTGTTCAAACTGCACCAAATTGTAATCGTTTGCTCTGACACGATTCAATACAAAAACATTTAAAACATTCCTCTTTCTGGGTGTTGCATTACTTTTGAGCTCCAGTGTATAAAAGAATCTGCTCTATCTTAACTTACATCAATTAAAATTTTTTGAAATCTATGCCAGTTCAGCGCATTGTTTAAGCAACCGTTGACTTGGTTAGAAACAACAAAACTATTTCATTTCTTTGATTACAACTATATTCCTCTGTATATATATATATATATATATATATATATAAGTTATTTTTCGGGTACAACGACGTGTTTTTAAAAAGGAATTATTTTATTGTAGCTTGCAGAACATCTGCTCGGTACAGGAACAAAATCTAGACTAACTAACTTATGAAATAACAATTCTCTCAATGAAACATAATACTTAAGATAAACCTACGCTTTGTTACAATTACGCTAATGCAGCATGCAAATGCATTAGCGGCCACTATAATTATAATAAACAATTATTAATTATTAAATGTAAATCTATGCTATATAACTTATATATATATATATATATATATATATATATATATATGAAATAGTTTCTACAAACTTGGTGAATCAAAAATATTTTTGGAGTTCAAGTACAGTCAATTGTGTTTGTTTGATAAAAATTATTCTATATAATGATGATGACATTCATAACAGATTAATTTTTATGATATATTTTTTTGCATATTTTTTTTGTTGCTATTTTAGAATTTGATTTCCTAGGTTTCATTTATTTTTCTGGGGGCCGCGGTGGCCTAGTGGGTAGAGTGCCTGCTCACGGGCCACACGGGCCTGGGTTCGAATCCCAGCCGGGCGGTGGATTTTTCTAAGGAAGAATTCGCCGTCCGGGACCCATGGATGTTTGTGTGTGTCCCCCTCATTCTCATATATATGGAATATTTAATATAAAAATTTGATGTGTCTGAATGGTCAACTTGCCTAAGACAATTTCTCCCTTAAATCATTCACCATCCCAAACCCGCAATTCCTTCCAACACCCTTCCTTTTTAAAAAAAAAAAAAAAAAAAAAAATTTATTTTTCTGCGTAATTTTTTTGCGTAATAGTTTTTATAAAGTTGAAAAACCATTTAGAATTAATCAAAATAGCGTTTGATAAAAATAAATCTTATAAAAATGATCGACTATGCAATTGTAAAAGCAAGAAACAGGAAGAAAGTATTAGATACAAAAGTAATGAGGGGTCTGGAAATGGGAAGCGACCACTATGTAGTTATAAGCAAAATAAGTGAAAAACAGAAAGGAAACAAACAAGACACACAACGGAAGGAAACAAAGAGGCGAACACAAAAATAAGAACTTACAAAGTAAAAGAAATAAACAAACAGCATGATTGATGGAAGAGATAAAAGAGCGAATAGTTTTAAAAAAAGTTAGCATGTAAAAATTATATAGGCAACAGGACAACTGAAAATTATGTCAAATATAAAGTTGAAAGAGAACAAAAGAACTAGTATCAGCGGCAAAGAAGAAACAATGGGAGGATTTTGGGGAAAAACTAATACAAGATAGCAAAGGAAATCAGAAACTGTTCTACAAAGCAATGAAGACACTAAGAGGAAATAAAATACAAGAGCTAAACTATATTAAGAGCAAAGGTGGGGATATAATTAACGAAGAGGAAAATATCATGAAGACATGGAAATAATATTTCCAGGAGCTATTTAGAAGGAAATTATGAAAATGATAATGAGGATAATGAAGATGACAACAAATGTAGAAAAGCTAATGGAGATAATAGGAAAAATTAGAAATGGAAAAGCTCCAAAACAATACCAAATAACAGGGGAAATGATAAAAACATAGGAAAAAATGGTGATGTGGCCACCATAGCACTTTCCCTATATTTTTTTCGAAAACTATGAGGTTTGTGCAAAAAGGGGCTCAATTCTGTCCAATTACTTGTTATATAAATTTCATTTAAGTCCTATAGTTTATTAGCATTAGCAAACAAAAATGTCAAAATTATTAAGTAAAGAACTTTATTAAAAATATATTTTAATGTATGGTGGATGGGTAGCACCCTCCAATCAGTAACACATAAGCGAGGGTTTTAGTTAAAAGTGCTAAAACCTAAATAAATATAATACTATTACAAAATTTAATAGATTTATTGAAACAAATTTTTTAAATAATTTTTGATGTTTTAATGTTTGAAGAGTAGGATAGAGGCCACCCGCCCACCCTATATACACATATTAACTTTAATTACTGAGGCGATCAGTTGGCGGTTTGCAATAACTTTAACTAGAAATTTTGAATAAAAGAAAATTGCCAAAGTAAAATTTTTCAGCGAAAAATTTTGGAAAGTTTTAGGATTTATAAATATTCAATTAGAAAACCCTAGAACTTTTGAAACAACTAAACATAATTTAAAACGAAAATTGTAGAGTGTAAAGAATTTACTAGAAAATTCGAGACATCAGAAATTGCAGAAAAAGTTTTCAACTTTTGACGTATATTTCGAAAATATAAAAATAATACTTGAAAGTTTTTTTAATTTTAAAAAGAAAACTCTGGAACTTTAAAAAAAAATCTACAGATTCGGATTTTATAATGATAAAAATTATAGAAGTTACTGGAAAGTTTATAAAGCAAATTCTGAAAGCGTAGAAGTAAAAGATTTGGAAATTTCTAGGAATCTGAAAAAAAATTGCTGGACAATCTGAAATACTTGAAATTAGAAGACATATTCCTTGATTTCTAACAAGCTTTTGGATCTGTAAAAGAAATTGTTAAATTAATGATTGATCAAATTTTGGATTATTAGTAAAAAAAAGTTCAAAATATTCCTAGGAATTTCTGGATAAATCCGAAAAAAGGAAAATATTAGAAATCTTTATGAAATGATTCTAAAGAGAAATAGCTGGAAAATTTAGGAATGATGTTAATGTTACTTTATTCATGCTATTAGCGTAAGCTTTACATTTGTCAACAAAATTTGGATATACATGATATTTAAAAAAAATATGTATGTACATGTAAAATAATATAAAATGAAATATGCACAGATTGGTAAAATACGGAATAGTAAACAGAGTACACATTAAAATTAATATTTAAATTAAAATTTTCCTCTTAATGATAACGTCATATATTAAGAATATAAAATCCTAGAATTAAAAACTAAAAATCACATTGAGAGGATTAAAACATAATAAATACTTAAAACTAGGTCACATAGAATTAATATAAAAGAACTAAAAAAAAAAATATATAAATATAACATTTTTGAATTAAATCTAAGTAAGACACTTTAATACGACTACACACTATGAACTAAAACTTAGGTTACAATTAAAATTAAATTATAAAACTGTACATGTATATAAAATTGAGGTTGCAGGTTTAATACTAAAATAAAATAAGAATATTACAAACTAAGTAAAAGTTGAATAAATAAATATATCTAAAATACTTGATACTAAACGATATTTGCAAAATCAAACTCAAAATATTCATTAAACGTGTAAAATGTCTGCTGAATTAAAATCAGTTTAATTTTGAGCTTGAATTGTTTCAACGGAAGACATCTAAACTTTAGTGGCAGGGCGTTATAAAATTTAATCGCAAAATATCTGGAGCCTGTATGAGATTTTGTAAGACGAATTGCATTTGGATGAATATCATACTTTTTCCTCGTGTTGTGCTCGTGGACATCAGTGGCAAGTTTTTCTTTATATGTAATAAACATTCGTATATATAAAGTGATGGTAAGGTAAGTAGGTTTTGTTCTTTGAAAGCTGAACGACAATCATCCCTATATTTATATTTCGATAATATACGTATAGCACGCCTTTGCAGACTAAATATGCGATGCCGTATGGAGGAATGACCCCATATAAATAATCCATAACGTATATGTGATTGAATATTCGAAATATAAGTTTCCCTCAGCATTTCAGTTGAAATTGAAAAAGAGAGTCGATGCAATAAAAATATATTTCGACTGAGTTTATTTGCCAATTCATTTCCATGATAGACCCAAGAGAGCTGGCCATCCAAATGCAATCCAAGAAAATTAACCGTTAAAGTATCACCCTTATTAATTTTGGATAGCGATGATATTAAAATTGCTGTTTTGGTTGCATTTATTTGAAGCTTATTACTATTGAACCATGAAACGGCTTCTGACTGTGATTGCCTACTTTTTGAAATTGTGGTATCAAAAGAGGATCCAAAGTCACTGACTGTAGTGTCATCAGCATAGAGACATACTGAGGATTCTGCCATATGTCCAGGGAAATCATTAATGTAAATTAAAAATAAGATTGGGCCTAAAATTGACCCTTGTGGGACACCATATTTAATTAATATTTGTTGCGAGATTTCACCGTTATAAAATACAGACTGTGTCCTATTAGACAGATATGACATAATGAGCCTACAACTGTCAGGATGTAAGTTATAACATAATAATTTACGCAATAGAATATTATGGGACACACAGTCAAAGGCTTAAGAAATGTTTAAATTTGCAAGGAAATTCCTGAAGAATGGAATAAAAGTACGATAGTTGTAAAATTCTAGAATTTTAGAAGCCAGAGAAATAAATTGCCAAAACAGTTTACTTAGCTTATTTACAAATAAATATTTACACTCGTCATAACAAATATAGTTTTAAAGTATAACACACACCCTAGTAAGTGTAACTTTAGAATTTTAATATGAAATGGATATTTGTTTTATAAGCCTAAAGTAAATTTGGGAATGATAAAACAAAATGAAAGGTTCTAGGAATCTAAAAAGATACTGCTATAAATTTTCTTTAAGAAATTCAGAAAGGGGAGCTTTCTGAGACTGGAAGAAATGTTGCTGGAATATTATTAAAATCTGACAAATTTAGAAAGATGGAAATGTTTACAAACCTTAGAGTCTAAAAATAATCTTGTAATTTCGGGAATCTATAAAAAAAATTATTCGAAAATTCTGAACGCATAGAAAATTCCAGAACATTAGTGACTAGAAAATTCTTAAAATTTTGAAAATAAATTGCTGGAAAACCTTCGAAAACAAATTTGGAAATTTGGTAGAAAATTTTTTGGTAATTCTAGTAATCTAAATAAATTATATTATAATATTTTGGCCCCTCGAAGAAAATTCTAAAAATTTGGAAAGAAAATTTCTGGAGGCATAAGAAAGAAAATTCTAGAATTCGAACATTTTTGAAATATGGAAAATGAATTCATGAAAAATTTACAATTACCTGGAAACAAATTCAAAAAATATTGGAAAGTATTTTTGAATTAAAAATAATTCATAAAAAAAATTGTAACAGAAATTGGAGATTGTAAGAGAAATTACTGGACAATTTTAGACATCTGAAAAAATAAATTTTAAAAGTTTAGAATATTAAAGAGAAAATTCTGGAATTTTCAAGAAAATTTTACAGATTTGGATTTTATAATGATTCAAATTAATGAAGTGTGTGGAAAGTTCTGAAAATTTAAATTTAAATTCTGAAAATCTTTAAAAAAAAATTAGAAATTCTTAGGAATCTGAAGAGAAGTTGCTGGACTATTTGAGATACTTAAAGAATATTCTAAAAATTTGGAAGAGATATTCCGTGGGAGAGATATTCCTAGATTTGTAGCAAGTTTTTGAAAGTCCAGAGATGAAATTGTCAGAAAAGTCGAGAAGCAAATTAAAAAAAAATACATTTTGCAAGGGAATTTGATAAAAACTTTTAAATATTTTTTAGAAACCTTGCAAATAAATTCCTGAAGACTAAAATAAAAGAAGCTGTAAAATTCTATAAATGTGGAAAAGTTTAAAAACCTGGAAAATAAATTACCAAAATAGTTTATAAGCCTAGAGCAAAGTTCGGAAATTTGATTGAAACATTCTGCTGGAAAATTTTCTTCAAGAATTTCAGATAATTGTAAAGAAAGCTTGTGGAGGCTGAAAGAAATGTTGCTGGAAATGTCCACAGACATATTTACATACCTTAGAGTCTGTGAATGTATAAATCTAAATCTAAAAAAGTAGCAATTCTAGAAATCTATAAAGAAATCATTTGAAAATTCTGGAATAGAAAATTCTAGAAATTTGCTGAATAATTTTTAATATTTGGGAAATAAATTGCTGATAGAAAAATCTGCAAATTTGTTAGAAGAATTCTTGGTAATTCTAGGAATATAAAAACAAATTATTAGAAAATTTTGGAACCCTTCAAGAAAATTTTAGAAATTTGGAAGGACATAAAAAAATGTTGAAAACATATTGCTGGAAAAGTTTACAACTTAATATAAACAATATCTAAAAATATTGTAAAACATTTTTGAAAATTTTTAGGAATAATTAATTAGAAAATTTTCAAACCCCTTAAAAAATTATATATTGTAAATTAATAAAAAAATATATACATGATTCGTGGAAAGGCATTAAATCAAGCCTAAATATGATTAACTATAGAAAGTCACTTATATTTAAACTTTAATTTGTGTTATGCAGTTTTTACTGTTTTTGGCAGCAAAATCATCAACATTTAATATTTAAAGTTTAGAGGCGGGTAGCCTCTGGTAAATAAATAATTGTTATATAAATTTCATGTGACTCCTTTAGTTTATTAGCAATAGGCAAAAAATATCAAAATATTTAATTTTTAATTTTTTTCTCACAAATTAAGAACTTTACGAAAAACATGTTTTAATAAAACTTATTCAGTTTCTTATTTCCTTTAACTTTTATTTGAAAAGTTATCTAATATTTTTCAAATTTAGAAAAATATCAAGAAAAATCAAAAAAACGCTTCGAGTAAACATTCACGTCCGGTTTATGAATGTCTACCAAAAGCTTTTCAGTTCCAGTTTTTAACGATAAAACTTTAAGTTTAAAGTTTCATCTCAAACGGATCATTCGTTTTCGAGGTACAGCGCCCACAGACATACTCAGTCACGAAAACAATACTTCCCCTATATATTCTATATAGGGAAAGTAAAAAGGGGAACAGAGATACTTTTGAGAATCTACAATAAAATATGAGAAGTACAGCAGATACCCAAAGCCTGGCAGATGGTGCTAATTGTACCAATCCACAAGAAAGGAGACAGAAGGAGTTGTGAGAACTACAGAGGTACAATACTATTCACTAACATAAAAGTACTAGAACAGATAATAGACAAACTAATAAGAGCAGTAACGGAGAAAACACTACAAGAAGCAGAACAGGAAAAAGTATCCAGGACCACATATTCATGATAAGACAACTGTAACAAAAGATGCTACAGGAGAAAAAAGAGTATAATAGCTTTTATTAACCTAGAGAAAGCCTTTGACAAAATACCAAGAAACAAATTATGGGAAATTATCAAAAAATGAGTGGATGGAAAAATAATTAGGATAATTAAGGAAATCTACAAGAACAATACAAACGCGGTTATATATAAGAATAAGATAACAGAACCAATTACAAGAAAAGGAGGACTACGGCATGGAGGAGGGCTGAGTATTATTATTTAAAATATGCAACGATATAACAATAGAGTACAAAAATCTCCAAAAAGTGACAGTATCAGAAGGAATATTTGTAGATGATATAGTAGTATTTGCGAACTACCAAAAAGAACATAAACAAAATTTACAAATACGAAACGAAACATTAGAAAAATATGGTAGATATAAAAATGAACAAAGGAAAGATGAAAACAATGATAATAAGTAACTACTATTAAAATAGGTTATCCAAATATGGTAGCCAAAATTATTTTAGGTATCTCCAATAACCCTTTTGAAGTCATCTATAGTAAAAGGAATAAAATACAATCAATTTCATTCGATTAAAACAAATATTTAAACAAATGTTGATCATCAGTAGAATGTAATTTTCATTTTAGAATTTATCTTATTCATCTATTTTCCTGTATAGAAATTTTTAAAATACATCACTTATTTGATGGTCATCACCAGGGACCGCTTCGAATTTATCAATGGCAAGAGAAATAGATCCAAGTAGATTCAGCAGCATGATATTTTGATTTCCTTATTTTAGAATATAACATCTCAGTTATATTAATTTCCCAGCGAATATATTTTATTAAATAATAAACTATTTGATGGTTACAAACATTTTGGACATCTCAAAAAATCGTTTTGATATTATCAATACAAGACGAATCTAATAATAGCGTTTAACAAATAATTCTATTAACCTTTGGATTATCAGTTTTTGGTTTTTCTTATTTTAGAATTTAATTTCCCGCATAGATTTTTTGATTTCATAAACTTGATGGACAAAAATTAGTTTGGAGATTTAGAAGAACCGTTTTGAAATTATCAATAGCAAGCGGAATTAAATAAGAATAACAAGTGAAGTAAGGAATAAACTGTATGTATTATTGTATTTTCATTTTCAAAACACTTCACGTAAACACAAACCATCAACGTGAAGCGGAATTAAATAATAAATTTAAAAATACGAAAACATTTCGTGAATCTACAATTCTAAATTAAATTAAATATTTTAATAAAAACTGTATTAATTTTAATGATTTTACATTAATTTATTATTCCAATTTTATAAAAAAAGCTTTAGGAAGGAAAATAATACACAAAACACAAAAAAACAGTACCTACATAAACATTCATAACTTGTTTAGACATTTAAAAAGAAGAAAATATATTTTTTACATGTCCATATTTTAACATCATGATAATTTATTTCTTTAAAAAATAGTATTGTACACTATTTATGTTATTTATGTTAAATATATAAATTTTCGTTTATATTGTCTTCATTTCTTTGAACCTTAGAGGTGACTGACCACGTAACTTATCATATCTGTATTGTTGTATATTATGGTATTATTTAAACGTGTTTTGAGTTGGTGGGCAGACTTTTTAGAGAAACAGTTAGTGTATTCCATTTGGGAGCCATACGTGCGTAGGTGTAACGCGTGTAAATACGAAACGCAGCAGTAATTCCGTTTTGGTGCGCGCAAATGAGGTTATGTCAGATATGCCGAACGTTACAGTAATAGTTGTTAGACGTCTTTGTGCGTCCCCTGCTAAAAGCACTTCCGGGCCCCCGAGGGTGGCAAGTGGCGACACCTTCTCTAATTCAACCGAATTCAACGGCCGTAATCTGATTAAATGTTTCTTTCACGGGAGATGTATATACACACTTTAAAGAAAATTTCCTTTAGTTCGCCTTTATTGCCCCGAAAAAGTGCTTTAGCAGACGCGGAACGTCGTTTAAAAAGAAAAATACGGACGGCGTTTGTTTGTTTAGGAAGTTCAACTTTCCACGAGTAATTTTTATTTGTCGTGTTCGACCGGAAAAGCTCCACGTGATGTAATTCAATTCCGCAGACGTTTCCAATATATAAACACATACAAAAAAAATTAGTCACTGATTATCCTGCTGCAGCTTTCAAATTAATACCAACAACGTTTGTTTAAGGTTTTTTTTACGGACAAATTTAAGTAGTTAAATAAACCCCCCGGGGGTAATTCAATACGGAGCAACATCTGCGAATGTCGGACGCCCAAGTGACAAGTCGACAAAGCGTCAGTAATTGATGCTGTGACAGTTTATGATTTGCTCGCACACCTCTTTAGTCGCATTCACGTTGCGACCTTTAGAATTGTATTTTATGTCTGCGTGTCGCATTATGAAAAAGCAGCAAGCCGCAAATATTCATTATCAACGCGGATGTGGACGGAAAAAAAGCTAAGGGTACGGACAGAGTGCGAGCGTCTGGCGGTGCGGGTGCGTGCGGCCTTCATGTTAAACACGTGCTAACGCATGATGGCGTCCTGAGTCGTCCAGAGTGCCACGGAGCGTAAGTACGTGTTAAAAAAACGAAGCCGCGCACATCGCACCGCCAGACGCTCGCACTCTGTTCGTACCCTAAGTGTGCCCCATTCAGCGCGCCTCGTTATTTTTCTCTTCATTGCGGAATCGACTCTGGATGGATGGATGAATGGGGACGCATTGATTCATGTCTCGAATGTCTGTGGGAAATTTTCGCGATTTGTGTGAGTCCAGTAATTCGATTCCATATTGCAGGAGCGGTGAAGTGTACTTCGACAGCGGTGATGTTTGATTTCGTCAAACGGAAAAGTAAATTATTGGGAGGTATTGAAAGGATGAGATGGTATTACATGACTGATATATATATATATATATATATATATATATATATATATATATATATATATATATATATATATATATATATCTGGAAATTTTTGTAGTTTGTGGTGCTTATACACGGGTCTACGTATTTCGTCATATTTTCTTAAGGATAATTATCACTATGAAAAAACGTGAAATTCGTGTTTTGATTTAACATTTCTGATGGGATAAAAGTGTTAAGGTAATATGGCTTAATAAATGTTACTGCATATTTTCTCCATCATATATTGGTTTTCTGAGCTTTTTAGTAACCATAACCATAAACAAAATCTAGCCGAAATAAGAAAAAAACTATCAATAAGAAATAATGCTGTGCATTACTAGATCATTTGAAAGACAAGGTCAAACGGCAAATTTTAGTTCACTAAGACAATGCTTTAGCTCACTCAGTTCGCGATTCAACCGATAAATTAAAGAAATTGCGATATGAATTGGTCCCGAATCCACACCTGCTATCCAGATTCCCGATTTTTTCTGAACGCTTCTACTAATCTAGAAGGAACTGTTGTTAAAACTGACATCAAACCGCTAAATATCATATCAGTTCACCAATCTCTCAAGAATCAGATGCTTAAAGATGATATAAATCTTGTATTTATATTCCCACAATCATGGTTCTAAAAGCCCTAGCTAGAATAGCAAAAACACGAACATAAACGGGAAATCCCTTTTCCTATTTATTCAACGACTAGAGACTTGACTTGACGACCTCTCCTCCGATCCCAATCCAGTCTTTTTTAGACCTTGCGTTTGTCACCAAGAAACCGTTTAGAGGGGCTAAAACTACGATATAGCATAAATACAAAGAAAGCTTGAACTCTTCATATCCCCTCTTCAAGTCATCAGATTTAGATGCGGAGCTTGAGGCAGCTGTCATTCAATGCCTGGCGGTGCTTTAGTACGGGGAGTAGTTGTTTTAACTGTTAGCTGGAGTTTTTACAGTAAAATGTAAAACATAAGTGCAGAAATGCTCATACAGAAAATTTAATTTTCTCACTATTAATTAATATTATTAAAACTGCACTAATATTTCAATTATCAATTGTTTTTTTATAAAATATGTTCATATATTCTTTAGACTAGGACAATGAATAAAGTATTGACCTACGTCATTGGCTAGGGTAATGATTAATTTATTGGGATACTAGGGCAATGGACAATATACTAGGATAGCAATTATTTATTATTAATTATTCCTCTGCCCGTCGAAGCTACAATGTGGTGAAACAATTGTAGCAGTATATCTACAAAATTAAGCAAAACTCTAAACAGTTATGTACTTGTTTAATAATTTTATAATGGAGTTTCGCTAAGTGTAAGCCTAATCAATCCGATACATTAGGATAGGTCAAGAGTACGCTAGTACAGTGATTAATTTATTAGGCTAGGTCAAGAGTACGCTGGGGCACTGAATCAATAATGAATTATTTATTGGGATAGGTCAAACTAGGAAAAAAGAGAAAAGTAAGTCAGGATACTATTGAAATATTTTTCTCCAAATTCTACCTTATTTGGCAATTATAAAGTTATTTTCAAAAGCTCTTTCATTAATCTTTATTGCTTCATTTTATTATTTTGAGAGTTTCGTATTCTATTTTTATTTTATTGTTGTCAAAGAATCATTTTAAACGATCATAAAAAAATGGTGACTTGTTTGACAATTTTCTGGAGTTTTAGAAAAAGAAGTTTTTTCTATGTTCAAATATGTTTTTTCTACGTTTAAATATTTTTTGCGAATTGGGTATTTGTATGTGTATACAAATGTGCTTGTTATTTTACCTATCCACTTTTTCTACGTGTTTAACAATTGTTTTTAAGAATTGTGAAGTATTTACAGAACTGTTCTTTGAGAAAAGTCGTATTACATAAATAACTATGGGGGATAAAAGTAAAAAAATATAATCAATTCCAATGCTAACTTTTATTATCCCTTTTGCGTTACATTATAAAAATAATCATTATCCACTGTTAGTCCCTTGGAATTGACCAAATTAGTTGTACATGCATTTTACTGCTAGGGTTAATATTTAGCACTCCGTAGCGTATATGATTTTTCAGGTCATCTAAAAATTTAACTTACTTATAGATATTTTAGATTCAAACTTACACCTAATCATGTCAAATCTGGAGAATGAGCATAGTATTCAATTGTTCTCCTTCATCAGATCTATCAACTATACTAAATTCCATCGAGATACTTCCTAACTTTGGTTCCTTCAAAGCTTAGTATTTTTGTTTTGTTGTAGTTTATGTTAAGTCGTAGCTTTGCAGATACTAGATTTAATTAATTTAATATTTACTCTAATTATTTGATATGTTTACCTATTATCGTTATATCATGTGTCCCATTCCCTTTTTTAATATTTCTTCTAGAGATGGTATATTCCTAATACCTCTATCAAATGTAGTTTGTAATATTGCCGCTTCCTTGTAAATATTTTTGATGCATTGAATGTACGTTGAGTCTATTTTTGGGTATTGTAAAGAGATTAAGATTGACTACGTATCAAAGGCCTTTAGAAAGCCAACGAAGACTATGTATTGGTACATGCTATTCATAACATTTTCTATAAGGATAGACGGTCTATCGTGCTGTATCCATTTCTAAATTCCACCAGTTCTACTGGTCGGTAAAAATCAAATTTGAAATTATTTACAACTTTTGTAATTTTTTTACAGCTCCTTCCAGTTTTAACATGTATGTGTTAACTTGGTCTTCTTTTGGGTGTACGTGTTCTTCATCTGTTTGAATTTTGTGCTTATTTATTATCATCTGTGAATTCTGGGAGATCTTTGGATCCGACATTCCTAATTGGAATGGATTTTGAATTTTTGATAAATATCGCGTATTTTCGTTACTTTTGCTCTTCGCTTCAAGAGTTTCATCCTCGATATTTTCATTCTACAATAATCATTTATAGTTTCGTCTATGCGTTTTGTATTGTTTTTTTTTTTTGATATGATTTTTAACTGTTTTATTTAGGTTCTTATAATATTCAGTTGTTTTATCCGTTATATTCCTCCTCTTTTCAATAGCTCTCTTGGGTTATCTCTTTGAGTCATTATAGTTAGTACTCTTAGACAAATTATTATTGTGTCTAGAATTTTGTCTGCGAGTTCATTTAACTCTAATTGTTCAGAATTGATTCTTGATAGATAAATCCTTGTATATTGATTTCAAGTTGGGTAGGATAAGGTAAATTTCATTTTTAGTTTAATTGTTTGGGCTGCATCACATTCGTTTGAGTTCTTATTTCTCTTGCTTAGATATGAGTTTCTCATATAATTAGTATCTTCTTGTTTTTGTTTCCCTATCTTGGCATTTATGAATTAGCATTTATTTTCAACTTGATGAGCTTTGGCCAGGTCATTTCGTTCTTTTTTTTCATCTGAATTAATTGTTGATGTATAGGCTCCCTGAATATTCAGTGTAAGATTCTGAATCGTAGATTCTACTAATCTTTGGTGGTTTTGTTTAGACATTGCGTTACTTATTGTATCATATTTGATACAGCTGTACATTAAATAATTTTCGTTTAAAAACGCTGATATGCCCCTATTTCCATTTTATAAAGATTTAAAGCCGCTAAATCTTGTACTCCACCTACAGGTGACGTGGAATGTTGGTAGCATTTTGTTTGCTTTGCAGAGGTTAGCATGTGTTTGGAATAATCACAGATTTCATCAGAAAATATTGTTTATTTTTGAAGAAATTGAAGTTAAATGTATAATTTTATTTTGACGATCTAAGTAATAGTTATTAAAATATTTTTATTTAGATCAATCAATATAGGGCCATGATTTTAGTGTATCAAAGCTAATGTGTAGCGAATTCAGTAACACCCAGTTGCCGTCATAATGGTTAAAGGCAAAAAACTCTCAGATGCTTAAATAGAATAATAAAGCGACAATAAATTTGATTATGACTTATGCAGTATGGATGGATTAGATGACTTTGATTTAGAAGTCAAAGTCGGAGTTCATATCCTTAATGCCACCATTGAATTTGAAGACTAATTGGTGAGGTAACAGAAGACTGTGAAACTAACGTGATTCTATAAATACAGTATAAGCAAGTTTTAAATACAGATAAGAAGAATATAAAACCATCCGAATAAATCTAGATGAAATAGAATTTGCTGAAATATTTCAAAGGTAGTGAACAATTATCTCTACAAATGAATTTAAAAATCCATATTCATTTTTCATATACGCTTATTTCTGTAGATATTGTGTGAAAGATAATCGATGAATCAAATTTGTACTAATTACAAATAAATCCAATTGAGACGATCAATTTTATCAAACAAGACAATCTAAAATATTTGGGCATTTGCATATAGACGAAGATCCGGTCCTAGTGGAGAACAAATTTAGGTTTTAGTAAACACTGATTGACAACGGTTGGCAAATTCAATAAAAATAATAAAAAGATCCAAAAAAGTAACCCTAACTACGATAAATTATTCAAAATTAGGGCTATAATTGACAAAACATTTATCAAAATGTCAATATTATCCACTTGAAAGAAACATGACTTAAAAGAGTAGGCATTCTACGAAAGAATATAAGCCTGTTAAGCCGCACAAGTAGAGTATCAAATTATTTATTTTAGCTGTTGTATCTGACTTTGCTTAGTATAAGTTTTAGTCATATGTATTGTTTCCATAAATTAAAATTGTGACGTATTTCGACGATTGCACTAGTTTTACTTTGGTATCATTCAAAAATTATATTTTTGTGTACAGAAAGAAAGCCACCTATGATGGTGTTGATATCTCAATCATTAGTTGGAAATAAAATAAAACAGCTATGTAACATAAGGCAAAAAAGGATTGATACAGGATTCCCAAATGTAATATCAAAATATATTCGCCACATGAAATTAAATTTTAAATCCGCAATCAATAAACACACCAATATTTCCATCGATGAACATAAAATCTCTTTTAGCAGAAATTAGATACTCAAAGGAGATTATTTAAGTCAAGGACTGACTGATTAAAGAAGTGGCAGATAAAAAAACTCTGTTAATTGAAAAATTGCATGGATCTCAATTTCTAAATACCAAAGTGACTTCTACCACTCAAAAGGCAAACTACAGTAGGTTTGATGATGAGTGACTCTACATCGCAGAAAAAATCCTTAAACATAGAAAACACCTCCGCGAGAGCTGTTAAAAGAAATCTGTAAATGTAAGCAGTGTAACTCCAATTTGTAGTTACCTAAAGTGAGGCTGCAGCTCCCACTCCCAATTAACCGACGCACAGTGTGGGATTTTGCGAATCCAGGAGGAAAAAAGTGCTAAAAACAACATACAAAATATTTACTAATAACCCACTAAATCCTTAGCTGAGGTACTAAATATACCATTAGCAAAATATAAAATCTGTAGATGCCCGGCTTTATTGTCAATCGTTCGACAAAAGAGGTTAAATTTTTGTCACTTAAAAACCGCTTCGCAGTTATTCCTTACGCGTAAATTGTGAAGGTCGTATTATATAAAGTATTTATTTGTGACAACATTTTTGCCATGGATAATTTACATCAAAGTATGCAGTTTATATTGTACCCTAAGAAAGATTCCTCAATTATGTATTTTTAATAAAATTTTAGCAAAGAATATTCGATAAAAAATCAGAAATTACTTAGAAGTGGTTTTTTCATTAGACTGCCAAAATTTTTGTACACCTTTGTACGCCATGATTTTATATTTTTTATAATTTTGGATCCATCTAGAATATATACAATAAAACTTTGAGTGCGATAAATTGCGTATTTCAAAAATATCCAAGTGTTAAAAAGTGACGATAATAACCCACGATCAACTTCTTCTGCGACTGAAAATGACTTGTGGATTACCTTAAAAGTAAAATTAACCTACATCATTGTTCTCAAATAACGTAAGACGAATTAAACCAGACTGTTCATTCGTTCACGATCAGATTCTACCAAAGATGAAAGGCGTACCATCGCAATAAAAATATGTTTTTAAACAAGTTCAATAATTGATTGAATACTACCGTTACAAGAATTAATTTGGATGCACCCAGTACAAGTGGAATCCAGAGTGCAAAAAGGTGGGCTGCCGAAAAAAGACTTTAGTTCAAAGTTAAGTTGAGGCAATTCTATGTTGCAGCAATTGCTTTCAAGTCCAAAAAGACGAACTAAAGGGAAGAAAACTTTTCATACCACAGGCCAACAAACACCGGAGTATTCTGAAGAAGAAGCATTTGCATTGATAAGTACAACAAAATTAACGTACAGAAAATATGAAATTATTAGAAAATCGGCATTAGATAAGCAGCTAAAAATATATCCATCCTACGACAAAATAAAAAAAACTATGTATAAATGTATATACATTTCTGTAGAAATATGCGTGGATTATATTTTATAAACTTATTTCACGTCCCAAATGAACTAATACAATTAAAAAAGATGTTTTATTATAATTTATAATTTTTTCCAGCTAGATTTGTAAAATCCCACACTGTGCGACGGTTGCTGTGCCTACTCCTATAGTTATTGCTTCTACTACAAATGTTTTTACGGAAGTATCATATAAGAAAAAACCACACCCCAAAATTTTTGGTACTGAAAAGAGCAAATTGCTTATTCCAGCCGCTCCGCAATATGTGCATCTTCACGTTTATCGCCTGGACCGGCAAGTTACTCTGATGTCCTTCTTTCCTTCTTGAAGAATAATAATGTAGCCGCTACTTGCGAGCAATTGATGTCTAATATGTATGTGTTCTTGAGTTTTGTGAAGATTATATTAATAATAAAAACGCAAAAACAATTTGTCTGACCATACCGGTATAATTGCACAGGTAACTGTACCGACTGTAACTAAAAATCCGTTTACTTATAAATATTATCAACCAATTACCAAAGTAGGTACTTTCCATTTTTACCGTCAGCTACAGAATTTAGATTGGAGCCACCTTTCAAGTGTCAGGGATCTAAATGTCATAGCTGAACATTTTATACAACCTTAAGAATCCAAATTTAATTAGTGCTTTCCAATGAAAAAATACTGGTTCAATGCAACCATATTAATCGCTTTAACTGGTTTACTGACGAGTTACATCAGATGAGAAATACTTTATATTTTCTTAGGTCATCTTCTATGACTCAAGAATTTGTTGTGATATGTTAAATATATAGAAAAATTATTTAAAAAAGGGGCCGTACTGATGTATATTCTCTGTATCTCAAAGAAAACCAGTCGAATACGGCATTTTTATCGAGAAACTAATCCAACTAATCCTAAGCATAATCAACCTGATGAATTTAATATTTATTTCACCAATATTGCATCGAATATCTTAAATAGTTTTGAAGATGTTCCCTGGATATACTGTGGGTGATTGGTAAAGTTCGTGAAGTTGTTATGTCCCTCAAAAACTCTAACACAAAGGACTGTTATAATATTATATCTAAGTTAATAAAAGCAACAATTGATGTTATTTTAAGTCCTCCAACTAGTCTTATCAATTCATGTATTCGTTCCAATATTTTTCGTAATTGCCACAAATTGGCAACTGTAATACCTCTTTTAAAGAATGGGGATACTAATTAATGCAGCAATTACAGACAAATATCAATTCTGCCTGTAATTGCTAAGGTATTTGAAAGAATTCTGAAAGATCAGCGTATATACTTTAAATTTAATAAACTACATTGCCCCGAACAATATGGTTTTCGCCCAAAATCATATTTTGGACTTATTTAAGGTGTCCAATTGTGTTCGGCATGATATGTTGATTCAGAAATTGTACTACTATAACATTGATCCTTCCAGTATCAAATCAATACTCTCCTATTTAACAATCGTTCTCAATCAGTTCATATCAATAATTTACAATCCTCACACATGTATGATACAGCGTGGTGTACCGCAAGGTTCTATAACGGGACCAATACTGTTTCTAATTTTTCTTAATGACTTGCCTTCATATATTCCGGGCAAAAAAAATCTATATGCAGATTAATGATCATATACACTTTCAAATAGCTATAATGAAGTCTGCCTGTGGCCATGAATTTTACTAAAGAATGGTTCGCTTGTAACAAATTAAAACTATATGCCGAGAAAACTATTGAGGTACTTTTCTCTTTACGTAATTGCGATCACTCTTTTAACACATCACCAAAAATTTCTAGGCATTACCATTGGTTATGCATTAGCATGTAGTTGTCATATCTTTACGATTTCTAAGAAGGTAGTTAGCAACATATTCCTTCTTCGAAATTTGTCACAATTTTTAAATAAAGAAGCTTTACGCACAGCCTACTTCGTTCTGGTGCAAGATCATTTAGTCTACAGAGACGCGCGGTTAGGATAGTTTCAGGAAGTACTTATCGATAAGATTGTCATCCATTATTTGTTAGAGTTAAAAATTCTAATTTTGCCTGTTATTTTCATTTTAAGTTGCTTACACTATTTCTCTATAAATGCAAACAATTATTGTACGCATGAATATATTCATAAGCATAACACTCATAATAGATCTAATGTGATTACGACATTTTCTCGTCTTCTAAAGACATAAATTGGCATGAATTACTTTTGTCCGAATCTCTTTAATACTTTTCTTGGAGAACTTAAAAACCTTCGGCTGCATATTATTAGAAAGAAGATTAAGAACGTGTTGCTTCGCAATCCTGTATATACAATAGGTGTTTTTTTCTCATTTTATTCTCATAACAGCCCTATATTAGCTCGTTATAATTAATATTGTGGTGCAGAGTGCCATTAACTTCCTTGTGTTCCTTTGTTTATATAGCGAATGTATTTACTATATTTATTTTGATGTATACACTTCACATCTATTTTTTCATTACATATGCAACAATCAAATTAATTTTCAAAAAAAAGGCGCCACCATACAAGAATTCATTGTAATAGTTTATTTGTCATAAAAAAGCTCTCTACTGAAACATATATGATTCTCACGCGTTGTTACATAAATTGTTCACAGACGTATAAAAGATAAAGTTATTTATAAGGACATGTTTTAATATATTTTCCTACAATGACTATAGTATCAACTATTAGATAGTCATTATCAAACAATATTGTAGAATTTCACAATTTTTGAAGTTATAGTATCGAATCTAAAAAATTGTGCAATAATAATAAATATATTTATTACTTTCTACGTAATTGAACTCAAAATAAGCCTAGAATTTAATAATTAATTTATTTTTTTAAATAGTAATTGTTAACATTAATTATTCACTTGATGTTTACATATTCATTTATATAAACGTAATGAGCATCCGCTGAATTAAATAAAAACAACAATGCTTCGGAGAAAGAAATTTATGCACTATTGTGATAATTGTTTATTTTATTAAGAACATCTCGTTTGAATGCAAATACCGTCCCACCCGTTTTTTCGAGAAGTGGTTCGTTGAATATTTCAAGCAATCATTCCTTGGCGTGGTAACCGAATGCAGCGGTGTCAGTCAATTTAAATAAACACCACAACACCATCAGGCTTGTCACACTCCGGCGCACATTTAAATCACAAATTAATTCCCATCGAACGCCCTTACGGTTATTACTTAATATGTATATGCGTGTACGCAGGATTCCGTGCCCAGGGGAAGAGGAAGGACCGTCAGATCTTATTACCTCTCCAGCACGTGACTACGGGGATAAGACCAGGAGCACCATGACTAATACACGAACTACCCTCCACTTATCATAACAGTCCTATATTAGATTTTGTCCGTATTATCTTTACTTGAGGATAGGAGTTATATTGCGTTTTTATTTTGATTAGGGCGACTCCGTAAATACCGTGATTTTCAATAAGAGGACGTGATTAAACGTGAAACGTAAGGAAGGAACGGAGAAATAAAACTTCATTAGGCGAGAGGGCGAGAAATCTGACGGTTTAAGAGTAATCCATTCAAATTACGTTAAGGTGTATTCAGGAGTGGAGTCTTGGACCTGGATATAAATTATCGTGCGGCGGAGGAAGGCTATTCTATCCACATATCTATTTTCATTAGGGTCCGTGCCGGTAAAGGATACAACAGTATAAACCACACTAATTGTAAATTGTGCCCAGGAACGATACTCTGATATCGTTAGATATAATTACGCATCAGTTGTTGCCCACATTGGATGAGATTGCTGGAAGTGGAAATAGGAATGGCATATGTGTATTATTATTTTTACGGTACTTGGGATAAATGTTATTACGTAATTACGTAGTGTCTAATATCACACATTTCCTTATTACGATACATACTATCAACAATACTGTCTTAATAGTGTTTTTAATTATCTTCTATTAGAATTATTCTTTTAGTTTCTTGAAATTTATACCTTGGTGAAACATTTTAAACTATTACTGATAGAGGTTTAAATTATTTTTTTTATTGTGAAACAAACTAAGTTATTTTAATTTAAACCTTCATCAGTAATATTTTGTTAGGCTTGAACTAATAAGGATTGTTTCGTGGTACAGTGTAGATGTGCTGGTAACATTGTCTTCAATGTAATACATACAAATTCATAATACTGAATACGCATTAGTAAAAATGTTTCCTATCAGATTTTCAATTGTTTATTATTTTTAAGCTATTTATTTAATTTTCAATCGTTTGTTCGTAGAAAACATCAATATTTGTTTTTTTTTGTAAAATTATAACTGTTCTGTTTTACCAGAAATTTTTGCTAAAATTGCAGCTTTCTAGGAAAAACATCGTTGCTGAAAACGATGTTTTTCCTAGAAAGCTCTCAATTGTTTTTTCATTGCTAATTTTAAACGGTTTCGACTAATTTCTGCTGCTTTCACTTATTTGATTGTCTTCCACTCTTCTTTTTTAAACAAATTATTAATTGTACGCCTTGAAAATCGAACATCAAAGTTATGACATAGCTGCACTAATGAGCTGTGATAAAGTGACGTTGTTGGGAAAAAATGTGACATTGTGCTGAATGTAATTTCGGACATGTAACGACAACTACCAATTATGTAATTCAATGAAGCGGTGCTTTAGTATGAGGAGTAGTTATTTTAACTATCAGTTGGTATTACTATCCCTATATAGAATACATAGGGGAAGTATTGTTTCGTTCATGAAAATGTCTGTGGGTGGTGTATCTCAAAACGAATAATCCGTTTTAGGATGAAACTTTAAACTTAAGGTTTTATCATTAAAAACTAGAACTGAAAAGCTTTTGATAGACATTCATAAACCGTAGATGTGTACTCGAGGCGTTTTTTTTTATGTTTCTCGATATTTTTCTAAATTCGAAAAATATTACATGTTTTTCGATATTTTTCTAAATTTGAAAAATATTACATAACTTTTCAAACAAAATTTAAAGGGAATGAGAAACTGAACAGGTTTTATTAAAACGTGTTTTTCATAAAATGCTTAACTTCCGAGAAAAAAATTTTACATAAAATTTATATAACAAGTGATTGTAAATAAACCAAAATCGAGCAAATGTTAATAATAACCTACGCGAAAGGTTATTATTAACAATTAATCTCTAGTTTTCGAGGAAAATGTAAAGAAAGTACTATGATGGCCACATCATCTTTCTTTACATTTTAAAACTTTTAATTAAAACTCTCGGTTATAATTTACTGATTGGAGGGTGAGATAGAGGCCAAAATAAATACATGAATTGACTTTCTATAGCTAACCTTATCTAATTTAGATTTAAAGTCTGCCCACCCATCATGCATCACATTTTTACAAATTTACTCACTCAAAAGTTTTCCCTTTTTATTTTTTTTTCTCAAAAATATAATAGAATATAAGGAAAGTAGTTTTCGTAAAACTTTTTGAATTTTTTTTAACAGAAATATCCGTTTTAAGGTCCCCTTAGACCATTCCACTAATTTCTGGGAAAAAAAGTTTTTCCTGTGTGTGTCTATCTGTTTGTGTGCCTGTTCGCTACACTACATCTCAAAAACGAATGATCCTTTTGAGAGGAAACTTTAAACTTAAGGTTTTGTCGTTCAAAACTGGAACTGAAAAGCTTTTGCGTGAACCTTATAGTTTTCCAGAAAATATAAGGAAAGTATTATGATGTTCACATCACCATTTTTTACATTGTAATAATAATAAATAATAACTGCGGTGCAGAAACGCCTATTTTGTAATAAATTTTCAACTCGATTTTTTGTGTAAGACTCTTTTCAGTCAGTTTTTAGAAAGTTTTAACTTTTTATTTACAAAATTTTAAGCAAGATTTAATCTCTAAGTCTCTTATTATTCTATTATTATATTATTTTTACTGTGTCTTATCAAACATTTCTTCGCAAACATTATAAAGATTTGAACAAATTTTCAACTAGTTTTTCTTAGTTAAAATTTTAACTATTTTGCATTATTAAAAAATTCTAAAGCTACTTTTTAAAAGAAATTTAACTATAAGAATAAGAAAAAATAGACAATTTTTCGCCATCCTATTCCATAATCTTAAAAAATACACCACATTAATCTTATTCATAACTTATATAATTCCCTTCTGTATAAATTAACCTAAGTAATTTCTATTGAAGAGCGTCTGAAACACCTATCCCAAAAAAATTGCCAAAAATCCCCATAACCTCGAAATCCGTAACCAGTTGTATATTCCTCGTAACCCTTAAATAACTCCAAAGCCAAAACACCCAGAAAGCACCATTTATCAATTCATCTTATCAGTTCATGATGACATTAGTGATTTAATAATCACGACTCTCTTCAAGAGAGCGAAAGTTCGAAACACGTGTCTGCAGATGATTATAAACTTGAATTTAATGAAATCAGTTTAAATTCAATTTTTGTTCATAATTTTTCATGTTATAGCCACATTTAAACAATCTAAAATACACTTTATTTATTTATTAGTTTATTCAACAGAAATAATTTCATTCAAATTAGTATTGCTTTGATAGTTGTTCTATTCGTAACACGCAAATTAATTTTGTTTTATTCAATGTCTGTCGAGGTTTTAGAGAAGTAGTTGTTTCAAAATTGATTTGTTTTGTAGTCTTAGTAAGACTCAGTGTTGTAGATTCACGAAATGTTTTCGTATTTTTAAATTATTATTTAATTTTCAACAACGAACTAAAGGATTTTAATACATTTTATTATTTCTCTAACTAATTTTTAAAGTTCTAAATGGTTTTGACCACATTAATTCCTTCTTTGTTTTTTTTTTAATTTTATATTTGTAACTATGTTTTATAGGTCAAAATTTATTATTAATATATTCCGACTATTTTTAAATTTATATTTAACCTGTTTTTTATCAATAATAAAAATGTATTAAAGTCCTTCACGTTGTAGAAAATTATCTAACACGAAAATTATTTTCTTATTATTTTTTAACAATAATCTCATATAGATTTTAATAGCTTCAATCTGTTTTGATTGAATTTATAAATTTTAAAGTTATTAAATTTCATTTTTGGTGATTTTAACTATATTAATTTTTTCGTTACGTGTTTTTGATAGTTTTAACTGTTTTTATATACTTTATATTCATTTGCAAGTTCCGACACCTTAAAAATTTTTGTACCTGCAATTTTGATATTCTATAAATACTTTTAACAACTTTTACTCCATTTTAAATGTTTTTGGATGTGATGATGATGAAACTCCATAATACAATACAATAAAACAACACAGTTAGAAAGCTTTCACTTTTATTGTTGATTACTTGAATATTTTGCACACAATGACATATGAAGTATTCATCTGCCTGATGAAGCCAATGTGTGGTGAAACATGTTACAGTAATTAGCATTAGAAATGAAATCCTCCCAACTGTGTGGTTTTATTTCAATGCTTTTTCAAAATATTTTGACTTGGTTCACATTTTAGAGTTTTAATTAAAGACCACTAAATTTACTTTTTTATGTTTTTAGCAACATTTATCTATTTCTAATAATACTAATCTGTATTATTTTGATTTGTCAACTACTTTTCAGAATATTCATTTAATTTTCTAATAAATCATGCCATTAATTAGACAGCTTATAATTTTTATATTTTAATGATAAAACAAATGCAACTTTTTGTAAGATTCTAATTATGTTCAACTATTTTTAGCGAAATATTCAGATATTCTAATTTTTAATTGTTTTTAATAATACAACAAAAACAAATTAATTTTTTTAATTTCAAATAATTTTCAAACATTTTTATAAAACTTTACATGTTTGTGTTTCCGTCGTTTCCACTAGTTTACAAATCAACTTTAAATAAATATATTTTTGCTAGTAATTCTTATTTTCAGCTTATTTTTTAGCTATATTTTGTAGTTTTTAATATTTTTTACATTAGTAGATTTTAACAGTCATTTCTTAACAACATTCATTATTTAATAATATCAGCCTTTTTCAACTATTTTGTTTGCTTTTTAAAATAACCTGTCAATTGTTATTAATAATATTTTTGTTTATTTGATAACCATTTTTTCCAATAATAGTTACAAGTTTTTGGGGATATACATGTTTACAATATTTACATTTCTTGATATTTCATACTTCAGATTTTTGATAGTTCCAATTTTAGTAATATTAATTTGTATGTTCTCACATTTTTTTTTGAAAACACATATACAATATATAAGTCACTTTTTCATTTTCAACATTTTTAAAAATGTTTTGATAAGTTAAGTTATCAGTCTTAACTATTTGTAGACGTGACTATTCAATTATTTTTTTTTAAATATGTATTCAAATGCTTTAAAAATTTAAATATCTCATCTGTTTTCTAATAACAGTATAATATTTTTAGCTGTTCTTATATCTTAACCCATTTCGCCATTTTAATATTGTACTCTTAACTGTCTTAACAAATATTTTGTATTTTTTCACAAAATTTATCTATTAATTGATACTCTCAATTATTTTTCATTGGATTTTTATAAGATGTATCTATGATTATAGATATTTCTGGAAATTTAAATTTATTTATATTTTTTTGACTGATTCTTTTAACATTTTTGCAATTACTTAATTAAAACACAGTTATATTCCTTTCTTCACTTTTTATTTTATTTTAACCTTCACGTACTCAAGTAACTACATTAAATTTTTCCAATTTTCATTTGCATATTCTGATAACTAGAGAGCGGATTTCTAGCATTATGCTTATCCCTAATATTAATAGCATCGAAAAAATTTCTTAATATCTATACGAATCTTGAAGAATGTGATTACTTAGCGCTAAGTTTTTTTGTGCTTTTTTGCTTATTTTGACTTTTTGTGCTTATTTTGACTTTTTATGCTTATTTTCATGCTTTTTTTTAGATTCTGATGCTTATTTGGAGCATTTTCTTAAACATTTAAAAAACATTTAATAAAAATTTCACGCTGATATTAAATTGTGCTAATATAGAGAATTTTCGTAAAAATCTGTATCCCATCATTTATAGATTATATTTGTATTACATATTTTCTTCGTGTCTTTTGACAACATAATTGTTTAAAATCTTCATAATATGATACAATAATTATAATAAATTTTATTATTAATAAATATTAGTACAAATTACCAATTTACAATGGATTCATTTATAAATAAGAAGATATAATAGACCGTCTCATTATTCAGATAATACAACGACAGCTAACAGTTATATCATTAAATGCCTGGCGGTGCTTTAGTACGGGGAGTAGTTGTTTTAACTGTTAGCTGGAGTTTTTACATTATTATGTAAAACATTAGTGCAGTAATGCTCATAGAGATTTATTACTCCCAATATTAATTATTATCATTAACAACTGCACGAAATATTTTAATATTTCATTTGTATGTTATAACAACACTACATCAAGAACGTTTGAAAAAGTTCAAAGTTGAACTAAAAAAACAGCAAAATTTCACAATCTTTAGCATCTTCAACAAACGATGTACAATTTAAATTAAATTTACATTTGTGCAAAATACTTTTACATTCGAATATCCCTTTAAGAAAATTACAAAATAATGCATTTAAATCTTTCTTGGGAAAATATTGTAAAATGCGCATTCCCGAGAAAAAATTATGTAGCTCTTGCATACTATGAAACCATACAAAAAACTAAAGATATTATTAACAATAGTTATATGATGATGAAACCACAGACGCTTGTTTAATTTAATAATAGGAGTTTAACATGAAGACATTCGACCAATAGTATTTTGATATATACAAAAGAATTGAAGAAAACTGATAATAACATTATAGCAAAATTCATAAATGATAAAGCCTGACAAGCTTATTTTTGCCGTAGACAATACCAAGTTACAAAATTTTACTAATAATGCATTTTGTGCATTGTACAAGTTTAGCACATGGATAGAAACGAATTTCTGAAACTATAAGAATGAAATTTCCATTTTTAGATTTAATTAAATAAGGAAAAATAGTTCTTATATTCTTCTGTGAGTGCAATTATTCAAGGAGTCCTTACCTGATATCTCACTGCCCCATAAACCAGTGCTAACAAAATGTGGAACTTGGCTATATGTTACGATGTACTATGCGAACAATTTTGAAGAATTTAAAAAGGTTATATACAACTTTCCTGAAACGACAAGCAATCAGTTAATGACTGTCAAACAGTTCTTAAGAAACAAGAGCTTCCTTCAAAACAATTTAGTTACATAAAATCGCGTTTACATTTTGTGAGCAACACAATCAAATCTTTATAAAAGCAGATTCATTTTAGATAATACCTGCACGCATTGGCCAAGAAATCAAAATAATATCGAAAGAAGTATTCGGTGAAAATGAAGGATTTTTGATATTAAATAAATTAAACTTGATTTTGAATGGCATTTTTCAAATGGATCCAGCTATAATTTAAAATAAAGAGAAGCTTTTTCACTTTCAAAAATTTATTGAGCGTCAGAAGTAATAATTTTTATAATTAAACCCTTTGAACAACATTTAATGATCTACTGTTTTCATGAATAGATTTTAGTTATTTTGAAATGTATACAAAATTACAATTTAATTTTTAAATACTTACATGATATTGTATATTGCGTAAAGAAAGTGTGTTTATTTTAGTTTTAAGCAGAATTTCTATGTAAAATATGTTGATAAACGTGCAACATATTAAGAAAATACAGTTTTCTTTAGTGCTTTTTTCGTGTTTTTATGCTTTTTTTACTGTTTTTATGCTTTTTTCCTGTTTTTATGCTTTTTTAATGCTTTTTTTCACTAAATTTTGTGCCTTTTTAAGTGCTTTTTTTCATATTTTTTAAGCTTTTTTATCCGCTCTCTACTGATAACCATTACATAAAAATTTTAAGTAAATTTTTAGGATATTAATTGGTTATAATTCTTTCAATATTTTATTATCAATATAATAATTAACTGAACTTAGTTGGACTTAGTTGAAAATCCATAATATATTTAATTAATAAGAAATGTTTGATTTTCAAATTTTGGCCTAACAATTGTACTAAGATAAATAAAAAATTTGAAAATTAATACACTTTTTAAATTTAGGGATTAGATTTGGGTTTCTAGGAATACAGTATAGGGATAATATGTGAAAGTTGAAAGGATTTTTGGAGAATTTTTCTGATTAAATATCTATATTTATTTCCTTTTTCGCAATTTCCAATGTCTGTATGTTTACAATTTTTCAGCTATTTCTAACATTAACTATATTAATTTTTGTAAAATTAGTAGATTTTGAAAGTCTCAAATATGTATTATTTTTTGATAGCATCAAATATTTTTAGCAATTATCACTTTTTAACCATTCTTTATTAAAATACTATAAAAAATTTTTGGATGTCGTCTTTAGAGATAGCAAAATAAATCCATTGCACACAGAGAAAGCGCGTACGAACGCGACGAAAACTTCCTACTAACACAAAAAGGCGGCCAAACTCACCTCTGCCTGGAAACTCACTCAAACAAAAATCAAATGAATAATTTTTACTAAAAAAGATAAGCCAACATTGGACAAATTGAATTGGTTGCTTGAGTTACGTGAAGATCAAATTAATTTGACAATGGATTAGTGCTAATCCATTGATAATGGTCACTTTATGTCCGAAATGTACATTTGGTTAATCAAATAAAATTGTGAAGAAAGGTTATTAGTGCTTTATTTGTCAAATTAACATTGGACATCTTAACACGCTCTTTCTCAGACAGAGTATCCGCCACTCACTCAACTCCAAAACTCCCAAACTCCCCGAAAAGAACCAATACTACCCCTAACAACTTCTACATCACTTCCCGATATCTTCCAGCTAGCACATGACACCGGCAATACGCCCCGCATACCCCCAGGACCAGGCCACCACATACACACCAGCCATCTCCAAGAAGCTCACCTCACGTCCGCAGAAGCTCAAGCCTACCCCGGACAGAAATCAAATCAGAAAAAATGCTATTCAACACCTGCAATGCAATCTTTACTCGCTACCAAATTATCAATCAAATTAAATAAAGCACCTAAGCAATCCTTAGAACCAAGTAACTACGCGATCGGTGCAGTACTAAGCCTTTGCGGTACCCGCAATATACACCCAATAGATTTCGTTAACCATCTACAATTGCCCGTAGAACACAACTACATTCACCAATGAGAAGAGATTTCGAGGATACATTAAAGGGGCTGCGTCAACGATTTATAAGAATCATCGGACACTCAAATATTTTTAGATGGGTACTAATCTGTTATTGCCGCTGATTTACAAGCTAATCAGAAGGTACACACTGATTTAAAAAAGATTGCCAGTGTAGAAACACATCCATGAACGGAAGATATCATTTATTGACTCAATGAGGAATACTTTCCAGAAAAGAAAGTACCAATCACTTGCCAAGTAATACATTTCATTATAGAGATTATCAAAAAATATTCCTTTTGTATGAAATTGAAGTATGATGTATATGTTAAGTAGTGTCCGGATTGACATGACACAAATTAAAGAGAAAACCTACCGAGTACGTGGAGGCTATAGTCTTGAACCAGATTTGAAACCATAGTGATCACCAGAAAAATGTATCCAAATGTTTCCTATTTGGAGAGCCACCGACGAATGCTTTGTTGAATAGGATATTCCTATTCCTTTGATACTGCAAAAACAGTTTGTCAGCGGAGTAATGCTACGTGCTTTCCAATAACCAATAACTAATTCCTAGTTTTCATCCAGAAGCTAACCTTGCTAAATGAAGAACTGTCCTTTTCTTTGCTGTAGTACCAGAATTAGTTAAACCACAGAACAAGCCCATATATCAAAGGAAAACAAAATGAATCTTCGCCAAAGAAGATATGCGAAATTCTTTTCTTCTCATAATCTACGATCACTCGATAATCCAAGCCAAACTACAAAGCCGTTTCTAAACAAAGTTATCACTTTTTTACATACAAATCAAACAAATAAAAAAGTTCTAAAAACTTATAATTTCCATCACAAAAGTTTATAGGAATTTGAATTACGAGTTTGCAAAAACACTTAAATTTTGTAAATTCTGCAGGAGTTTGTTTCCATTTGCACCAGCGTTGATAGTTTAATAGCTCTCGAAAATGATTAAGATATACCATAAATTTGCTCATAACATCTCCATCATGCAAATATTTCAACAAACCTATTTACGTCGCCGGCATCCAGCAGTAAAATTTCAATTACATTTTCAAATAAAATATTTATTAGACGCGCAATAACTACACTTTATTTGTATTTTGTTTCCACTTGAGCGAAGACTCGCCAACCTCAGCACACAATTTGATAAGACGTCAGAGTCGAACGTGTGAAAGGGTCCTTTCGGAAATGGATTTTCTATTAAAAGGAAATCTCCGACGCTGGATGTCATACAATTCCTTGCATTTCTCATTTGCGGCGGTAAATAGAAATAAATGGAAACTGAATCGTAGTCCTCCAATAATAAAATAAAGGAAACATGTGTAAGTGAAGTGCATTCGGGGAAAATTCCGAAACAGAAACGCGATATCGACAGCATTTGTGTGAGATGTATCAACACTAGACTCGGAGTGTAAATAAAAACTACATCCGTGTCATATTTCATCTCGTATTGAGTTTAGAATGTTATAATGGTTCGGTGGCGAGCGGAACGGCGGTCACAGTCTCGACGCCCACACTTATCTTTGATTTCGCGAGAAATGAACGAAAATTGCGCGTAAAAGCGCCACCTCGGGGAGTTGAGGAACGGAAATGGGTTTGCAATTTTTTTATTCTCCATTTAACTTCTTATTCACAATTGTTCACCTTTCATTAAAACTCCAATCTATTTCCCATTTAAGTCGCATTTTTTTTCCCTCGATCGATGTAAAATGGAAACGGGGAAATTGAATATTCGCTATATGAAAAATTTGTGAATAGGCAGGTTTCAAAGGAGTGGCCGTGAAGAGGGTGAGAAGTGTAAAAGAAAATAAGGCGATTTTTTTCTTATTACCGTTAGATTATTGCATATGGCACAGAATGAGGTCCTTAAAAAATTGAATGCTCGTGTGATTGAATGCTGAATTGGAAAGCCATTTTCGCTTTACGCTAGGAAGGAATCGAACTTTTTGATGTGAGGAATTGATGGGCGTTTTTTCGGAAAGGAGAGGGCTTTTATAAATTAAAATCGTAGAAATTTATAGTTAATACATAAAAGTTAAAAAATTTATATCGAATTTAGATTATGCTCTTTAAATATTTCAAGAAAAATATTATTACACCAATATTAGCTTCCTAAAATTTGGAAGCAGATGAGAGCCCGAAGTAGGTAGGGGTCGGGTTAGTTTTTAACTTGAGGATACAAAAAAAAAGTTTTATTGCAATTTAGGAAGGAAATGTAAGAAAATTTATAAAGCAAGTAGATATTTTACAGTAAAAAAATTGGTCTGAGTGGAAGAATAATACATGAACTCCGCCCGTATGTTCCCTGCTCTAAATTGTTAAGTAGTTTATAAATTCATATTAATTGTTAACATTTTTGTTAAGTGGACATGTAAAGGAAAATCAATTAATCCATAAATCAACGTTGCATTAAACTATGGAATGTGCTCTACTTAATGTTATAGTTAGTTTTTATTTGTTGTTAAACTCATTGTAGTGTCAAATGGTGTAGTTAGAGGAGCCAATACAAATCGGTGGTCCAATAAAGTGTTATTTGTTGAATTTTTAAATCATATTATCAGGAATATGAAAAATGGTACAATCAAGAAACACACCTCAATTGAAGCTTTAAATTTAGCTAATGAGAATGAACTGGTGAAACTGTCTAGAAAAAATATTAGGAACAATGAAAAGACTCAAGAACCAAAAAATAAGGTTGTGTTGTTACCAATTATGGTAATGCCGTTATCTTTCATTGATTAGCTGTGATCTACAGACCAGTCAAACATCTAACATCATGGTACCCACACAAAATGATTCGCCCATTTTCTAAAGCTGTAGCTAGAAAGAACACCCCAAGGGGAAGACAGACAGAAAGAAGTTGAATATTGACTGATTCACCTAAAAAGAAGAAAATTAAAGATCAGATGAAAAATAGCAACAAAATATGTTAAGTTCTTCCTAAACAACTATATCCGGATAGGAAGGAGAACAAATAATTTAATAAATAGGATGAACTAAAGGTTTTCCTATTGAATTATAAGATTATGATAGACCTACATCCATGCAAAAATTATTACTTATAAGAAGTAATATGACACAGCCTTAAGGAAAAGTATATTTCTTGATTGAAGAAACCCTACAGTGATAAGCAGTCAGAAGTAAATAAAAAACTACTGTTAATAATGCGTGTAAGAACGGGCTTTTGGAGAGTAGTGAGAGTTTTATTAGGTTTAAATTATAATTTAAAACCCCGTTGTAGATACATATAGCTTATTAATGGTACATGTTATATTAATTCAGACAGTAAACTTTCCATTGCCGATAAAATGCTGTTTGAAATGCCAAAACAAGAAAATTTCTACTTCAGTAAGAAAAGAGTTTGTACTTCGTTGGTTGATTGTACTCAAAATCGAAATGCCTTAGTTTGTAGACAGAAAAACTTTAGATCAGAAAAATCTCTACAGCGAGTAATTCGTTATCTGAAACCAAGAATAATTCATCCTAGGTGTAGATTTTATAAAAGATGTTAAAATAGTATCAGATCTTCATGGCCAGATTTGGTACTACTACTACCAAACATCTTTATTTACAGAAAAAAAAAATACAATACTTGTAATAAATTAAATTAAATAAATTCTAATGTGAGACACTGGGTTCTAGTTTTCTGTCCAACGGCTATCGACCCGCGGTTTTTCTGCCTGTAATTATCTGTCATACAAACGTCATGATTGCTAATGTCTTGTTGTGTTAACTGTCTGTTGTTCTTCAAACATCATGATCGCTAATGTCATTGAGAAGTGAGGTGATGAATTGATGGTGATTTCGGGGTGTTTATATGGAGGTGTTGTAAGGGGATTGCGGGGGATACACATAAGGTTGAGGACCTCTAGGTTATTTGGGTTAGTAGCAAATTTTTGGGCGAGGAATGAAAGGCTTTCATCAATGGGAGTTAGATTAGTTAAATGGTATAGGAGGGTATTTGATGGATTGTGTATGGCATTGAGTGGGTGTCTAATTTTTGTTAGTGTACGAAGGGCTGATCGTTCCGATACCTGGATATTTTTAAGGACAGAAGGACGAGGCTTATGGAAAAGGATAGCAGCATATTCAAGAAGAGGTCGGCATCATTTTGTAAATATTAACAGCTGTTTTTGTTGTTATGCCCTGATTTTTGTACGCACGACTTCTGAAATGCCGTGCTCTCTTCTTGACATTTTCTTTGAGGTTTTGAGAGTGAATTTTAAATGTTAGTTTGGGGTCAAATGTAATTCCAAGGTACTTGCAGGAAGAAGATGGTGAAATGAAATGGTTATTAATGGTTAGTTTGAATGGTGAATTATGGGAACGGTAAAAAGGTATTAGAAGGTGGGATTTATTGGGGTTGATTGTTATTCTCCATTTTGTAAACCATAATTGTATGGTATCGATTAGCCCTTGTAGGGTGGTGAGTGCCTTGTGCAGGGTGGGGGCATGTACTACGAAGGCGGTGCCATCTGCGTACAGGAGCGGGTAAGCTGAAGGATTTAGGTAATGTGGATCAGGGTTATAATATATATCATGAACAAAGATATTGTAAGGGTTGGTGATAGAGGAGAGCCTTGAGGGACACCTTGTTGGGGGATAAATGCACGTGATAGGGTGTTGCGGATTCTAACTTGTGGGAGTCTGTTGGATAGGTAGTTGTCAATTAGGTTAAGAAGGTGGGGTGGGATCTTTAAGGAGTTGCATTTAAACAGCAGCAGACCCCGATGCCAGACTGAGTCAAAAGCTTTTTGTATGTTTTGTATGACGGATTTGGTATTTTACTGATAACTCGACGAAATTTTTGTGTAAATTATACTAACGCATTGTATCTAAAAGCAGGCATTGTGTAATGAAATCACAGAGAAAAATCATAAATGGTCCTACTTCTTGAACATTTGGGTACTTTTCAGGAGTTGCAATCTGCATACAACTGTTGGTTACTCTAACAGTCACCTGAAGATTACAGCTCCTACAAAATACTATTGAGAGAGCTCAATACAATGATGGAAAAAATATTATTAAGAAGAAGTCGACAAACGTTATATCCAGTAAATTCCCCCTGGATCTCGTACGCTAAATTAAAAGTACATATTTGTATATATCTAATTTGTAATAATATTCTTTATTGTAAAGGGAACAAAGCATGAAACACAAACATCCGATAAATATAATAGATTTTAAAGTGGCCACTTTATAAGGGCTCCAAGAAAAGTGTTTCAGATATTAAGATTATTTCAATCGAATGCTAATTGTGACACGTACCATTTCGAAAATCTGTAAATCTATGAAAAATTTAAAGAACCTAGACTGATCCTAATTACTGCGAACTCACTCCAATTAAACAAGTACTTTCGTTATTACAAACCTCTTGGTATAGAAAATTTATATCGTGCGTCAAGATGTCGAGAGCTTAGAGCAACTTGACGAAGAAAAAGCTCTGTGTAAATGTAATCTAAAGAAGAAGAAGTAGTTTGAAAGCTGAACATATTTTTAACATCTGCTCCTATTTTATAACTGAAGGAATCTGAAACCTTTATGTTATTCGAACAGATGCCAATTGTTTTAGTGGTGTGGTACTACTGTAATAAAGGAAAACAGTAACCTATTAAATATGCCAGCAATTTCTTAACATCAATTGAGCTTTACTAGTCAACTATCAAACTGTAGCCATAGTTTAAGCCTTAGGCAAATTCCGTGGGTATATTGGAGAATCTCAATTTATTGCTTTTCTTATGCTACTAAAATTGTAATGTTTTCAATCGCCTTCTGAACATCTAGTACGATAGCAATTAATGCTACTACAGTCTCAACGTTTTGAGTATATACTAATGTATTAGTTACCAGCAAGAAATTAAGCTATACAGGGTCCTGCAACAGTGCGTCGGGCTTTCCTAGCGCCTTTCTCGTGAGAGATAGAAAAAAATGTTTCGTATAAAAATTTATTGATTTAAAAATATCTATGCCGTAAAATTATTTTCAAATATACAGGGTGTCCCAATTTTGCGGTATAACAAAAGCAAACATTTTTTTAAATGGAACACCCTGTATATTTTTTCATTTTCTAATTTGGATAATATTTTATTACTTGAACCTTTTTTGGTTTTTAATTTCGATGTGGCATTTCCGAGTTATTAACGTTTTCCTGAAAAAAATGTAAAAAGCGGAGGTTCACAAAAAAAAATATTCTGATGTTCTATTTAAAATTTAAGAAATTTTTTTTTTCCTATGGTTGTTCATAAGTACTGTTTATGTACCAGTGTTAAAAATTTTCACTTTTGAGGAACCCTGCCTTTGCATCAGACACGCCATTTTCTAAAATTTCCAATTGTTTAAATGGAATCATATATTTCTTTAAATTTTATATTATTCTACATCTAATTTTCTACAAAAAATATTAAGCATACCCTATATCTAAAAGTGATATTTTTCAAGATATAAAAGAATTTATATTTCAGACGGTCCTTGAATGCGAATTTGTTTTTGAATAGATAGCCATCTGTCAATTAAACAATTAGTTTGACATGTAAATGGGAGGTGTGAATTACAAGAAACAAAAGAAGAAAGCCTATCATCAACGAGGAAAGTGCTATTAACAGCAACTGAGCATCCCAACGTGAACAAAACAGATATTGGTGAAGGAACTGGCATAAGCGAGAGGTCAGTACAAAGCATTCTGAAGAAAAATCGATATCAAGCCTATCATATTCAGCTACATCAAGAACTGAGTAATACTGATTTTCAATTTCGTTCCGAATTTTGTTTCTGGGGAAGACAGAAAATACAGGAGGATCTTGCGTTTTTCCAATATATTTTATTCACGGATGAGGCGTCATCCCATAACAACGGATCTGTCAATAGGTACAATTTTCACTATTATTTAACTGATAATCCGCATGTTATGAGACAAGTTGATCATCAGCATCGAATGTCTAGGGCGGAATTTTTGGAAACCATGTAGTAGGTCAACATTTCTTCGAGGGCCATCTCAGTAGGTCTATGTATTTGTACTTCTTGCAAATTGAATTACCCGGAACGTTAGCTAATGTACCCTAACTAACAAGAAACAGGGTGTGGTTTTAACAAGACGGAGCACCTGCCAAATTTTCACAAGACGTGAGGGCATTTCATTTTTCCCAACCAGTGGATTGGTAGGAATGGACCCACCAAATGGCCTGCTAGATCTCCGGATCTAACAAAACCTGAGATTGTTTATAAGGAATCACCAACAGCACCAATGAATATGCACCAACGAATTGTGGAAAGGTCTTTTCAGCGGCGAATTAATTTGTGCCTAAATGAAAATGGAAGACATTTTCAACATTTACTGTAGTATCGTCTCTCTTTTGTATTAATAATTTTGTTATCTTTCACTTCTTTGGAATAAAATAATGAATCGTATTATCTGTTTCTGTTTATCTCACATTGACACTTACTTACATTTTGTTAGTTACTTTGTCTCAGCATGATCAACTCCGTACATGTAGTATAATTAAATGGTTATTTTTGTGAAAACTATTAAATATCTCAAGAACTATGGGTTTTAGATATATTATTATTTGCAAAGTTTGGCATTTCTTTCTAATCTAATCGAATAATAAGAAAAATAATTGTTTTCGCCTATCTGGGTAGTGCTGAGCATAAATTCTTTAGGCTTGCAAACAAATAATTCCATCTTCTCCAGTAGCATATATCACATCAATTAATTCTTCTCAAAAATTGCATTGTTATAATCACCTACAATGCAACCATACATTCCAAACTTATTGTTTAATTGACAGATGCATTTTTTTCAGTCATAGCTAACTATTCAAAAACAAATTCGTATTCAAGAACCGTTTGAAATATAAATTCTTTTATATCTTGAAAAATATCACTTCTAGGTATAGGATATGCTTAATATTTTTTGTAGGAAATTAGATGCAGAATAATATTAAATTTTAAAAAATATATGATTCCATTTAAAAAAAAAGAGTTACGACAATTTGAAATTTTAGAAAATGGCGTGTCTGATACAAAGGCAGGATTCCTCAAAAGTGAAAATTTTTAACACTGGTACATAAACAGTACTTATGACCAACCATAGGAAAAAGAAAATTTCTTAAATTTTAAATAGAACATCAGAATAATTTTTTTTGTGAACCTCCGCTTTTTACATTTTTTTCAGAAAAAAAAATGAAAAAATATACAGGGTGTTCCATTAAAAAAATTGTTTGCTTTTGTTATACCGCAAAATTGGGACACCCTGTATATTAGAAAATAATTTTACGGCATAGAGATTTTTAAATCAATAAATTTTTATACGAAAATTTTTTTTCTATCTCTCATGAGAAAGGCGCTAGGAAAGCCCGACGCACTGTTGCAGGACCCTGTATATAGAAGAACAACGTAGAAATTACCGATTCAAAATAATATACGACTTAGTGAGCTAAATTTAAATTTATGACTTGTCTTTATTTTATTTATTGTACCAAAACTATAATAACAGTAACAACGTTGCAAAGAAAAAGGTATGGTAAAAAATCTTAAAAAACTGACTGTATTGGTTTACTCCTCGAAACATCTTCGAAACCAATGGAAGATAAGTATACGATAGCTCGTTGCCCTTGGTTAGACTATAAACAACATTACGTTTACTTTATAATGCTAAGAGGTAATAAAAGTTTAGTTCTTCTAATTCATTACTTAGGTCGAGCATTTCTTACGAAAATCAACTACATGAAAATGAAACATTTAAACAAATTATATGATTACGACAAAATGCCTCTGCCATCTAAAAGGAATTATTATATTTATAATATATCAATAAATAAAATATTAAACCAGTAATCAACACTGTTTCATAAAGTTATTTAGAATTAAAGATGAAAGAAAATAAATAAATACATTATTTTTTGCTCTGGACATTTAAAAACAAAGGGAGAAAATACAAACTATTTATTCTTTCTATAATTTGAAGAGGAAAATGATCAAATAATATACCTTTCTATTAATTTTAATTTGATTTTCTTTATGTCATATATAAATTATTATAATTGCTTAAATTAAAAAATAGGTTTATCTAAAAAAATCTCTAGTATATGATCAAGTTGTAGGAGGAGACAGAGAAGTTGTTGTAGTAAAATTAAAGAAGAAAAGGGTATTAAAATCAAGTTTAAATTTTACACTAAACTAAATCAGAAATTACATTAAAAAAGATACAAGAACCGCTTATTCCTAGAGCACAAATTTAAAACATTATAAAGGCCCATTCAAATCTATCGTTAGTTTAGTGTTTATCATGAATTACCACGTAGTAAAGGTAGCCACCATTCTTATGATTAAGTTTAAATTTTATTGTATAATTCCAATCGAACGAATAATTTTGTTGGTATCATACCTGTTTTTTTTTTCATGACTACAGTTATAACAACTTTAGTTTGTCATTGGATTGTATTCTTTTTATTGGAACCATTAAAAAAATTGCATCACGAAGTAAAAGCCTCCACAATTACGTATTCAATTTTTTTTGTCATCGAAACGATATTTTAAGCAGGCGAAAGAAATATGAAGTAAAATTAGTAAACACACAATAGTGAGATAACTTATTCCATATTATAGTAATTATATAAGTTCAACAAATTTAACATATAAATATGTGTCTCATCAATTTATATTTATCGAAACTTTATAAAATCAAGAAATAGACTTCGTTAAAAGCAAAAGTGATGTGAAATACTGAAAATCGCCGTTCTATACCCATTTTTGAATGAATTTATAATATTTAAGTCAACTTTAAAAATGGTTGTTTAATACGCTGACTTCATCATCTGAAGTAACAATATCTGAAAGAAGCTCGAAAGTTCATTCATTTGTAGAATTTCAATTAGATGCCAGAAATAATTTTAATAAATATTAACAGTCAAATCATTTTCATATGGAAGTGACTTAATTAAGTGAGTAGGATAAGTGCAAGTGTAATTAATGGAACCATATTTCCAAATTGGTTGAAATAAAATACTTGTTTTGTTCTTTAATCTTATTGCAAAATTTTGTTTCGATCATCTCAAAGTTAAACTAGTTCCTGTTCAGCATAGGGTGTTTTCTTGAGCTTACGAATTCCAACGAGGGGATCTTCAAAGTACGTTACCCCTTGTAGGATTGGTTTTTTTTCTATACAAATTTTTGGCATTCCATGTTCAATTGAAGCTCTCGGGTTTTATTCTTTTAATTGAATTTTTGCCAATTCTGGCATATTCGTTGTCTAGTTGGTTACTTCTATATTTTTTTGAAATTTAAAGTAAGATACAAGGGTTAACCGTAAATTAAAGTCTTCTTTTTTTCTCATAGTAAACATCATTTTAAAGCAAAACAAAGTACAGATTCTGAAAGCTTGGACTTTTAGCTATTTTCCCCCGCCACGATCAATGCACTTTTGGAGTTGCTCCGGGAGCTTTTTCATACCCGCATCGTACCACTCTCTCTCTGACTCGCGCAAGAAGATATCGACAGCTGCCTTCAGCTCTTCGTTGTTTGAGAATTTCGTTGACCCCCAAGTGTTGTTTGAAGTTGGGGAACAAATGGTAGTCACTGGGAGCCAAATCAGAGCTGAATGGAGGATGGTTAAGGATTTCCCACCCAAATTTGGCCATGAGATCCATCGTGATGCGGACGACATGAGGGCGGGCGTTGTCATGGTGTAAACAAACTCCCTTTGTCAGCCAACCCCTCAAACTCTTGTCCACGGTAGTCTTAGAGACGTGCCCTATCAGTTGGGCAATCTCTTGCACAGTCACACGCCGATCCTCAAGCAGAAGTTTCTCAACTTCCGTCACAGTCTCATCCGAAAGTCGTGGTCACCCGCAGCCGGCCTCGTCGTGTACGTTTGTACGACCTCCTGCGAACTCCCTGCACCACTTCCGCATTTTTTTTTATGTCCATACACTTTTCTTCATACATATTGGTCAATTGGCGATGGATTTCAATAGAGGGTGACCCCTTAAACCTAATTCTGAAACTTCCAGTTAAAGTTTAATTAGATTATTATGTTTTTTTTTTATATTACGGAATAGGTATTGACGTAAATAAACTTTTGACGTCAAATGAAAGCAAAATTGATATTCTGTTTAACAAGATAATTTGTTAAGTATTTTAATGGAATCTATATCCTTATCATTTATGGTAGTCTTTGATTAATATGAAAAACTAAATTTATTATTATTTTATTTACTATGCCAATTTTCTTCTTGTTGATGGCGGATAGAATTTATGCAGATAGGACCTCAACTATTCAATTCTTGATTGTCAAAAACCAATAGAAAGCAACACTGAATCGAAAAATAAAATATGTTTTACACAGAATATAGCTAATTTTTCAATTCAGTGTAATTATGGACTACTATTAGGGTCGCAATGATTTGCCTTCATGCAAACGTATCATCTAGATTTCAAGGATTGTAATGCCTTGAGTTCGGAATTTGTTCTAACTCTGGGTGTTTAGGAGCATGATAGTCCTTCTTCGCCACCATGACTCCTTCTTTAAAGATGCAAACGCGGTTCATCAATATGTTAACGTGTTTTTACAAACTTCTTCATAAAAAAATATAAGAAAACTTATATATAAATATGATTGTAAATATCACACACTTTATTTTTAATTTTACTGGCGTCTATAGCTTCGACAGTTTTAGCCTGTCATGTTCAAAACTGTACTTCAAAATTTTACAAACAATATTTACAAACTACTTCATAAACAATTTTAGATGGCGTTGAACAAAGAGGTATATATATTAGGTCAGTTTGGTCGTTTATTAGTAAATCCATTTTTAAGCATTTTTCAGAGAAATTAATGATCTCAAGTACATCTGTGTCGTCAAAATTGTGACTACTATTTAGCAATAATTAGCAAAAATGGATTTTTCATTTTGGTTATTGTATGAATTTGTGTGTTCTTTGAGTCTAATTTTAAAAATTACGACCTGACTAACCAACATATACTCCTTTACAAGTATTGCAGGTTAGTTTATAAATGCCTGATTTAATCATTTTATTAAAACTATTGCACTGACCTTTCGTTACTAACATATTTAACTAAATTTTTGTATATTTTGACCTTATATTCTATATTTAATTATAAAGACAAGTATGGAAATTCAACTTGAAACATATTGGTAACTACCCACTCACCAGTAATAAGTAATATTTAGATCATTAGTATTTTGTAACCACATAATTTATTTATGTATTTTATAAGAAAACTTGATCAGTTGAACCTTGACAATACAGTCAAGTATAGTATTCATTTCTTTTAATTGAAATTTCTTCTGATATATTTATCTGCTTTATTACTTCTGTATTTTTTGTTTTGAGGGAGATTCTTTATTGGTTATTTAGGAGCTATTCTTTGTTAAAAGTTTTTGTAGTATTTCCTTTATCTCGTTTCCATATTATTAAATTGTCTTAAGTTTTAGTTCATATATTTTCATGATGAATTAAATTCTCACTTAACCCGTGGTGAAACATTTTTATGTTAATTAGAAGTGTTTAATATATTTTCATTTTTTTATACTTCCTCACTAATTAGTTCTTTGATTTATATACTTTTTATAGTCCCTGCTTATTGTTTCCGAAACTTGTGTATATCGGTGTTCTCTGTTAAAAGTTACTTTTTCTGTATATATATTTTGTTTTTTGATTAAAGCGATTGTATTTCTGATGCCTAGTTTGCAATTATTAGATTGTTCTCCGAAATATATGGATTTATTTACTTTATGTTTCGTTTCCTTCGATTTATTTACTTTCTTATAGTATTCGATTATTGTGTTGGAGAATTGTATTGTATCATATTAATTCATTATCTCAGATTTATTTATAGCGATTTCCGTTATTAAGTTCTTCTAAGTGGTTTATATAAGGAATTATTTGAGTACTCTCTCCATTAACCTGGTCTTCTGTTTTGTAAATGTATTTGGGTACCTAAATAGATTTTTAACCTTAGGTAAAATAGGTGGATTGTCGTTGTCTGTTGTATTTGTTGTTTGTTGCTGGATACCTTTAATTTGTCTAATTTCTTTTCTTAAGTTGTGTTGTGTTGTTTTGTTGTATTCTATTGTATCAGATATCAAGCACTTCAAAATATTGTTGTCTAATCGTTTTGTAAATTCCATGTGGGTAACTTTCAGGTGTTCGCCTGGGAAGTAATTCTTGGATACCATTATCGATTTTTTTACTTCAATTCAGTACATTCATTCGGCTTTTATAACTCTTAGTATGAAATTTAATTTCTTGTTTGTCTATTCTGTAAACTTGATTGACTTATTTATTTTCCCTTTCAATTGCATTACAAAAAAGAGTCCTCCTGCCTCTACTTCAACATCTACTTCTCATTATTCTTTTCATCATTTCGCTCCCCTCTCTTAATCGCTCCCTCCTTTCCCTTTGAGACCTTTTTCTGTCCAATCTAGAGGTTCTAGAATCTCTCTATACTGCATTTTTGCTATCCTGTGTGTTCTATTGATTGGTTCAAACCTTCAATTTTATTTTTAATTGAGGTGTTAGAGCACTGTATTTTTTTAGAATATATCGTGTTTTGACTTTTTTTCAATTTCTGAAGTATATCTATTTTGTATTCAAAAAAGAGCTCATTTGAGCGATTGTGGAGCGTGTTAATTGGGTGTCTAAGTTTGGTGAGGGTTCGTAGGTCTGACCTTTCGGCGACGTTAAAGTGTTAGAGAGTGAACGAATGGATATATTTAAATAAGATTGCACTGTAATCTATAAGAGGTCGACATATATGTTTATAAATTTCAACTGCCGTTTTAGTTGAAATGCCTTCATTTTTTTATTTTAATGGTCGAAACTTTCAAGTTATTGTTTTGAACTTTATAGAAACATCGCAATAACAGACAAGTCTATATTTCAAGACGAATATTGGTATATGCGCGACCGTGCTCATGGCTACGGATTGGCTATCTGAGTGAAGGGGGTTTTACCTGAACCACTTCGGACTCCCTTTATAGATTGTTCAAATAGGATACCTAGGTATCCACAGAAGTAGGTATGGTAAATTGTGGTATTATTTGTATTTCTGGAAGGGGAGTGTGGTGTAATTTTATGATACGGAATAAGGAGTTTGGATTTGGAAGTGTTGACTCTCATACGCCATTTGGAGCTTCAGGATTTGATCGCATCAAGCGATATTTGAAGGGAGCGTTGGGCAGCCTGGAGTGTAGGCGTATGGGCACAAGGGACCAATGAATGAAGTACCGCGACCATTTGGTCGCCATCCACAAACCATCCTCTATCTGGCGCATGGTCGATAAGGGCAGTTTTGTCAACGAAGAGAAGGGAGAGGTTTAAATATGTGGGATTCGGATGATGTAGATCAAGGCAGAACATGTTATAAGGGAGAGCACTGGACCAGGAACGGGTCGAAAAATGTTTGCTTGATTATAACTTGAATGGTTCTATTGGAAAGGAAGCTGTATATGAGGATCATTAAGTGACATGGAATATTTGAAGAAACGTAAAGGAGACCAACATGCCAAACCGAATCAAAATCTTTCTGAATATCTAGGAAAATTATTGATTTATGACCTTCAATATAATTAGAGGTGAGTATGGATAGAGGAAGAATAGTTGATTTTTAGGATACTATAATTGATTAATTAATTGATTATTTTAATAACTGATAAATTGTTTATTTGATTACATTATTAAGTATGTTTAGTTTATTATTGGTATTAGCCAGGGAAGTGGTTGTATAAATAAGTGATTTATTTTATAATCTTACTAAGACGCATTGCTATAGATTTATAGAACAAATATTATAAAATCTTATTTTAATAAAAAAATAAAGCCATTTTTACCATAAATCAATATCTATGTCAAAACTAGTTAATTAAGTGAGAGATTGAATTTTATTTAAAAAACTTTATTCATTTATTTTATTCACTAGATTTACATTTTGTTCAGAATATACTCATTATCAAAAGATGAATTATTTTATTCACTTAATTAAACATTACCTAAAACCATTCATAGATATTTATTGTATGCAACTAAATATACACTAGCACTTTATATTTATTGATTTTTTCTCTTATATTACATTTTATAACAATAAACTAATTTTATTTTATAGAATATTGTATTAATTATGTAAATTGCTTGTATAGATACAATAAAAGAATAAATAATTAATTTATTATCATATATAAACCGTAAACTTTCAATACCACTCATCATCCTCAGTAGCCGTGATCGTCTAGTGGTTAGGACCCTACGTTGTGGCCGTAGTAACCCAGGTTCGAATCCTGGTCACGGCAATGTGAAAACATTGTCACGGTGAGGACTTTTTTTTAAACCTGTTGATTATAATTTTTATACATATTTTACGATTATTTAAATCTTTTTATTTATTAATAATTTATTTTAATGATTATAAAAGATAATAGATGAATTTTTTACTCTTAAAATATTTTAGATCAATATTATAGTGTAATAAAATTATAGTTGAGGTTATAATGGTTACTAATAAATTAAAAATTTTATATCATGATTTTACTGTTCATACAATATGTGATTTTTGTTTTCAAGTAAAGAAAAAACTTTTTTATTCTACAGCAGACTTATTAGAACTAGAAATGGAAGTCTCAAAAAAATATTTTTTATCAACTTTCATGGTAAAATATTTTGAAAATATAAAATACTTTTTATTTCTTGTGTAACTTTCTCACTTATCGTTTGGCAAACATTTAGAAAACAACAGATAAAAAATATTAATTTAACTTGGTGAAATATTGAAAAATAAAAATGTATTTATTTAATATTTACAGATGTTCTTTATATATTGAATTAATAGTGGACATATATATATTTAATTTTTTATAATGAAGGAGACACCATTTCTTTGTTTTGCCACTTTATTTAAAAATTAATTTTAAAATAAAGTGGTAAAACAAAGTCATCGTGTCTCCTTCATTAATTCAAGATGTACCACAAAGTGAACGTCTCCACAATTAAACATTTAATGTCTTTTGTTTCGTCCATAAGAATTTATCGCTACCTCAAAATTCCAATCAAAATATTAACCCAATAAGCGGTGCACACGTGCTGGAATGCAGTATAATAAAATCCTTTAGTTAACACACACATTACATGTAAACACTGTCTTGGTGATTATTTTGTATTATCCAACGAACGGAGTAAATTTAATCATGAGAATATTTGAACTATTCATCATCAAATGGTGGAAGACCATAAGAGCAAGGAGACAGTAAAACCTCGCCTCTTGTCCCTGTTTATCCCGGTAAATCCCTTAGGATGCGATGGCCCACTTCGCCGGGTCTCCTTCCGAAGATATATTACACTTTCAGAGGAATTTCGTAGCACGCAAGAAGTCTCAAGTTTTTGTCATTCTGCACCGAAACTGTTACGGCTTTATTTTAAACATTTATTTATTTTATAAGTAATCTCTGACGTTAAACATTAATACAAAATGAAAAAATTTATAATAAGCAATAATTAAATAAGTCATTGTGGAGGCTTATACTTCGTGATACATTATAAATGATTGAAAACACGAGTACCTTTTTTAATATTACGCACTTATTATATTAATTAATAATGACTATAATTAATTTGAATAGAATATTACTTTAAATCTCGAAAATATTCCACTGTTTAAATATATAACCGAAAATATTTGATTTGCTATGTAAAATATTAAAAAAAAACAAATGTTAAGTTTTACCTTAATGAATCTAGAGATTAAAACTCGGCTAATAATATTGTTATTGCGTACTAATAACTGATTGAGTTTACAATTATTTTACATATTGAATTTAAATAAAAGGCTGATTAAAATCCGTAATACGTAAAAAAAAAATTCAATATAAATCTTGAACACTGTTTCATTGTTAAGAATGTGCCTACTTGATTTTATTATAACCAAATATAAATGTAAAAAATTTATTTAAAAAAAGTTCGTTTTAACCCGTTTAACTGTTTTTATTTTGTTAATTTATGAAATTAAAAATTAATATGAATGGGAATGTTTTATAAACGTCCATACTTATGATAGATGCACAAGGAATTAATTTTAAAGCAATCTTTTTTAATGCGGCAAACAGATTACACATTTAATATTGTATTATTTATTTTGTAATGATAATAGTATTATTTATTGTTAAAAGATTGATTTTTTATTAATCGAATTCCCAATAAATTCCATGGGCTCTACTAATTATTTTAGATTAAGAAAATTCATGGCCTCCGTGGCGCAATTGGCTAGCGCGTTCGGCTGTTAACCGAAAGGTTGGTGGTTCGAGCCCACCCGGGGGCGTTAATCTTTTTCTAATTCGTTTTGAAATAAAAACTTTAAGTTTGAAAATTTTAATTCAAGAACTGTAAATTTTTTTAAATAATTTCGACTAAAAGATACTTCAAAAAACAATTTACGCATAGTTTGATGTAAGAAAATATTTGTAAATGTAAGTAAATAAGATATATGTAGTTGGTAAAAATGCGAATATAGAATTTTTAGTCAAAAAGATTTAGAAGATTTTACAATCCAGCAATTTTACTGTAAAAAATATTGTAATGTTGAGTACACATTTTTTAAAGCTACATAAAAATCGCCATTACGAAATCTAAATGAGAGAACTTAAAAAATATTTGATCGTTTAGTGTTTGTTTAGTTCTGGTACATCTTAAAATGATTTTTTACTGACATCCCAACTTTATACGAAGTATAAAATTCTTCATCATAGTATCTATTTATTTATTTTATATGTAATTTGTTTTCTTACCAAAATTCCTAATTAAACCTAATTTATTTTAAAAATTGAGCTTAACAGATCTATCGAATTTAACACCACAAACTTGCAGCCTATAACTAATTTCTAAGTATCCCATCAAAACCAAATTTAAATATCAAATTAAATTAAATTTTAAAAATTGTGCGTAACAACTTGTCTAATAATAAAAAATCAATAAACATTTCACATAATAATAAAGAAAGCTTTTCTTTTCTACAAATAATAAATTAATATCATATCCAAAATGTTTTTCCAATAGTTTACTTTTTCAGCTTCTATGTAGTTTTTTTCTAAATTTTTGTATTTCACTTTTTATAAAATATTATCAAAATTAATAAATTATTCATTAACCTAGCGCTCTCTTGACCTACCCCAACGAGTTAGTCATTTCTATTAAGTACCCTAGACCTAGGATAATAATTTCATAGTCTTAGCATATTTATTTATTTATTTATTTATTTATTTATATATTTATTTCCCAACAGACATGAAGTCCAATTACAGGGAATGTTACAATTAAATACACAATATTAACATCAATATACAATACATAAAACTAAAAATTAAAATATAAACATTAGTCTAGATACAAACATTAGTTACAAAGCAAAAATTAAAGTAATAAAATTAATTAATAAACTTAATTATAATTGTAATTTGACAATAAATGTAATACTCACATATTTTTTAAATAAAAATTACAAATTAAATTAACTATTCTAACTTAAAATGAAAAGTATAATTCACCATAGTGCCGAAATATTAGCTAGTAACATTTTTCTCGATGTATTAAAAATATCAACGGAGTAATGGATACCATTATATATTCTAACCATCGTGTTTAAAGGAGAGTTAAAATGAGCAAGCGTACTAGAATGAGGATAATAAAAAAGTTGACAGCTGCGAGATGAAATTCTCGGAACTAAAAAATTCAATTTACAAACAATGTTAGGGTCATCTATTGTATGATGTATCAGAAACAACACAAACGCATTATTACACCTATGATGCAGAGATTTGAAAGAAAATTCACTTAAAAGTTTCTCATATGTAATTGATGTAGACGGATATTCATTGTATTTTTTTAAATATAACATTTTTAAAAACTTTTTCTGGATTTTTTCTAAACTATTAATGTGAATATAAAATTGAGGTGACCATATAATAAAAGCAAATTCAAGAACAGAACGAACATATGAACAACACAATCTTTTAATAACGTTTATGTCCTCAAAATCTCTGCAAGAGCGGTGAATAAAACCCAACATTTTAACACTTCTCGAGCAAATATTATTAATATGATTAACAAAAGTTAACTGACAATCAAATGTCACTCCTAAATCTCTAATAGTATCAAGACGCTCAAAGCACACATCTTGCAATCCATAATTAAATTTTTATAGTTCTTTTTTCCGTAAAAATGATACGCACTTACATTTCGACAGATTCAAAGATAATTTATTTTTCCGACACCACTCTTGGATTTGAAAAATATCATTTTGCAAGGCAATACAATCCTGTTCAGAATCAATAACTTTATATATTTTCATGTCATCAGCGTAGAGAAGTACATTACACTGAAGATAGTCTATAATGTCATTTATAAATATTATAAACAACACTGGTCCCAGGTTAGATCCTTGCGGAACACCACTAGAAGCAACATATTTATTTGAACTATGACCCATGTATTGAACATATTGTTGACGGTTGTAAAGATAAGAACGGACCAAAGAAACAGTTTTATCGGTGAAACCATAAAAACTCAGTTTATTAGCAATAATATTGTGATCGACTGTATCAAACGCTTTTTGGAAGTCAGTGTATATGGTATCAATTTGCCTGCGTTCATCAAGGTGTCGGGAAACATAATCAGTAAAATTTAGCAAATTCGATACGGTTGATCTATTTTTCATAAAACCATGTTGGCGAGTAGTAATAAATGAACTAATATGATTGTATATAACCTTACAAAGAATGATTTCAAATAATTTCGCAAAATTATTCACTACAGTAATAGGCCGATAATTCAAAATATCTGTTTTGTCGCCTTGCTTAAACACCGGTGTAACTTTACCTATTTTCCAAATATCGGGAATGATGCTTGATTGAATGATTAAATTAAATATGTGTAGAAGTGGTGTAAGGAAACTTTGAAAACAGTCTTTAATAATATAAGCCGGAATTCCATCCGCTCCAGCAGTGTTATTGCCTTTTAACTCACGAGCAGCATTTTCAATATCAACTTCATAAATTTTATTAATATTACAATTAGGATAATTGGAATTATTGACAGTATTTGAAGAAAAATAAGTGTCATGATTTATAAACACGTTTTTAAAATTTTTAGCAAAAGAATCAACAATATCTTTAGGATTAGTAAGTTTGAACACTGTTCATTATGTTCATTATGAATTACAACATAATAACGGTCGCAACCATCATTATGATTAGTAAGTTTGATTCCATCCAAATGCATATTTCCGGGAATTTGTGTAGTTGACCTTTTTATGTTAACATAAGAAAATAATTTTTTTGATTCACGTAATATATTTTGTTCTATTTGATTAATATAATATTTATGATCAACTTTAATAAGATTATGAATTTCGCGCCTTAATCTATTAATCTTTAATTTTAAGTAATCAAATTTTTGTTTTTTAAACATTTTAATGGCTCGATTTTTACTCTTTATCAGCTTTCTCAGAGGTATACTAAACCATGGAGGAAAATTATTATTTGAATTACTTTTTCGAACCGGAACAAATTTAGATATAACTTTAGTAAGCAATTCATAAAAAGCACTGCAAGCCTCATTAGGATCATTTAGCATCATGACAGCATTCCAATTAATTAAGGATATTTCACTATATAATATTCTCAGGTCAGCTTTGGAGAAATCATAAGACATTTGGAATTAATTTGAATTAAAATTAGAACGTATTTCAGCAGTTAAGTCTACTTCACATAGTAATGCTGGATGATGCAAGTCTTCATTAACTAATCCTAATTCATGGCAGACGTTACACTTTAAATTTGGTCCACTAATAATAAGATCAAGTACCCTTTGATTAGAGTTCAACACGGTGTTATGCTGAGTTAATTTATTAAAGTGCATAAAACTATTGTATGTTGCAATTTGGGGAGTCAAACCATCGCCACAAGTTGTATATGAATGTAAATTCGGTAAATTAAAATCACCAAGAATTAATACTAGTTCATGACAATTAAATTTTTGCTCCAAAAACTCAAATACATTTTCTAAATCTATTGAAACTAATGAAGGAGGAATGTATACACATGCCAAGAACAATATTCTATAATCTAAAGTTATTTTAACAATTACCAATTCAATATTGAAATTATTAGACGTACAAATTAATTCTGATTGAATATTAGATCTGACAGCTATTAAAGCTCCTCCACCACGTCTTTCTGACGATCACATCGATAAACGTTGAAGTTATGCGGAAATAATTCGGAATCATGGATACCACAATGTAGCCATGTTTCAGTCAAGCAAAAAATATTACTGCTATTTGAACACACATGATCATAAAATAAATTAGTTTTAGAACCCAATCCCCTGACATTTTGGTAATAAACAGAGAGCATAGTATGTCGGGAAGTACTCAGTTTTCCTGGATAATTTTAGGAACATCATGAAAATACTTTATCTTCAGGTTGGTTTCTCCATTCTCTGTTCGTCGCTTCAGCTCATTACGAAGGGATTTTTCATATTGAATTTGCCTTGGGGTTTTATCATTTTTTATTTGAATATTTTGAGCCATTTCGCGTAGTTTCTTTGAATTTTTTAATATTAATTTTGCATCAACGGGATTGTTAAAATTAACTTTAATAGGCCTGTTTTTATTTGCAGTTTTAACACCAAGTCTGTATACTTTTGATGGAATGGGGGCATTTTCAATTATACTATGCAAAACATCGGAAACACGGGCTTCATCATCATGTAATCCAGTTGATTCAGGAATGTTGAATACAATTACAGAACTGGCACGTTTTTGCCTCTGAATAACTTCTTCACAAATATCATTGTATTCAGTAGCACTTGATGTATTTTCATTTACATTTATCATCAAATTATTCCTGTCTATTAATTTCTCTAATTGTTAAATTTTATTTAATAATTGATCAATAGATTTGGTCATATTTGCATTTTCTTGTTTAAGGCTATTCAATTCATTTATTACTCGTTTTAATTCAGAATTTTCTGTACACAAAGAATCACATTTTCTCGATACAATTTCAATTGTTTGTTTCAGGTCTTTTACAGTTAACATTAGATCCTTCAATGTAACATCGCAGTCGTGATTATTTATGCAGGAAGGATGACAAAATTTATTACAGGCAGGGCAAGTGGTTTTATTTCCAACTTTATTGCCACATTTACCTGAACATAAAAAATCATTTGCTCCATATTTAGTTTTATCAGGCTTTTGACTCATAGTGGGATAACTCGAATATTAATTTATAGGGAAATTATAGGAAAATTACTGGGACACTGTTGCTTCACACTAACCCCGCGCTTGGTAGTAACTAAGTATAAAACACACACACAGGTGAGCGACGGAAAGGTAATTACAAAAGAAAACACAGGAAGGTAGAAATTAAAATTACGCCAAATAAGGCCTTTAATTGTGATTAAAGTCAATGAACTCTGTGATAAAAATTTGTGCCAGTGATAAAAAACACGCAAAAAATCTGCTTCGGCCGTGGCTCGGAATATCCAACAAAAAGTCGAACAATTTATATATCACATTAATAGTAGCTAAATAGACTGCAAAATCTAGGTGTTGCATCCGTTCTTAAGCTTTGGTGTTAATACAGAGCAATTATCGCACTATGATGTATATATATGGAAAATTTCAACAATATAAACAAAGTATTTACCGCCGATTAAGCACTTAAAATTGGAGCACAATGTTTCACACACGCGACACAGGCACAATCCCCGAATGTTCAATATTCTTGACTTATCTTTAAAAATATTACCCTAGAATACTCTTGACCTAACCTAATAAATTAATTATTCATTGCTGTGTACTGCTGGGTGGGCACTGGTTCGTGCTGGACTTGATGTGTCTCCTTGGAAGTTGTTAACGCTGGTTGTAAGGCAGCGGAGATTAAACAGAATGAGGGAGAAATTGTTCTCTGAGATTTTTAGGCTGGATTGAGAATGGATATTCTGTGATGTCCATGGTTAAGTTGATTGGTTGAATAGCTAATCCCTGAACCATGGCGTGTCTGTCTTGGGTTGGCAACAAAAGATACCCCTAGCTATCGATGAAGCATCGGTCCGCAATCTGTAATATTCCTGTTCTCTGCAGTAGTACGTTGGTCCGTTCTCCAGAGCAAATAACTGCAACTGTTTTTGGTTGATTTGTAATAAACATCTATGTGTTCGGTGCACGCATTCTCTTCCAAATAAGAGCTGATACTGAATGTTTTACTACTTTGTGAGTGAATGGTTTATTATTCTGATGTATTGCTTCTATTGCACAATTTTTTCGGACATCCAATTTTTCTAATGGTGGTGGCCTACAGATACGAGCATTTTCCTTGAAGTTGGCAACTTTGTAATTCCTCCATTGAAAGCTTGAAGTATTGTTGCGAGTATAATTCACACCTATAATTCCATTGGTGATATCCAACGTCCAAAATACTTCTTTGGATATGTTGAATGCCGTACTTGTTAATTCCATTAGTTCGTATGGTATAGTATTTATGATTGGAAAATATCCAATTGTATAAATGTGAGTCTTGTTTTTAATAACCATTGCCTTCTCTACTATGGTGGTTCTAATAACAAGATGCGCTGGGAGTGCATTAGATCTTTTAATTGCGTCAGCAACTTGCACCCCAAGAAAAGCTGCACTATCTGCCTCAATATACTGCAGTTTTTTGTAGTGGTCTTCAATTTCTTCTACGTAGATTTTTGCTTGTTCAAACATATTTATGAAGTGATGCTGAAAAATAGTTGTTCTTGTGTTGTTACCCATTAACTCTAATGCTTTTTCAACTTGGTTCTGGAATCCTTGTAGATGAGTTTGCAATCGTTGTTCCGTATTATTGATAGCATGTATAGTTGATAGCATTACGGTTTCAATGTAATTATTTTGTTTTATTAGTTTCTGTTGATTTTGGTCCAGGCTATCTATTTCGTGGTACACCTCTTCATTTAAAAATTGCTGTTAATGCGGTTCCTAAGATTCCTCGCTGCTTTCTCTTCTGTGTTGATAGGATTTCCGTTTCTTCTACATATGTAATTCTGTAGATATTGTAACCTTTGTATGTTCTTGTGAAGTTGATTCTGCATGAAGTCGCATTCCACGGTATGATTATATGCTGATGCTGCGTCACAGCCTACTTTGAAATGTAAGTTTAATGTATCCATTATTTTGAACTGCTCCCGGATTGATATTTTGTTGAAGATTACTTCCATTCTAAAACTCCCCTGCTTCAAATAGGCGTATCCTAGTTTTTCTACTAAAATTCCATCTGGAACTTGTTTTAACTGAAATGTGGCTTTTGTAGTCGTGATCAACCCGAGTAGCAGCAATAGAATCCAGTGAATACTTATTGGTTGCTGCACATGTCGCTTCTTATTTCTTGTGGTGGTGAAGTATGTTGATGTCGATGTTGTTTGGTTTGGTTGTGCTTTGTTGGTGGTATGGTGTGATAAGGGAATTAAGTTTGTGATGGCTCGTTTTTCCATCTTGTCCTGCATGAGTTTCCTTAATACGGGCTGATTTCCAATTTGCTGGATTAATGTTGGCTTCCTTCATTATAACTACCTGATCTGTTGCCAGATTATTTTCTTCTGTATTCCACTTATACATATTTTGTAGTCGTGTAAGATATTCCGAAGACCATATTTTCCAAAAATCCTTTTTCATTCTTTCCATTTCTCGCCAAAGTAGGTGCAGATTGCCATTAATTGGTGAGTCTATGATGTTTATAGGCTCAATATACGCTTGGCCAATGAGGAAATGCGCTGGAGTTAGTGCTAATAGTTCTTCTGAGTCGTTGCTAATTCCGCAAAGTGGTCGTGAATTCAGACATGCCTCTATTTCGCAAAGCACTGTGCTCATTTCTTCAAATGTTAGTGTTGTATTCCCGAGTATTCTTTTAAGATGATGTTTTATTGACTTGACGCCTGCTTCCCATAGTCCACCAATGTGAGGGGATAATGCAGAAATGAACTTCCACTGGATGCCGTATCGTGATATTTCGTTCCTAACCGCACTGGATTCTTCAATGTTTTTAATTTCGCCGCGTAGTTTCTTTTCTGCTCCAATAAAATTTCTTCCATTATCGCTGAACTTTTGGTTTGGTCTTCCCCGGCGACTTGTAAATCTTCTAAATGCAGATAGAAATATTGCTGTTGACATATCACTTGCCAGTTCCAAATGTATAGCTTTAGTTGCCAGACATATAAATACTACAATGTAACCTTTGTGTACTTTATGTCCTCTTTCTTTTATTGTTCGTACATCTATTGGGCCTGCATAGTCTACGCCGGTATGAGTAAAGGCTCGAGATGGAGTTATTCTTTCTTCTGGTAGTTGTCCCATTAACTGTTGTGCTGCAGTGCCTTTAAATCGAATGCAAGTTGTGCATTCATGAATCATCTTTCGAACAGTTCTCTTGAACTTTGAAATCTAATATTTGCGTCTAATGTATGCCATAGTTGATTCAACTCCTCCATTGCCGATACATAGAGTGGCTTTATGTGCATCATCTATTATTAATTTCGATAAATGATGATTTATCGGTAAAATAATTAGGTGCTTTTGTCTATATGGTAGAACAGCTTTTTCCAATCTGCCACCTACTCTTAAAATGCCGTTTGTCCATAAAGGGGTTCAGTGATTTAATAACACGTATTCTTGGTATTGATTGTTTGCTGCTCAATTTCTTGTATTCTTTTCCATACGTTTTTTCCTAGATGGTCTTGATAATCTTATTTAAAGTGTCTTCTATCAAGGTATCCTTGACATCTATTGATGAACCGTCGGCAGTATGATAATACTCGAAGCATCCGTAGAAATGTTGAAAAGTTCTTGGTAATATCGCATCTTTCTATTTGTGTAATACATGTAGTTGTCTGGATCTTCTCACTTAGAGACGTGATGTTGTTATACCAGCTTTCCGCTTTTTCACTTAACCACTCTGGACCTTTCCACCATAGGAGTTCCTTGACCAATTTTTGTGGTTCCATTCCTTTATTTATGAAGTCGGCTGGATTTTCTTGGCTGCGTACACGATGCCACAAAATGTGTGTTGAAAGACGTTGGATTTCGCTAACTCGATTTGTCACGAACGTATCTCGCTTCATTTTAGTTCCTTTGGTCCATGCCTCAGTAATTGTTGAATCGCTCTATGCGTAACTAGTACGTATATTGCACTTTATTTCATCACGTATTTTGTTCAAAAGTTTAGCCAATAGATGTGCTGCACAAAGATCCAACCTAGGGAGCGTGAGTTTATTCTTTACCGGTGCGACCTTCGACTTTGATTGTAGTAATGTTATGAATACCTGTTCTTGATTAGTTATTCGAGAATATACCACAGCACCGTACGCCTTCTCCGAAGCGTCACAGTATCCATGTAGTTCTAATTCATTGCTGTAAAATGTCCAGCGCGGTATTTTTAACTGCTCAATATGCACTTATTCTCCTCTTAGTTTTATCCACTCCTTTTGATAGTGGATTGGTATTGGATCATCCCAATGTATGCCTGTCTTCCATAGTTGCTGAATTAATACCTTTGCTTTGACATTATTGGACCCAACCATCCTAATGGTATATTTTTGAAATATCGGATAGGATTATTCTCTGGGTTGGTGTTTTTTCTTGCATTTTTGGATAGTTATTTCGAAATTTGTTTGGTCAACCATTTTCTCAGGTAGCGTGGTTAGCAGTTTATTGTTGTTGTTAACACCATTTCCTTAGGCAAAATCCACCCGTTTTTAGCACTTGGATCAAATCTGCTTGTATATAGTTTTAATGCTGTAGATATGTCATTAGCTCCAGAAAGAACATCATCTACATATGTATCTTTGCATGGTATTTGCAACACTGACGGATTGTCGGCACATTCTTCAGAAGCAAGTTGATTAATGGTACGAATTTCCAGGTAAGGGGCCGCCTTTGTACCGTAGGTTACTGTACACAATTTGTATTCTTCTAGTTGGTCAGACGGATGAAATCTCCAAAATATACGTTGAAATTGTTGATCTTCCTCATGTAGTTGAATTTGCCGATACATTTTCTCTATATCAGCTGTGAAGACAATTTTATGTAATCTCCAACGGAGTAGAATTCCAGTGATATCGTTTTATAATTACGGGCCGGCGTACATTATATCGTTTAAACTCTGATTAGATGTAGTTTTGCATGAGGCATCGAAGACGACTGGTAATTTTGTAGTTGAGCTATCTGCTTTAATGACAGCGTGATGAGGAATATAATATCCTGGTAGATGTCGTTCAGTAATTTGTAAAGGTTTCATGTGGCCCAGGTCGAGGCATTCTTTCATGAAGTTGCTATATTCTTCATTAAGTTGTGGATTCTTTTGCAATTTCGTTTCCAGTTGAACCGTGTTTCTTGCTAATACTATAATATAATAATGTTTTCGTGTTTTTCTAATTAATAGTTAATTTTCTACAACGTAAAGGACTTCAATACATTTTTATTATTAGTGTATTCTTGACCCATTCAAAAAATATTAATTGCCCTGGTACACTCTTGACTTACACAAATTAATTATAAAACTCTTCATAAGTTAAAAAATATTAATTTCTTTGCGTACGTATGAGTAATGATTATGAATAAATGGTTTTTAATTTTAAAAACTTTTAAAATGTACTGTAAAGTAAAATCTTCTAATGTAAAAAAGTAAATTGAATATGTTCATTATGTTTATCTAATATACTCTGTCATCAGTTCTTTTTGTTTTCTGTCTAGCGACTTTTCTTTTCTGGCTTCTGTATTTTGTCTTCTGTTTCTGATTTTTCTACATTATTTGATTTTTTTAGAGCTGATATATTACGTTTCATAAATACATTATTTCTTTGTTATTGAGATGGTTGTTTGAAATTTTGAAGTTTCGGGTTAAAGATTAGAGTATTTAAAATAACTTTTGGAATCTCTTTTCTTTTTTGTTTTGTCTTTTATCTTCATTCTTCTGACTTTTATCATCTACCTACTGACTTTTGTCTTCGATATTCGGTCTTCAATCTTCGGTCTTTCGCCTTCTATCTTATGCCTTTTGTAAGTGAAAATAATCAAATACTTTTAAATAATTCATTCAACTTTGAACATAAGGTCATTCTATAAATTGACTTAATGTACGTCTTTACAACAGGATATGAACCTACAACCTCTAGATTGATAATTCATTTACCATTTGAACTATCGTACCTGAGTGGCTCAGTTGGTAAGGTGCTGGACTATTAAAGTTAAATTTATAATATTAGTCCTTATTTGATTTCTTCAGCTTTCTGATTTCTAACTTTTATCTTCTGACTTCTACTTTCTTCAATCCACTTTCTGTCTTCTATCTGTGGCCAAAATTATTTCTATCTGCTTTCAATTGCTTTCTTCTGTTTACTTGTAACCAAAATAATTATTCGGTAAATAGATAAAATATTAATTGTATAAATATTAATTCAAATATAATATTGGTGTATTTTAAATTCTTCAGCTATCTGAAGCTTTATTAGTTTTATTTTTGTCTGCATTTTTTCTTCACTCTTTTGCCGTTGGCCCTGTTCTACCTTATGCCTTCTGACTTCTATTTTCTGTCTTCTAACTTATGTCTTACATTTTCTGTCTTCAATCTGTTAACAAAATTGGTCTTTTTGTCTTTTATTTTTCTCTTCATGTTTGCCTTCTATTTGGGACTAAAATAATTCGCTGGGAAACAGGGAATATTACTTCTTATCTAATATATTTTCAATTGAAAAAAACAATTTTTAATATTGGTTTGCTTTCTGAATTTTATCTTGTTTGGCGCCTTTTGTGTTCTTTCTTCTGTCGTCTGTCACATGCCTTTTACCTTCTACCTTCTGTCTTATATTTCTCTCATCTGTTCTTCTATTTATGATCAAAATAATTCAAACCCGTTTATTAAATGTATGTATTATATAACTTCTAGAATTAAAAGTGGATTGATTTTTACTAAATGAAAACTGTGTGTGTTATTTATTATTAATTTTCTATATAATTCTCAATGTTCTTAAAAAATTAAATTGTTTAAATTATAGTAATTTGAGGGTGGTAGTTACTCACCCACTCTACATTATTTATTTATACGGTAATCACCATTTACAAATATTAATACAAAAATATTAATCAAACATAAACAATAAATATACATGCCGTTTACAATTTATTCAAAATAATAACAATTAATTTACTAAAATAAAAACAAATAAAAATAAAACAAATTCAATTTTCTATGGTATTCAACAACGAAAGAGTTACAATTTTCTTAAACATGTAGAAGGATCCACCAAAAATATTGATATTCTTATTAGCCATTGAATAGAAAGTACGCATCGAACGACACAAAGGACTATTTAGTCCATAGTTTGTTTTATGGTGATTTAACCTAAAAGTCATTAAATGTTGTTGTAAATGCGGTGGAATAGCATTAAAATTTATATAGTACAAAAGGTCACTACAATTTATACTATAATTACATACTCTAAATAGAAAACATAGGTCTGCTACAATTCTTCTAATATTAAGACTTGGTAAATAAAAAATATGTCTAAGCAATCGAGACTCTGATACTTCTATTCCAGATCTAGACTTCATATTTTTTTAAAATCGTCCTTGCACACGTTCTAATTTATTTCCTGGGTCATATAATGTGGTGACCATACAATCGATGCGTATTCAAGTTGTGGTCTAATAAGTGTAATGTACAATATTCTGACCGTCTCTGCCGAAAATTTTTGTGAGAACCTATTTACAAATCCCAGCAATTTCATAACTTTAGAAACTAAATTCGTTATATGTATATTAAATGTTAATTTATTGTCAAGAAACACTCCCAAATCCTTTATTATATTGACTTATACTAATTTAGTGTTATCAATAAAATAATCGTAATTGACTACGCATCGATTGCGGGAAAATGTCACTTTTGAACATTTTCTTATATTTAAATAAAGTTTATTACATTCACACCAACATTATTAATGTCCTCCTGCAACCGAACGCAGTCATCTACAGAATTAATCTTACAAAATATCTTTAAATCATCTGCAAAAAGTAGGCAATGACTCTGGTTTAACGTACTAATAATATCATTTAAAAATAAATTAAAAAGAGTAGGACCACAGTGAGATCCTTGCGGAACCCCTGATGTCACATCGACGACTCCTGAAATATTTGGACCTGCTCTGACACATTGACTGCGGCCACTAATAAAACTTTTGAGCCACTTGATTACTAAAGCACTAAATCCCATTGATGTTAGTTTTGCAATAAGAATGTTATGATTGACTCGGTCAAAAGCTTTAGCAAAATCTGTATATATTGTATCAACCTGCATCCCATTCTCAAAAGCGTCTATAACATAGGTTACAAATAAAACAAGATTCGTCGATGTGAATCGCCCTTTACAGAAGCCATGTTGCTCATTTCCAATAATATTTTTACAAGCCCATTTGATCTGTTCTGCCACCAATGCATCAAGCATTTTAGAAATAGCGGATTGAATGCATAAACCTCTGATATTTTTTTATGTCCTCGCGATTCCCAGATTTATACAATGGTGTTATGTAACAATTTTTCCACAATGATGGTACCACGCCTGTTCTAAGTGAGCATTTAAATAAATTGTTTAATAAAGTAGGGTGGAATACCGTCTGGGCCAGCAACACAACTAATCTTAAGATTCTCTATTAACTGAAACACCAGCTCAGATCTTACACACAACGAACTAAGATCAATTGAACTTTCACTCTTGAAATAAGGAATATCACAATCTATATTTGAGTACACTGACGCAAAGAACTCGGAGAATAAATTAACACACTCTTCACCACTATCAGCTGTCTTCTCATTCAGGAACATGTGACTCGGATATCCAGTTGTGTTACGTGCCTCATTCACAAATGACCAACATTTTTCAAGATTTGAATGCAACTCCAATTCTTTGTTTTTCAAATAATCCATATGTAAAGATTTATTCAGAACATTACATTGTTTTCTTAAACAAGAAAATCTTTCATAATCGGCTGGTTGACTACTCTCATAATATATCTTATGGGCATTCTTTTTATCATGTGTCAACTTTATAAGGGCTGAATCAAACCATTTTGGATATTTTTTAGGTCTATTATACCGTAAAGGAATACATTTTTTGACTAATTCATGAAGAATATCATAAAATATTGCACAGGATCGTTCGATATCCTCATCGAAAAGGGCTTGCCAGTTAATATTACTTAATGCCTCATTTATTTCCCTATAATTCCCATTTTTGAAATTAAAATCTGCTATGCTAGTATCCTTTTCCTTATTATCATCAATTAATTGCATTGTTATTTCATAAGGTATATGATGCTGTGTCTGTCTACACCAAACGTACGTAGCGTAGGAAGTTGTTATTACCGCATTAGATAAAAATAGGTCTAAGAATATTCCCCGTGTCTTTGGAATAGAATTTACCTGACGGATGTCATGAAAACTGAAACACTCACTCATAATTTCAGCATAATTATACGTATTATGAGGATCAGCACAATGTTCAATGAAAATATTGTTTGAACAACAGTAATAGATGAAGAATACGACAGGGCAATTATTTATCTATTAGCCTAGGTCTTTATACAGGGTGGGCCAAATAAGACCTACCAATTTTAAACACAAATAACTTTTTTATTTTTCGATATAATTATTTTTTTATTTTTGTAGGTTATAATTGAATTCTTGAAAATTTATTATGGTACAAAACAACGCGTTAAAATTATCGAATTTTCTATTCTTGTCAACGATCAACTATTATGACGCAGCGTAAATATCGGTAATATTTTAATTCAAGATCAACTCCCAACACCTTCAGGATTAGGAGTTTGGTCGGTCGTTTAGAGGCTCTGAAAGTCCAAGAGCAACACACCAGCATCAGTTGCATCCATCTAATGCACTTTTTGGTGAGGTGTTATGGTCAATAGAGTTATCGTCCCATATTTCTTCGAGAATGGGGATGGAAACGATTTTCGGAGCTTCGTACAGAACAATGATTGAAAGCTTTTTACGGTCAATGGCGGAGCAGAATCCTAATTTATGGTTTCAACAAGATGGAGCAACTGCGCACACTGCTAAATAACCTATTATGGACCTGCTGCGACAGATAAATATTCGAGATGAAATACTGAGCCTTCAACTAGAAACATTACGTGCTGTAATGGAAAACGCTTTAAAAAGAGCCAATCTCTCTGTATCGAGAAAAATTGTGGACATTTGTCTGATATTTGTCATATTTCATTCCATAAAATATTTTAAATAATTTTAAAAAAATCATAATAAATGATTATTACAACAGTTATTCATGTTTAACATTAGTAGCGATAAGTTGTTTGTAGTATCCCAATTCTCTATTAATAACATTTATCAGATCTTTCCAAGATTTTTCCAACCAATTAACTTTCAGACTCGTGTGGCATTTTGGTAATTCAAGTATATGAGCTCATCGGTAGGATCTCCACATGACAAACGACCTTATATTTACTGCACTGAGTCATTCATTTCGTTTATTCACCCAGAAGCAGCTGATCAGTAAACTTTTTTCACTCTTTCTCTATTTTCATCTCAGCATTCTTTATTTTAAGGATACGTTTATTTCAACCAAACAAAATAGGAAAAAATTTATGTTATTTTTGAGTAATAAGTTAATATTGAGTTTTTCCCGCGTTGGACTGTCGAGAGCAAGATAATAGGTCATGTCACATATTTGACATGTTTGGAACAAGATTAACTCTTTATTTTCCAATGAGGTGGGCTTCAAACTTATGGTATTGTCCTTATTTATATCATTCTCGCAAAATTTAAAATATTGTTCTTGAATGTTGTCGGCGTTAACTTGGTGGTACATTTTAATAAGATAATTAAAACACTTTAACTTTGTTTTACCACAAAAAATATATTTATTGCTGTGACTATAGTTTCGAACATTCACTGTTCATTATCAAACATAAAGTAAAGTATATATTTTTTGTGGTAAAACAAAGTTAAAGTGTTTTAATTATCTTAAAATATTGTGAATGTTTGCTTATTCATTCATACACTTCACTCGGCATATGAAAAAGTCTATAAGTTATAATTAAATAAATAATGAAATATATCAACAGTAATAAAACCAAATAAGTAAGAAGTTTTAAATTGTTCGTAGTAGTCACTCATTAACTATTAAAATATATTTTTTTTGATTTTATTATTTTCTTGTAATTTTATTTGCTATAATTTCTAGCGTAATATTAATTAGATCTTATCAAAAAATTCTTGTATAAAAATAATTATAAGATTATGCATTAACTATATTAATCGTACATAAATACCTCAATTATTTCATCAAAATAACAATAATAAATTACCGCCATTTCCTCCCAGGTAACTACCAACCTTATGTCTTCCGCCTAGACTAATTTATTATTAAGATTATGGCGTATTTAAGCATTTTAATGCAATACATGACTAATTATACCCGACATATAATTTATAGCCAGTACACATTAACTAAGAATAATAAACTAATTAATTACGTAATTAATTTATGTGAATTCTGAGAAATATACATTCCACTTTATAATAAACGGGTTACAGTCAATTTAACTTTAAATCTTTAAAAAAAAATACACATCACATACGTATTATCGTACTTGTTACGCTACTTTCTTGATGGAACCATATTTTCATATTATTGATTCTTTAGGTGAATGAAAGTTTAGAATTGTAAACAATTGTTGTGAAAATAAACACACTTTTATTGAAAATCACAAAGGTATTCATATGGATTTTCAACATCTTAACGTCTTATTAATTAACGAATTTATACATTCATATACGCAGAAGATATATAAATATTAAAAAATAACTCGGCAGAAAGACCATGTGGTCGATAGCTAAACACTGCTGCTACTACTTCTTATTAAAAATTTATTTTAAATTTTATGTTTAATCATTCTCGAACACTTAAATCAATTAATTTTTGTGGAATTAAATGTAATGTTTATATAATTACGTCCATTTTACAACCGTCATTTGCATTTAACATCTGCAGTGGACAATTCAAGTGCCACTTAGCGTTTAACGATCATTTCAGTCTCGAAATCCCGCACTTTCCCGTTCGCATTTAATGCAATCACTTCGGATATTAATTGCTTCTTAATTATTTTACGCCGAGTTCATCCGCAACGTGCTCGAACCGGCGAAGTTTATGTAATTGCATAATCCACTCTCCGAACTGTTGAACTTAGTGCAAATAGGGTTTAGGGTAACTAGATATGTATCAAACATAGATGTTATTCGATGTTAATGGACGTCGCTTCGTGCACATTAGGATTACATAAGGATCCGTAGTTAGTTTGAGGTCTCTTAAAAATTTATGCATAAACACTCCTTAAAAAAATTCGAGAATATTTTGTGAATACTTAAATAAGAGCCGTAGATTTAAATAAGTATGCTTAAAAATACCAATAACATCTATTTAAATACATAGTTATACAATATATGATGAAATATATATCTGATAGTTCACTACTTTCATTAAAAAAATATATTTCTGAAATCAAGGTTTACTTGTCAAAAAAATCCATGGACCAGTTTCTATCTATTTTGGATATCATCAGGTTTATAATTCATGGCAATCATAAATATAGAGCGGTCTCTATTGGATTAAGCTTGATGTTTATCGATAAAATGTTGTTTATCATGGTCAGTATTTTTGTAGCACTAACGAATAATTTGATTCTCCAGAATAACCGCAAAATATATCTATATCCATTGGCCAGATGATACAACCTACAAATTATTCACCAACTTTAATTGAATAATAATAATAAATATCTATATTCACATATTTTTTACAATATAGTATTTATATTTGAGCTTTAATTGTGAACGGGCTATCGCTCTTTTATTTAATTGTCAATTATTCGAAGAATTTCACTAATGGTTTTATATAAGGTTTTTTGGGGAATTTAAATTTGAAGGGAATTCCAGGGTTTCGTTTAAGGCAATCGATAACTAGAATCTCTCGATTAGAACTGCGGGTTGAATATTTAGTAAATAAAGTATCCATGCGAACATCAATAGGGGTAAGTTGGGTCATATAGTAGGACATTGGAGGGGTTGAAAAGGAGATGGGAAGAATTTCGAATTTTAGTTATTGAACGTAGGGCTGATCGCCCCGCCACAAGTATATTATTTATTTTAGGTTTTCTGAAATGCAAAAAAGGATACAGCCATAATCGAACAAGGTCCGACATATCGACTTATAAATTGTACAAGCAGATTTGGTAGAAATATCTTGATTTTTGAAGGTTATATACCTAAAATGTCTGGCCCTTGCAACAATGAAATTTTGGAATCTAGTAGTATTCCAAGGTATTTGCAGGATAAAGTTGGTGTGATAGTGATATTTTCAACATAAATATTAGGATCGTTTGGAGAAGTTCTATGGAATGGCTTGGAGAGAAGAAATGGTAGTTTTTAGATTATGTGAGTGAGAGATTAGGGCAGTGTCATCAGCAAACTGAAGGGAGCACAGAGACGCGTTAAAATAGAAAGGATCAGATCAAAACAAAATATATTGTACAACAAGGGGGATACCTTGCGGAACACCCTGTCCGGGGAAAATTGTGCGGGAGCGGACTAGACTTACTTTAATCTGTAGGGATCTACTAAGGGGGAAATTGTTAATTATATTAAGTAAAAATGAAGGGATTTCAAGTTGATGGCATTTAAACAGTAAACCTTTGTGGCGAACTGAATCAAAAGCCGTTTTTATATCTAGAAATGTAATAGCTGAGTGGTGGTTTTGGAGGTGTGAAGTTTGGCAGTTTGAGGTTAGGATGGTAAGAGGTAATGTTGTAGACTTATGGTTGCAGAAACCAAAAACTGTTACTTGGGAATATTGGGATAGGTAAGCTTATAACTTTGATTGATTATATTGAAAGGCTCGAAAGTATTTGGTATCTATTTAACGCTCATCTTAATCTCATTCACAGATATAAGGATTAAACTGATTTAAGACCTCTAGATTTCTTAAAGACTTTACTTGGTTGTTAATGAGATATTTTAGATACCAAATGACAGTTTTTTAAATATCTTTGAAGTAGATCTTTTGAAAAAATTATATTTCTAGTTTCCATTGCTGTTGCTGCATAAGAATATTTTTATTCTTGTTGGATAAACCTTGGACTTCATAGATAAAAAGTTGTTTATCATGATGAGCATGTATAACGCTAACAAATACTTTAATGTTCTCTAGATTCTCTAGAATAACTATATTTTGCAGTTATTCTAGACAATCTAGAGAACATTAAAGTATAATAAGTCTATCAATTGACCACGAAATACAACCTAAAAATTATTATTATATGAAAACTACATTGAAAGGAAATTCATAGTAATAAACTATTTTATTTGCCAAAGCATACTTCGATTTCAATACTTGTCTCAAACGCCACGCCATTCACAGATATAATAAGAGAACTTTGAAAATCCAGATCTAAGAAGGATTAAAACTCATTTAGATATCTTAAATTTCTTTTCGTCGTTCTATATAGAAAATGATCTAATAATTATAAAATGGAAAATACTACAAGAAAAATATATTTTTTAATTAGTTCCTATAGGTTTTCACAAAGTATTTTCGGCACAATGTACTGGAAGTTTCTTTAAGGAAGCAGTTCTTAATTTGTAACTAAGCAGAAATATCGTTACAATATATTAAATATATTTGAACCCAACTAAAGGCTTACGTTTTCTTTATTTCTTAAGAAACGTATTAATGAAAAATTTTATTACGAAATCTCGATGCCAACAATTAACGCATATTTCGGAAAATATAAATCTCTGAATTAATCAATCAGTTCTGGTTCAACACTTTTAACTCAGGAAAAGTCTTCGAATTCAAGATTAAACAAAGAAAAGAATGAGAAGAAAGTGAATTGCAGAATTCTAAAGTTTTAAGCAAAATAAAAACATATCACTATTTTATGCTAGACAGCATGTAAGGTCTAGATGATGTCAGTGCATTGAATGGACAATCGATATTCGCTTGAGTTCTGGCAATGAAACACCTATATTTCTATACCACAACAGCGATCTTAGATGAGTGGTTTTGGTCGGTAGGAATCCGAGACTACTTTACTATACGGATGTTCCTAGCGCATTTTCTCTCCTCTCATCAAAAAATAATCTGGACAATCATTGTTACAGCAGTCACCAAACACTTAAACTTTGTTTTCGGCTTTTAACCAGAGTACTTCTATGTTAATAGAGAGTATTTAATAATAATCGTTTATTTCCCATACAGGCTATAGCCTTAGTACATAAGAAAGTTACATATAAAACAGATATGATACCTTCATTTTATATTAACATACATGTTCATATACACATAGACACATAACATATATACAGATACATTCTAAATTATGCTTGATTTAAGTGCGCTTATGAACACAGATTTGTCAGAACAAAAAATATCGACAACGACTAAAACTACGTGGAATTTATATATCTACATGGTTTAGAAGATACTATTGTCGCTGAAATAATTTATTAGTTTATTGAGTTCATATATTTGAACATATCTGTGTCGGGTATAAATTGATAGCATCTTGAATTCCTGAAACAAGTGAAGAAGTAGTTATAGCCAATAATCAAATCTGGATACACTTTATATTTACAAAAATATAAATATCTAAGGAAGCGTTTTGGAACTTTTTCCAACATATTTACATATTTCATGTAACCGGGTGACACGAACACAAGCGCAATAATTAATTTTACTTACAATGAACGAATCATAAAACCTAATAGCTGCTTCAGTACGTTTAAATTCACGGTAATTACGTATTATAAACCCCACAACTTTACATCAGTCAACAACTACCTTTTACACATGAGAATTAAATGATAATTTGTCATCACATTTTAAAGACCTAGTATCCCTAGGTCTTTAAAATGTGACTTAGAATGCTAGATAGATAATTGATCTACATTGACTTGTAGTATCACGCAATCATATGCTTTTTATGGTCCTGTACAGTTTTACATAATCTGCATACATTAGAAAATTCCAGTCCAAAACATTTGCAACTACATTAAATAAATAAAAGAGGGCCTGGGTTCGATCCTTGCGGAACACCACTTGTAGCTGCAATGGTCTTGGATCGACAAGCTCTCTCTGACAAATATGATTGAATTACTGTAATAACATTTGAGCTAAATTGTACTTATTTAAATAGGATAAAGATTACTGTGAGGCAAACAACCAAAAGTCTTACTAATATCCTTGTAAAGTACATCAACTTGGGCACCACTATCAAGTTCACCGGAAATAAACTGAGTTATACACATAAGATTTGTTTGGGTATTTCTTTTTCCATTAACCATGCTGATGGGGTGAGATTGATTGTTCAATTCGAGGACGAATATAATTACATATGATAGACTCAAAAATCTTTAAAAAATTTTAAATTATAGCCACAGATCTATAATTTTCCACGTCCGATTTTTCACCTGATTTAAAAACAAGACATAAACGGGCAAGCTTTCAACGCTCATGGAAAATTCCGGTGGATAATATTAATTTAAAAATGTGATGTAGGAGTTTTGCCAGCTGCAAAGCACAATCTTTAAGAAAAAAAGCAGGAACTTGATCAGGACTCAATGTCATGTTGGGTTTGATTATTTTTAAAGAATTGAAAACAGTCTGTTCATCAATTTTAAAATTACCCATCACTTCACAGTTAACACTGTTACTTTGAACTTTTTTGTTATTATTTACACTGTATACACTCTTGAACCGATCTGCAAATCTTTGATAAATTTCCATTGGCGAATCCAATGTTATATCTCATTTTCCCTGGAATTCGCGACTTTTTTCTTTTTGTATTTACATAAGACCAAAATGACTTGGTTGAGAAGCTATAGAATCATCGGTATTATCTATGAATTTCGAAAGTCATTTTTGTGATTTATTTTTAAAGCTTTTACGTGCATATTTATACTTTTCCCTTAAAGAACCATTCGACTTTTCTTCAATTGGTTATTTAACATATTCATAATATGATTCATGATTTTCTGTCATAAATGAGCTCCAATGTTCATTTGAACAAGACAGTCTGCCATACAATTTACCAGACAATAATATGGAAACCTTAAGGGTCCCGTTATTTTTCTCAAGTTTTTATTCATCTGAAGTCTTGCTTTAATATTTCGTTATCATTACAATCCCTCCTTTTCTTTCCTAGGATATGAAATCAACAACAGTTTACCTCAGAGTGTTCTTTTTAAATCCAATACGGCGTCGATTAGAATTAAATAACTATAGCATATCTATATTTTTAAAACTCTTAATTGCCATGATTATCATGTTTAAAATGTTTTTGGCCTCATTACCAAATCTTGAGTAAGTGATCATAGTTCATTTCATATGCCAAGTATGTTCTGAAATTATTATTGTTATAATTGAAATAATAAGTGCAAAATAATTAATTTAAATTTTAATTACACGTTTTTGCAATAATTATTTTTAATATTTTTATATATATTCAATTTTTTTATTTCCCTATAACTAAAAAGTTTAACCTTATGTTTTCGGAAATTTTTAGAAACATCTATTCAAATTCAAGTATTTCCAGAACTTATAGTTTTATTGAATAAAACTGTTCATATTCTTTTATTATTAATTACAAACCTAAGACTTCAACAATTTTCTAGTATCTCCCTTTTAATTTTACTGAAATATCTCTTCAAATATTCTAATATTTTTCTTCTAAACCAGTTGTAATTATACAGGGTGAGTTCTTTTAGAAGTTCTATATGGGGATCTTCGAAACTAAATATAAGAGATTGAAAAACGGTTAAATGGAGAAAGAATAAACGAATAAAATTCATGTTAATGTTTTCAAAACGTTAAGGGTAACTAGATATTTTGAAGAAAGTAAAGTGTCAATTTTTCAAATCAATATATCTCGGTTATTATGGAAGATAGAAAATAACTGTAAAAGCAAAGTTGTAGATAATTTTATGCAGATTAATAAAATATATTCCGAAAATTTCTCGCGATTATTTTCCGAGATATGACACAAACTTACATTATTTTAAATGGAAACTATAGTTGGCTATGACCTTATGCAATAGATTATTTTTTCTCTTTAATCCAATATCACATATGACATAGTTATTTCCAAAAATAAGTTAGTTATAGTAATTTTAAGTTTTATTATAAATAAAAAAAATAGTCACGAAAAAGATAAAAGTAAAACAATTGCAGTTGTTTATAATAATAGCAATATATTTTATTAATCTGCATAAAATTATCTACAACTTTGTCGTTTACAGTTTTTTTTCTATCTGCGATAATAACCGAGATATATTAATTTAAAAAAATGGTGATATGGCCATCATAGTACTTTCCCTATATTTTTTCCTTAAAACTATGAGGTTTACGTAAAAAGTCTATTCTATGTAATTTGTTCACTTTTGAATTCTCTATAATTATTTGTAATACAAGTTTCAGGTAACTCTAACAGTTTAGTAGCAATTGGCAAAAAATGTCAAAACTTTCAATTTTTATTTTTTTCTCAAAAGTTAAGAATTTTATGAGAAATATGTTTTAATAAAACTTGTTCAGTTTTTTATTTCCTTTAACTTTTGTTTAAACTGTTTTTTAAAAATTTTTATATTTAGAAAAATATCACGAAAAAACAAAAAAACGCCTTCCAGTTTTTAACGATAAAACCTTTAAAGTTTCATCTCAATCAGATCATTAGTTTTTGAGATACAGCGCCCATCGACAGACAGACACACACAATTTTTTTTTCCAGAAATTAGTGTAATGGACACTTTTTACTTTTTTCAAAATATCTAGTTACCCTTGTCTTTTTTGAAAACCTTGAAAGTGCAATTTTAATCGTCTCTTAAAACTGCATATCTTTCCCCATTTAACCGTTTTTCTATCTCTTATAGTTTCCGAGAGGACATTTAAAAAACTCCCTGTATCAAAATGTACAAAAAATTTAAATAGGTTTTTTGTTACATGTTTAAGAAGTTTATTCCCTTTCACCAGAAAAGGATAAAAACATTTACGTAATTTTTCAAGTAATTTTTTGGCATCCATTTTCTGATTTTATAGAAACTCTCTTGAAAAAAAAAATAGTATTCTTCAAAAAAAATCATACAGACCAGATATCCCGAAGCTTCGCTGAGAGTTTTATAATTTTTTGCACTTACATTTCAAAATTTACGATTATTTACTTCTACAATGCTTTGATCCTGTCAAGAATTATAGAATATAAATTTATAGTTTCAAAATAGTCACTAAATTTGGTTACTGTATTGCGACAAATATTAACCGACAAAACAACTACTGGCATTTACTATCAAAATATAAATTGATGTAATACCTTCTTTCGACAAACTCACCAACATTCTTTAACTACAATCAAACTTCGTTCAATATCAACATAATTGCACATTGAATCACAAGATCTCTACATGAAATATTCTAAGTAGTTTTACAAGACTAATAAATCAATTTTACCTGAATTTATTTCAAACCAATTGCAACAAGTTGAATGAATAATAATCTCGAATATTAATTACACAATACAATATATTTCTCTTAATGAAACAATGCGGTGAAGTCTTTGTTTAACACAATTGTGAATTGTTTGCAAATGTCAACCTTAGTTACCGGAGCATCACCATCATTAGTGAACACTGAACGTATCCCCATGTTCATAATTTCTGCAAATCTCCAGCTTAATCAAATCCACTTATATGGCAATGAAATTAAAACCCAAAAAAAAGACAACCTAATATAATTAATGGCAACGCTCTCTTATTTTCTTTATTTCAATGCCAAAAATCTTTCAGTAGAAAGATTGACTATAGTAATAGTCAATGTCCTCTAGGCCAAATTACACCAAATAACAGCCTTACCAACAATTATCTTCACCAGTTCAGTAGATCTAATATTTAATCAAACGAAATTCAAAAAAACATAATTATTTAATTCTGTGTTTCTTTTGAATTAAATCGATGTAATTTAGAAGCTTTATTCTGAGTAGAAACTTTAGAATTTTTAAAAATACCTCTAATTACTAAATATTTGCGAAGTCGATCCTTTCATAAATAATTAGCAATAATTTCAACATTAACTCTAAAGTCTATAAATAATTAGAAAACCATGTGTCTAAAATAAATATATGATGAAGAATAAAAGTTTTAAGATATGTTGTAATGGGTTAATCAATATTACTCCTGCTTAACTCATCGAATTAAACAAAAAATGAATCTTTGAATTAAATATTCAATAATCAATTTTAGAAGTTTAGATAACGAAACGTCGATTGTTTGTTGATAAAGTAATTTAAGAAACATTATTAGAAACACTAAGAAACTTTTTAATTTGTTTTTAATATTGCAAAGATTTAAAAAAACGTAGATTTTTCTTAATAAAGGAATTTGAACAAATTATTTACTATCACTACTAAAATTCTCACAAAAGATTATAGTTTTCATGAAAGATAAAAAGCCTCAATTTGGACATCTTGTCTTTAACTTTTCATTTTTTTTAGACTCAAGTAAAAAAAGTTAATATTTGATGAAGAATAACACTTGTTTTTTTCCATTAAGTTATTATTTTCACCTTCTTGACACAAATAGATATAAATACATAAAAACATTATGGAAACAATTATTCTTAATATTAATATCTAATCTCATCAAAAGTTTAAAGCAAAAAGCATCAACTTTATAAAAATAAAACCACATGTAATAAAGATTACAAATAAAATTGTTATAAATAAATTGTCTACAGCTTATAAGCAGTGAATATTCTAAAAAGAGCACCATTTGTTAATTTTAATTTTCAGTTTACCTCTAAGATTCTTAGATGTTATATAAGTTAACAATGACAATAACAATAAATTAAAGTAGTCATTTTAATTATTTAATTCTTACATAGTAATCTGGTTTCTAGAGGTATGAGGTAGCAGTTTTTCATCCAGGAATGTGATTAACCTGAGTTGGTAGCGAGCGTTTAATGAATCAATCGGCCAAACTGGATAAATACCAAACAAATTACTTTTGAAGCGTAATTGCTGTGCTTCGGTGTACCCGTGACGAATTTCTTCGAAAGAATGCCGGTCTCGATCTGTAAAGATATTTTCATATGAGCTAACGTAACACGTTACGAGATACCTGTAGAGATTTGGCAACAAAGCGGATAGGTAGGGCGGTATACTAGTCGTTCGGTCAAGTTTACCTGCAAAGAGCGGCCACGGGCAAAACACAAGAATCTGTCAGAGCCTTGACCGTGTTCCTCCTCCTCCCATTGCTCCAGCGTTATTAATATCAAAACATGAATTCGTGTCGTTGAGGTGCGAAGTGTGGTGTGATTGTGTAAGTTGCGTCCGATCCGAGGATTAATTAATAATTTCGTTTGTAAATTGATTGGAATGCGGCTGAGGGGTTTAATTGTGCGCACATCATCCGGAGTGGTTCGCTTTGTTTCAGTCTGAAGTACTCAAATGGGGTCACGAGTCGGTGGTCTGGGGTCCGCCACCCTACCGGCGGACAAGGCCTTGGCCGGCGTACCCCGTCTGCTCGACGACCTCCAGAGGCTCTCCGAAGACGCCGACTCCGCCGACATCGTGTTCATCTTGGGACGAGAAGAGGAACGGGTTTTTGCCCATAGAGTCATTCTTATGGCAAGGTATGAATATATACAACATAAATTCTTCAATATGTAAAATGTTAACATGTTTTACTTTATTATGTTTTTACCACTAAATTGTAATATTTTTTTGTATATTAATTGTATAAATACTACTTCTAATTATTATAAATACTTCTAGTGTGCAAAATCACTATAAAATAGTTTTTAAAAATTATACACCGGTCTTTTTCTATTGGAATACGTAATGTTTAAAAATAGTTGAAATTCCCACATTGAATGTCGCGAAAATTTAATTTCTTCGAATAAATGACACAACATTTTATTGTAAAACCAAAACATGTGTTATTCACACAATAACCCCTCAAATAAAAGTGCATTTTAAAAAAGCGTGCGCTCTTCGCGAGTCGCGAATAAAATATTTAAAATAATCAAGTTCGCCCGTACACGTACAGTAATTATAAAAAAAAAAAGTTGTTGACTGTGGAATAATGGGAACGAACGCTCGTGGATGTAATTTTCTCACGAGATGTGAAGTGTTTTGCATTGTTTTCTATTTACAAGCTACAATATTTACGCCTGTAGTTAGTTTATAATAGGACCATTAGTGGATTGTTGGGTTTCGTGTAAATATACATACACACACGTCTCATTGTCTATATTCTCATACTAATCCTCGAGAATTAATTCCTGCCCACTAAAATTATACGAGTTCGTTTTATTTTAAATTGCATTTACACTGTCAGCAACAGAAGTAAATATACTTAATAAATATATATTATCAAAAATGCTATTTACCTTTCGGTGTAGGCTAAATATACTTACTTAATACTAATACACGTACTATAATATATATATTAATAAAATATACTTCGTTGTTATCAAATACGATTTTTATTAGTGACCGGTTTCAACCATTACAAGGTCATTTTCAAACTACAATGGCCTTGTAAAGATTGAAACCTGTTACTAATAAAAATCGTATATGATAACATCCAAAAATATTTTATTAATCTACCCGATACAAAGTGTATCACAAAGTAATAGCCTCAAGCATCTATCATTTATACAAAAGTATTTTTTGTATAAGTTAATCTAAAGTTACACTGTCTACCTGCCCCAATTCCTGATGGTTTAGCCCTTAATGACCTGTAACATGTAAACCCTCCTGAAGGTTGAGCTTTTTGTTTGTCGCAAATCTGATTGGTATTATGTCCCCCATATGGCGTCCTGTCTTAATACAGTGCTTAACTAATCCTGTTGTTGCTCTTCCTTTTATGATATTTGTTGTTTCTTTAATCGAATTTAAAAATTCATATAAAAAACGTCATAATTTAAACACTGTGTTTTGCAAATACTTTATTAAAACAATTAAACATCGGCCAAGATAGTTGTATTAATGTTTTTTTGTTGAACTAAAAATATAGAATATTTAAATTACATAAAAGAATTTAAGAATACTACGAAATCAATTTGAAAATAGGATTTGAATACTGCTGCCAATAAACATAATTTCCAAAATCAATTAAAACTGAAAAACAATTTAGTTTTACTTATTGTTTTTACAAACCATATTAAAAATATACAGTTTGCCGTACTTACAAGATGAAGATTACTTCTTGTGTTCTTCTACTCATGCCCCTCTTAAACAGACAGATATTTTTAATTGTGATCGACCAAGTTTGTTCTAGAATATTACCTAGGTTATTTACCCTAGGTTAAGTAGGTATGAAAGAAACTAAGATAATAAATAGTTTGTGGGGGTAGGACAGGACGTCAAAAAATTATGCTTGAACCTAGCTTACTCTTGACGTACCTCAAGGAATTATTTCTTTCGCTAGAATCTTAATGAGCCATCCTAATAAACACTCGTATCCTATCTTAATTACACTTATCTTAATTAATTATTTATTTATTTATTTATTATGGAAATCCTCTTTTTAACAACTGTCAAAATATAATTAAAACACATATAAAAACTGGAGTTAAATAAACAAATTTATTTTAAATTTATGTGCTAACATACGATACGTCAATTTAAAATATGGTTAGTGACATAGAATTCGCAACACCAAGAAAAGGAATTCTTTGACCAAACTTGGCACAAATGTTTAAGTATTCAAACATATCATTTGATTTAAAGCAAAACAAAAACAAAAAAATTTTCATTATTATTGGTTACATTCTCCTCTACTATTCGTGGCATCGATCCTAGCAGGTAATTGATCATCTTTTGTGGCATTGTGTCCCAAATAACCTGTAATTCGTGCTTAAAAACTTGTAACGTCTGCTGAGGGTGCTGTTAAAGTACTTACATCTTCTCCCCATAATGTCCTACTCAATAAGCGAAACATCAGGAGATCGTAGTGGCTATTGTATTATATTATCGTTATCCTCCGCAAATAGGTCTATTACAAATATCTTGTTGGAGAGGTGGAGTTTTCAACTGCTGAAGAAACAGAAGAATATGGGCTATTATCATCTCACCTACAAATCACCAGCGGATCATATTGCCTCGAATGAATACCAAACGAGACTTCCATAAGTTGTAGCATTGCATATCATAATCCCTACAGTTTGCTTCACATGCCTCTCAACAGTCTTCATCTGAACCTCATAAGGTCATCATGCATCTTCAAACAGAATCGGGATTTATCAGTAAACACCAGCCTATACCACGCTAGGCTCCAGTGCAGTAGCAACCTACACCACTCCAAACATCGCTGTCGATGTTGAGCCCTTAATGCTAACACAAGTTGTGTCCGATAAGGTTGCAAGCCATAAATTCTGACAGTACGATAAACTATTTGAACGGTTGCAGAATGACCTTCATTAACTAACCAGAATGGCAATAAATTTGGTACTGAAAAAACAGTCTCTTATTACCATAAGTCAAAAATAGCGGTCTTGAACCTCATTTGTTCTTCTTTGTCTCCCGGTTTATCTTCTGCGACGTCCCTCACAATCCTTAATCCACATAATTGAGCATGATTTGGATAAAGGCGATCTAAACGAAAAACCAGCTTCGCGCAAAGCAAATTTGAAATGGTAGATTGGGTGTAACCACAAGTAATATGCTAAGAGAATATATTTGTTAGTTCATTAGATCAGGCATAAAAAGATGCTAAGATAAAGATACTTTATTGAGGTAGTTCAGAATGTTAATAACCTAGCCCAAGAAAGTTTATTGATAATTATATAGTTTCAAGAAAATTAAACAATTTATTGTGGTAGACCTGGAGTATACTTTGGAGAATTGCGTTATTTGCGAAAATCAGAAACACGCTAAATGATCATATAGTTTAATGAGATACTAGAATAATTGAGGTAGTTTAGGAGGTTAATTAATTATTCTTCATATTAAGACACTATTAATCTAATTTACCTCAAGAAATGATTTCTTCCGCTAGAATATTAATGGCATACCCCAATAAATTCATGTGTGCTAACATAGAACGTCGCAGCTGCACGAACTCCGCCCAAATCCATCCAAAATTTTTGTACGTTTTGTTTTATATTTGTGTATATTCATATTTATTTTTTTGGAAAGAAAGCTAAAGACTAATAAACATAAACATAAACATAGACGTCAATATATAGTTTTTAAATAATTTAATAATTTATAGAAAATGATCCATTCATTCCCCATATGTTCTACTAATCGGTCCCCCTTTTTTGCTTCAGATGATGAAATACTTTTTACCATTCATGCAATATTTTGGCCATTACTGACATATTTATGTCCATTCTACACGGAGCTATTTTAATGACATTTGATTAATTGATATTTACATAGACCAGGAGTACTCCAGACTATTGTATAGGTTATTTATATAAGTCAGAAGTAGTAAATTGTAATTGAAGTATTAACACTTTCTTCACAAATTGTTTTTATTAACTAGATACACATAATAATAGTAATGCTAATAATAATAATAATCTTCACGTAACTTAAAAAAATATATTTCTACAAGTCAGAAGTACCCTAGATGTAAATATAGTTTAATTAGGTTAGTAAAAAAACGTACTTGGATAATTGAGGTTGTTCAGGAGGTTAATAAATTATGCCTCAACGTAGCGTACTCGTGACATATCTCAGAAATAAATTTCTTTCGTTAGAATACCAATGACCTACTCCAATAAGCAGTGCATTGACTTGGCAGATTCTTATCCTATATTAATTACCTCTGCATTAATAAATTATGTACTAGCAAAGCGCAGAAATTGGTTAATATATAACTTATATATAATTCAATTCAATTGTAGGGAATTAAACAATTTATTGTAATAGGCGGTAGTATTATTATTATGTAAGCATATTGGAATAAATAAAAAATAAATAAATTATTGAGGTAGGTCAAGAGTTAGTTTATTCAATAATTTTATTATTTTTATTCTCTTTTGTGTCCTTTTCAACTTCTTGTTTTATCTCATCCTTCATTTTCCTTATAGAGGTGTTTTTAAATTTCATTGCTTATTTTAGTTAAAATTAGATTGTCTTTTAGCTTAATAATTTATCAGCTTTTAAAATTTAAAAAATTATTATATATTAACTATGGTTTCCATTTAAAAAATGTAAGTTTGCGTCATATCTCGAAAAATAATGGCGATAAAAATTTTCTGATTATTTTTTATTAATCTGCATAAAATTATCTAAAACTTTGTCCTTTGCAGTTTTTTTTATATCTGTTATAATAACCAAGATATATTGATTTGAAAAAATTGACACTTTTTATTTTTTTCAAAATATCTAGTTACCCTTGACTTTTTTGAAAACTTTGAAAGTGGAATTTTATTCGTCTCGTAAATCTACACTTCTTTCCCCATTTAACAGTTTCGCTATCTCTTATAGTTTCCGAGATCCCCATAGAGAACTATGTTCTCTATCGGATCTCGGAAACTATAAGAGTTAGAGAAACGGTTAAATGGGGAAAGAAGTGTAGATTTACGAGACGAATAAAATTCCACTTTCAAAATTTTCAAAAAAGTCAAGGGTAACTAGATATTTTGAAAAAAGTAAAAAGTGTCAATTTTTTGAAACTAATATATCTCGGTTATTATAACAGATAGACAAAAACTGTAAAGGACAAAGTTTTAGATAATTTTAGATTAATAAAAAATAATCAGAAAATTTTTATCACCATTATTTTCCGAGATATGATGCAAACTTACATTTTTTTAAATGGAAACCATAATTGGCTATGGCCTCATTCAAAAGGTAATTTGTTATTTCTAAAAATAAGTGAGTTATAGTCATTTTAAATTTTATTATAAATAAAAAATGGGTAGCCATGAAAAAGATGAAAGTAAAACAATTGCAGTTGTTTATAATAATAGCAATATTGTAATTATTACTTCTACAAAGTTAAATAAAAATGAAAAACCAGCATAAGAATAATAATTTTGTAATTATCAAATGGCCTTCTGTATGTGGTATAAACCCATTTGTCAAGAGGATAATACGTTTCTTACAAAAATATTATGAACAGATGAATCGCGATTCACTAATTGTGGTATTTTTAATCGCCACAATGAACATAGATGAACTTAAGAGAATCCACGAGAAGTTTCACAGAGAAAACTACAAATTAAATTTGGGTTTAATCCATGGTGTGTTTGAATTAATAATTCTCGCTCCATATATTTTTGAAAGCTCACTAAGTGAAACTGATTACTTTCATTTTCTTCAGAAAACATTTGAAGATAGGCTCGATTGTTTAAATTTATCATTACAAGCAAGATTAAAATGGTTTCAATATGACGGTGCTCCACCTCATAACATGTTAGCTTTACAAATTATTTAAATGATGCTTTTCCTAACTCATAAGTGGGAAGAAATAAACCAATCCCAGGGCCACCTAGATCTCCCGATCTGCGCGTTTTAGAATTTTTTCTGAGGGGTTATGTAAAAACCAAAGTATATGAAAAATCATATCAATCTGTGGAGGATCATAATCTAGTTGTTATTGAAACATTTAATTCAATTTACATGAGAATAGTCAAAAAGCCATAAATACAATTTTAAAAAGATATAATTTATATCATAAAGATATAATTTATATCATAATGGTATTAATAGTGGACTCTTTGACCATATTTTTTTAATATTAAAATTTCTCTCCCATTGATATATTGATAATTACAGAATTACTTTATGCAGTTGTTTTATTTTGGTTTATCTCTGTAAAACTAATAATTGCAATATTGCTAATATTATAAACAACTGCAATTGTTTTACTTTCACCTTTTTCATGGCTACCCATTTTTTATTTATAATGAAATTTAAAATGACTATAACTCACTCATTTTTAGAAATAACTATGTCGTATCCCATATTGGATTAAAGAGAAAAAATTACCTTTTCAATGAGGTCACAGCCAACTATGGTTTCCGTTTAAAAAAATGTAAGTTTGCGTCATATCTCGGAAAATAATGGCGATAAAAATTTTCTAATTATGTTTTATTAATCTACATAAAATTATCTAAAACTTTGTCCTTTACAGTTTTCTTCTGTCTGTTATAATAACCGAGATATATTGATTTGAAAAAATTGACACTTTTTACTTTTTTCAAAATATCTAGTTACCCTTGACTTTTTTGAAAACTTTGAAAGTGGAATTTTATTCGTCTCGTAAATCTACACTTCTTTCCCCATTTAACCGTTTCTCTATCTCTTATAGTTTCCGAGATCCCCATAGAGAACATCGAAAAAAACTCACCCTGTATATATATATATATATATATATATATATATATATATATATATATATATATATATATATATAGGATGCCCCAATTAAAGTTTATATTTAGTGGACCAAGCCATCTTTAGAAAATGTGTTTATTATTTATTAAACTATACAATTTGGGAATTTATTTCTTAAAAATAATATCGTCCCAATGTAATCCCTCGTAGTCAAGGCATTAATTTATTCGAACACTAAAATTTCTTATGGCGGTTAGGCCGGTAGACTCTGTGATTGGTGCCACTTCTTATGGATGTTTTCTTTCAAATGCGCCAGAGAAGTTGGTTCATTAGCGTAAACTTTACATTTGAAATAATAATAAGGAAAAAGTCCATAGGGGTTAAATCAGGACTATGTGGATGCCATTTTTTGTAACCTCTCCTAAAGATCTTTTTGCCAAGAATAATTTCACGTCGGAGATGCATTGGACGTGTATGACATTACTCCATCCAGCTAGAACCATGTTCTTTGGTAATAGCCAGGGAAGTTTTGCAATTCAGCCACAAAGAAGTTGTCTAACATCTCGATATAACGCTCCAAATTAAAATATAAACTTTCTTTGGGATGTATGTTTTAATTTATCTTCAATCGAGGTAGCTTTTTTCTGTGTCAATTTCTGTTGTACATTTCAATCACCATTGTTTCTTCTCATTGGCGATGGAGGCCTCTACTTCGTTTACATATTTAATCACAAATTAAACACAATAATTATTTTTTTCTACTTCCTTCAAGAAGTTTATATTTTGTAGTAAAAGACTTTTTAACTAATTAATTAATACCTCAACTTAATTTTATACCTCCTTATCTACCTATTCTTGCTTTACAATCGTCTATTCATTATAATTAGATTTTTTCTTTTTTACTATTTTTTACATTTTAATTGCATATTTATCGGCTTTTTTATACCCCCTCCCCTATTCACCACCATATACTTTCTCATTGATTGTTGAGGCACTTACTTTTCGAAAATCCATTATCACTTAATGGGATATTAAGTAAACCATATACTTTCATATCATCCTTAATTTTAAGTTTTTGAATAAGGTTGATTTATAAATACAACTTGTTGTTATCACAAGGTCATTTTCGAAGTAATGCCATCAAATATCAACAAATTTTATATGTTTTGTTTTCCTCCATCATTTCACATGGCCATTAGGTAGTGCTAAAGTTACAATAAGTATTGATTTCATAAAATATAAGAATTCGTTTTCAGTATTAATTTCTAGATGAATATTTCATGTACACTTTTTCATCTGGATTATTTTCAAATACTTTCCAGATATTATCTCTACCTTTTACTTCATCTTCATTTACTTTCTTATAGGGCATAATTGTGATTGCAAAGAATTCATAAAAATTAACAGGTATGTTAAATGGTAGATTAAAATTCTTATTAGTAGATCAAAAGTTAGATTAAAAAGTGACTCGTTCAATCAACGTCTAGAAAAAAGTCATAAACTAAATTTTTTTAAGAAGGATGAACGGAGCAGAATTTTTAATGAAACTAAAAATTATTATTAAAATACATATATTTATTGACAAATTTTACAATATTTACAAAAACATAGTGTATAATGAATGAGGTGTTAGTGAGTTAATCTGTCAAAAGGCTATCGACCAGAGGTATTTCTGCCTAACTATTATTATTAAGCTGAAATACAAATTGAAGTTCTAAAATATTAAATTTTTGGGAATCAAAATAAAGTCCTATTCAGTTATGTCAAATTTTTGCACATTACATAGGCCGAGAAGATTCTATTTTAACAATTCTAAAAATATGTAAAACTGAAAAACAAATCCACGTGGATATATCATTATATGTTATCATATTTTGTTTAATCCTGAAGTGTAATCTATTTTTAGCACCTGATAATTTGACGTTATTTTATAGTCGTTTTTTACTTTTGGAATTATTGAATCGCGTAAAGTGTATGGATTAAGAAATAAACATTTCTAATGTATTTATAGAAAATTGAAGAATATGTTCGAAGTGGTAAGGAATTCATACGAACCGATCAATGTCCAGTTATTTTGGTAGGTCAAGAATATATAAAGTTCACGCGCGATTTATAAATCTACTGAAACAATTTTTAGAACTCAAAAACTAAAGTGAAATTTGTAAAACTAATATGTCACAAGCTTTCAATTTAGGTAGTCTTAATCAATTTTAGAATTAGATTAAAGATTTCCTAGTATAATAATATTTATGCCTTGATGTCTCAAAATTAAAATTTCAAGATCCTTTGAAAAAATACGAACTTGTGTCTTGAAAATATAAAATTTAATTTCTTAAATTTGGTAAATATCAACTATCTTCAAATTTTCAATCATAATTTTTGGTTAAAAAAAAATATCATTTCTAAAAAAAGTTATTCTGATGTTAAAACCAACGTGAAATCAGAATAAAAGTGATTTTCTTTGAGAAACTATAATAAACATTTTAGTAGATTATGGAAAATTTGCTAAATAACCTTTATAAATGACCAGTTTCTTTTGCAATTCAGGAAATTAAAGAGAATAGTTTGATGAATTAAAAAAAATTAAAATAACGTCCATTTAGATTTATAATTGTGATTATTCTTATATTTTGAAGTTTAACTAATAAAAATCTAACATTTCGTTAGATTTAGATGCCTAGATATTGAGTGGAAGGATGATGGAATTTTGGAAAAATTATTTGATAATAAATATGATGCATTCTTCTATATGAATAACTTTAGCAGAATCATAAAAGAGCTAATGGTAGGAGTATCTTAATGACTGTATTATGGAAACTTTGTAAAATAGTCTTTAAAATCGTCAGTTTTTTGCAATTCAAGTGAAAGTAAGTAAAACTTGAAAGGATTTTGGAAAAAAATATTTACTAAGAAGTAGGATGCACATTAGAAGCTAATGAGAGGAGTACGTTGATAATTGAGAAGTTGGCGTAGTTTAGATAAAATTCTAAGTAATGCTTACTAGCAAATATGTTATCAGAAGTTTAATTGAAGTCCTCTCCTTAGAGGAAAACAAGCCAAATTCGGCAAGATAATGATTAACCTTCAACACAAAGACTTTCTATGGCAGCAATGTCAATGATGCAGAGAAGAGTGGAAGAACATTTTATTATGAACTCAAGCCTTTCCATGTGCAAACCAAATTTTTGTAAGAATTTATTGTTATTTTCATTTTTATTATGTAAGCACAGTGGATATATAAATACAACATTGTTTAAACGATATATAAGAAACATACAAACAAGTATAGGGAAGAAATTTATTTTGCAGAATCTAGGACAGCAATTTAATATGAGAATTTCACTATTTTAATATAATTAATGACGCTTTAGACTGACGAGGGTGATCTCTTAAAATACAAAACTCATTTACACAAACATAAATACATAACAGCAAGGCGAAACATGTGGTTGCTGGTCAAACACTACTACTACTTATTTTGAAGATTTTCACAACGGATTTGGTGGAAATGTAATTTTTTAATGATAATAAGTTTTTTCGTAACTCAAAATTTCTCCTTCAATGAATGTTATATTTTGATACAGATATTTAGATGCTCAAGGAGAAGTAACAATATTGTTAATTAAGGAGAGTTGATGTTGCCGTGTTAGAGAAATAGAAGTTGGGATTTGTATGGAAAGTTTATCTAAAAAGTAAAATCTATTTCATCATCACCGCATCACAAACTTTACGTCATTGCACGAAAAAAGAAAATAAGCTTGTATTTTAATTATTGTAAGGAGTCTGGTGATCAAGACAGGTATTTAAAAGAATTTGTGAATTACATATAAATCTGCTTGTAATCAAATTGCTATTCTGCAAACCCCACTTGTATGATCCAAAGGATGGAAAGTGAATAGAATCCACCCACGCACCCCACATGTTAATTGTTACTTTAAAAACTAACTATTTTAGGTCCATAACATAAAAATAAAAATAATGTATTTATTGTAAAAGATTTTATAAGCACGGTTGTAGGTTAAGCCTCATTGAATATGTATGGTGGATAGATGGACACTATCCTACCCTCCAATTTATGAATATAACAGATGACTTTCTTATCGAAAATATTAAAAAAGAAGAGTTTACGTGCTAAATATGAAATAAATCTGCTCGTGATCAAATTGGTTTTCAGTAAAACACTCGTGTATTTTATATAAATTGGAGGTTGGTTAGAATTAAATTGAACCAACACCCTACAGTAGTCTTTGGATATCAACCACATGGTCCTTCCGCCGTGTTTTTGTTCATTTAAGTTTTGTATAAACTTATTACTTTAAAGGGGCGATGCGATGTCACTCTAAAGCACCATTAATTATAACCCCGTAGCGAAGGGTACCAATCACCTAGGTTTACATCCTATCAAACTTACAGTTATAGTTGGTAACATAGCTATATATGTTTATTCAATAGTTTATTAAATTCATTATTAGTTTTTTATATTCAAACGATTCATTGTAACAAACATAACTAATTTTTAAGAGCATTGAGTTTCATTGCTTAATGATACATGCCAATATTGTAATCATTTAAAATTATTTAGGTAAATCGTTTCACTTTTAGGTATATGTATAAAGATAAAAAAAGCTTGAAAGGGATTATTTCAGCAAAGTTTATGCAGTAATCGGAATATTGGACACGAATCTTTTTTTTTATATGTAATCATCGATATTCGATAAAAATGAAAACGCCATTCGGCTCGGATTAGGAATCCATTTGCGGAATTCAAAGGAGCGCGATATGGCCGAAAGTCGTGTCTGATTATCAGCCGCCCCCTTCCGACCGCACGGGTTCATTTCCCGCGCCGATATTGAACTTTTTTCCCGCCCGAAGGCCGCACAATGCAATATCCACACTTCCACCCACACACACACATACATACACAGAGAGGGACCGTTCACACTTTTATGTCGGTGTCTATTGGATTCCTACTTAATTAATTTCCCATCAGAAAAACGAGTCGCCGCCATCCGAAATGTCCCTTTAATTGAATTTCATCTTACGCTTAATTTAACTTTTCACTTCATCACTCTAACACCGATAAGTGCTCTCCATTCGCTCCTCTCCATTTCCGAGAATTAATCGTCTTTAATTAAAATTAAATCTTGGTGTAATTGCGATGAAAGTGAATTATTTTTTTTTCCTGGGGGATGCATTATAATAATCAGCGCGCGAGCAGGGCCAGAAATTGTACGCACCTTTCATTAAAACTTCAAAGTTGCAGGATCCTTTGTTCTTACCGTACTTGGAAGTTTATTGCTCCTAGAGTCTTTCTCTTGTAACGACGCCAATCATAAGACTGCTTCACGGCGTCTCTACCTCAACAACTCTCGTTCATGTTGTCTAATTGGATATCTCGTGAAACTATACTTTGATCTTAGATTCTTTTATACATCAGCATTGTAATTGTTAATGCCGCTACGTGTGTGGAGGATCTTTGATAGATGCTGCTAAAACGCGAATCCCGTACTCGCTTTTATGTGGAGTACTGACTTTAATCAGGGCATTAGCTACTTTCATATGTGCGCGCTACTTTCCTTTTCAGATGCAAGAGCTTCCAAACGGTCAAAAGAGGAGAGGTTTGCAGGATACCGGGATGCACTGTGTCTCCCGCCGCGCCGGGTACGCCCACCCCCGTCAGGCTCCCGCAGGCGCCCGCTGATACCTTCAAACAATTCCTGCTGTACGTGTACACGGGAAAAGTAGGTGGATCGAATAATTGGCGTCTGACGAACTGCATATGAATGCTTCTTTCTGTAGATTCTGCTGCAGGATAATGGGGTTTTTGAGATGTTGGCTTTGGCGCAGGAACTGGGGGTGGAGGAACTGAGGAACGCTTGCGAGGATCACGTCACTTCAACGCTTTCAGTGGCCTCGGCTTGTACTTTCTTGGCGGCTGCAATGGACATCCAAGAGAGGTCTCGCGGTAAGTGTTGTCTACACAATATAATTAAGTAATTCATTTTTTTTAAACTTTATTAAGAAACTGACATTTAATTGTAATAATTCAACACGTTTGAGTTAAAATTTCGACATTATTAAAAAATTCAATTCTATTGATTACTACAAATATATTAATCATTATTCGATCATCAAATATTTCGAAAACAGTATTATATAAGAATTAAATTTAAAGGCTATAAACGGTGACATAAGATATTAAAATCCAGTTTTAACGAGTTTATTATTTTCGATCTGACTGGAACACAAATTTGGAACAATCAAAAAAAATATTTTCGCATAAATACAGCGTGTCCCAAAAGGAAGTTTATATTTCTTTAGCTTCCTGCGTAAACGCAACGAATTTGAGGGGTGCGTAGGGTTTATCAATCGGTAGTCTGGTTCTTGGGAATTTGTGGAGCGTTCCTCGGGAGCGGACACGCATTGTGCGTTACAAAAATTGTTACTGGATCGAAGTTTCTACAACCTTCGAGGTTTTCGCCAATTGAATGGTGCCAAGAATACCTCTCATTCGAGACCCGACCAAAATCATCGAGAACGGCAGAGTGCCCAGATTGTCATTGCACCATATTATACACAAAGACCTAAAGCTGCATCCCTATAACAATGAATTGGTGGAAGAATTAAAGCGCTAGGATGTTGGTCAAAGTGAAATTTTCCCTGGAGAGGTGATACATAAATTAGCCTTTTGGGACACCCTGTACAATACAATAGAAGGTCCATTTCCTTAGAAAAGGAAAACATTCAGCGAAGAGAATCACGTTTTTATACATTAATTTACTTTTGGTTATTTTGGAAAAGTTATTAGTTATTTCTTCCAAAAACCATCAAATATGACCACGATTTAAACCTCTATTACCTTTTTATTTAAGTGAATAAACCAAAAATATATAGGGTACAAAAGAGACTATAATTTTAAAATGTTTCTTAAAGTTCAGTTTACGAAATAAAAAAAATAGTGCAAGGAACAGTGAGTGAACATCAGAGTGATGAAGTTTTTTGTATTTTTACCTGACAGGTTATGACCCAGTGATCAAAAAGAAAGTGATTCAGAGTACCTATTATTTTCATAAGAAGTTAATCACACTTTTTACATAATATATGTGAATTTTTATTAAGTAAGCATTTACTATATCGAATACGGAATACAGATAAAAGAAAGGGCGACGAAATCAGAGTATGATGGCTCCTAGTTGAGCCCATTATACACCTCCAGTTATGGGCGAACTAGATCTCCAGCCACCCTATTCCTTTGATAAAGTTGAGGATTTTGCTGGGAAACAGGCCTCCCAGGTCGATCGGTTGTGGCAATGTTGTCAGAGCGGGACAGTATCCTGTGCTACTGCTATTGCTGACTCTGCTTCCTCGTTGCACTTTACTTTTGATCAATTAGTTAACCTCTAAATTATTGACGCACTTCAGGTTTACCAATCGTGCTGTTTTAATTACTTTCTATGTCGCTGTATAAAAAGTTCACTCATCCTGCGATGGTGGTGTAATGGTCAGCATAGTTGCCTTCCAAGCAGTTGATCCGGGTTCGATTCCCGGCCATCGCAGTGCTTTTTTTTAATATACATTTTTATGTATGTTTCTTTCCGTGAATTTGTATTATAAGGAACCACATAAATACGTCCTATCCTAAGAGAGGCTAATTAATTATTAGTTCTCTTAATCTACATTAATCAGTGTTTTAACTATAGATGTCCCAAGATAATTTGAAGAGTGTAGAACATTTATGTCAATATGATTTATATTTTAAAATTAATAATACATAGTGTTTTAACGCTATGAATTGGCTTAAGTTTACGTGAAGTCTTTTCAATCAAATCAAAACTAAGCAAGTGAAGAATAAACTTACTCGCCTATTTAATATTTGAAGCTTTCACTTATATATTGTTTATAAAAAAGAATCGTGATTTGTATTACTGATATATAGTAATAGCTGGGTTACTAAATAAACATAGTTATATTAAGTGTGATTAACTTCTTAAGAGAATAATACTTATATAAAAAATGCTTTTTTGATTTTTTAACTCTTTTTATTTGTTACCTGCCCTTTTCGTTCATATTTTCTGCATTTGCATTAATTAAAAATCCGCCCAAAATTTTATGTATATTTGTTTGTTTTCATATGAACTTTTAAGAAAGAAATTCAAAGAATACAATAAATAAATAAATGTTTTAACGTTATAAATCAGTATGAGTTTCAAACAAATTAAAATTAAGTTTTAAGATCAATGCTCAATAAGTCAAGTAAGGTTTTAATATGATATGATATGATAAAACTCACTTTTAGTCTTATGTTATAACGTTATTTGCTAAACGTTATTTGCTATCACAAGATATTTTATAATATTCATAAGATCATTTAAAATAAATAAGAAGTAATTTATTGCATTGCAACAGTTCATTATTAAATATATATATTTACCTTAATTAATTGCAGGAGTTTTTTTATTCTTTCATAATATTCTTGCTTTCGAAATCTATACGTATTTATTTTACCCATGGTCACAAAACGAACCATTCACGGCTACACCGCTCGTGGCAATTTTAGTTACTTTCAGTTTATATAGTTTATATTACTGAACTCGCGTAACCGAACACGGTTATTCAATCCGTTGCGGCTACAGTAACTTATTATTTTTCAACATTGGTACCTCAGGACGCGCATAACATAACCTTACTTTTAAACGACGTTCATCACGAAAGCTCACCGGTTCGTGTAAATCCGCGTTGCAAAAACAAACATCAACATCATGGCATTCAAACCACAAAAAGTCCAAAAGGTGATGGTCCAGCCCATCAACCTCATCTTCAGATACCTGCAGAACCGCTCCAGGGTGCAAGTTTGGCTGTACGAGAACGTCAATTTGAGGATAGAGGGGCACATCGTAGGCTTCGATGAGTACATGAATCTCGTCCTGGACGACGCGGAGGAGTATTACGTGAAGTCGAAGAACAGGAGGCAATTGGGAAGAATTATGCTGAAGGGCGATAACATTACACTAATACAGAACGTCAATCCATCATCTTCGAACTAATAGGAGTTCCGTGTTTTTATACAAACATTCATAATTTATCTTATAAGTTTAGTTATTTAAGAGTAACAGCAGGAATATTATGTTTTGTATTTTGTGAATTTGATGGAATTGTATTGGTAAAAAAGTGTTTTTCGTAAAATACATAAAATATAGTTATTTTTTGTAATAAGTGTTTTATTTTATGAATTAAATTTGAAACCTTGCTTTTATTTTAATTAAATATATTTTTCATTCATACTCACGTCACATACATATAATAGTCACCAATTGAATAATAAAATATATTAAAATCCTTTAGTTCGTTGTAGAAAACTACAACGTAGAAGACATACATTTTTATTAATAATTTAGAAATACGAAAACATTTCGTAAATCTACAACAATGAGACGTAGATTCACAAAATGTTTTTGTATTTCTAAATTATTATTTACTCTTTGTAAAGAAATACTTTTGACATTTTTATTTACTCTTTAAAATGAACTACTACATAGTAACGGTACCCAAAATAATTTTCATTATTCTTTGTAATGTACTTTATTATTAAGGAAGTTTTAATAAACACTTTGTTGTTATTCCATATCAAAATATATGGTATTCATCTAGCTGATTCAAAATGAATAGGTCTCAAGCATCAATCACATAATTCATTTAGAAATGTGTTCTTGAGTTACGTGAAGATTTATTTTATATACTTGGAAAATAAAAATGGAAAATAATGAGTACATAGTACTCGAAATGTACATCTAGCAAAATAAAATTAAATTGTGAAGTGTTTTTATTTTCCAAGTGTACATAATTGATTGTTTCTCGTCATTTGGGCGTTTCAGAATATTATGGTAAGAATAAATATTATTATTATACCTCATAAATTATTCTTTAGTGCAGTATTGATTTAATACAGAAATAATTTTGGTGTAATTTTATTATTTGATTTTACAATCTATTATACAGTTTATTCCAAACATTATACAGTAGACGCCGCTTATTAGAATCACGGATAATGTTATCAATCGGATATTGTTATCACTTTTGCGAAGAACGGGCCGAACGTGTAATACTACATACAAAAATTTTCGTTTATAGTAATCATGATTTCGGTTTATGTTATCATTTTTACTTTCCCTATATACGAAGTATATATAGGGAAAGTATTGTGATCGTGATTTTTTTTGGAAAAATTTTTGTTGCGGAAATATCCGTTTCGAGGTCCCCCGAGTCCATTAAACTAATTTCTGGAAAAAAAAATGTTTGTGTCTGTGTGTGTGTCTGTCTGTCTGTCTGTCTGTCCGTGGGTGCTGTATCTCAAAAACGACTGATCCGATTGAGATGAAACTTTAAACTTAAGGTTTTATCGTTAAAAACTGGAACTGAAAAGCTTTTGGTAAACATTCATAAACCGGAAGTGGGTGTTTACTCGAGGCGTTTTTTGTTTTTTTCCGATATTTTTTTTAATATGAAAAATATTACAAAACTTTTCGAACAAAAGTTAAAGAGAATGAGAAACTGAACAAATTTTGTTAAAATATATTTTTCATAAAATTCTTAACTTTCGAGAAAAACAATAAAAATTGAAATTTTTGACATTTTTTGCCAATTGCTAATAAACTATTGAAGCAACATGAAAGTTATATAACAAATAATTGTAGAGAATTCAAAATGTTACGTTATTATAGTTTGTTACGTTATATATTTTTATTTAAAATAAAGTTTTGTTTTTCGGCTATTATTATCAATCGGTTATTGTTATCAAAAACCCCGAGTCCCGTTGTGATCACATTAAGCGGCGTGCACTGTAGTACCCATTTTAAATATAAGGTCTTGGTTTAAACTAGACATGATTTACAAGATATATTTAAGCCCATAAAATGAAATAAAATACCTTAAACCATTTCTTACCTATTCCTACATCTTTATTACAATTTCTACTACCATAAAATAAACTCAAATATACAGCTTTCATATAAATTAAAAAAAAAAACATTAAAAATCAATTGTTCTTGAATGACGATTACAAAACCCTACAAAATAAATTTTTGCTGTTTAAACTGTTTTCTTAAATTCTTATTTAATATTTGTTTGAACTAAATTACTATTTTCTTTCAATTATTTTTTATTTTATAGGTGGAAAAGCCTCTGTTGGCTTTGTCGAAAGGTGCGTGAGCTACATTGGTGAAAATGCTGCAGATTGTGTTCGCACTAATTCCTTTCTGACTTTGAAGAAGGATGCAGTTATTAAGCTAATTTCTTCAGACTATGTGAGTAAATTAAATTTTTAGCACAATATATTTTTTAGTTATTGAATTTAACTACAGCTTTGTAATTGTAGTCATTATCTATCTACCTTTATAATTTACTATTTCAGCTTTGCTTGGAAGAGGAAGATGTATGGAGAGCAGTTTTAAATTGGGCCAAGTACCAAGCCGGAGTAACACAACCGACGGCCCACTGGACTGAAGAAGAAAGAGCCAGAGTTTGCCAACACCTTGCCACAGTGATAAATCACGTGAGATTACTGCTAATTGGTAATAACCTATTATCGTATTCGAATGGCAGTATATTAATTTATTATTACAGATAGTCAAGTCTTCGCTGAGGAAGTAGAACCCACAGGTGCCGTACCAATGGAGCTAAGCCTAGAGAGATACAGACATGCTGCACTGCCCAGCAAGTACTCAGAAGGAACGGAGGATCAAAGGCTTAAACCCAGAGTGTCACCACACCTCTTTTCTGGATCTCTAATATTAGGACAAGATAAGAGTCACTACCAAAGGCTTCTGAATGCATGGTTCGCTAATCCCAAACAGGCCTGGAGACTGGTTTACAGAGCCAGCACTCATGGATTTTCAGCAGCTGCTTTCCACAGACATTGTGATGGAATTTCACCTACATATATTATAGTATTAGTAAGTAAAAACAATAACATTCATAAACTTCTAATATTTAAATTTAATTATATTTCCAAATATAAAAATGTATTTATCTAAATCTACATGCTTCTTGTTGTTTTCTCTGCAAATAATAATATAAATTTTTACAATAAAAATTAATTCTCTAATTTTAATTTTATTATTTATTTTTAGGGAGTGAGGGGAGAAATTTGTGGTGGTTTTAGTGATGCTGCATGGGGCAGACCCCCAGGAAAAAGCCACTATGTAGCCTCAGAAAAAGCCTTTCTATTCACACTCTATAATCATCAAGATGTACCACCCACACAATTTCATATAAAAAAGAAACCATTCGCCATATGCTACCATCCAGAGTAGGTAAACCACTTTACAAAGAAATTCTCCGTTTTAACATGTCTAATTACAGTTCTGGACCTATATTTGGAGCTGGTGCTGACCTCCTAATATCAAGCAACTGCAATAGCAACATGGATAGTTATTCAAATATGCCTCACACATATGATGGTGATGGTGCATCTCCCGCTGTACTTATGGGAGACTACAATTTCACAGTTGCCGACTATGAAGTTTTTACTCCAGTTAGTTCGAACCCTGTTAGATCTCATAAAAATGAAAGGTATCCCTAATAAAAGATGTGCATAAAATTTCTAACAATTTATTATAAAATTACAATACTAGCGTTACCTTACATATGGTGAAACTTAAGGCAACGTTGTTATCATCCTTCATTACATATCACATGATCCATCCAACCAGCCGTCCTTCCACCTTTCGTTTACTCTTGAACAATCAAACTTTGGCTTACCTATATACCAAAATATAAAAATAAATAAACATATTACATCAGATTTTCTTATGAAAAGTTTTGTAATATTAATATGAGCTTACCTATTTTAACATTAACTCTATTATGCAATTCACATAACCAGTTACTTAAATCAGTCTGTGAATCAACTTTTGGGGGATTACAACTAAGGCTAAAGGTAAGAATATTATTATAATGTTAAAAAAACATGATTCAGTTAATTAATATCTTACTCTGTTCTTAGATCAGCTGCACAATGCTCGCATGGATATAACTTAGAAAATACAGAAAAGAAAGTCTTAATATCCTCTTTATTTTCATCTGTAGGATTTTTAGGATATTTTGCAGCTATTGTATGCAATAAACCCCAAGACTTATTACCAAGTTCATCTTTATCCAGTGGGCAATCTGATCTCATTGTTTTAACAGGAGCATCTTCAGGTAGCTTTAAAAATGGTTTTAATTAATCTAGGCTGATTAAAATTGATATATGTATTTACTTACACAGACATCTGAGTTTTCTTGTGCAAATTTCTTTTTGTTCTCTTTCATATAATCAGCGAAACTTGTGCACTGACGACATTGCTCATTATCTAAGTGACTTGCACGACGGGACATAGTAAATTTTGTGTATCATGTGAAAATGGGAGCCGAAGGGCAGGTGCTAGAGTTATGATTGTAATTCCATACTTAACCTAAATGTCACTTTCGTGAGATCACGAGATACCAACACGCGGAACGTACTCTTCTTCAAATTGTTGTAATTATCTTCATCAGCTACCAATAATTAAACTTACCAAAATGCCGGTGATAATTAAAATGTAAGTATAACTTAAGTTTTAATAAATCGAGGTTTCTTACGTATATATGAGGGTATCTTAAGATTTTTCTTCAATTAACCTAACTGCAAATTCCCGGTTAAATTAATATTGCTTTTGTTGGTACGGTTATTACGATTGAAATTCGATGTATGAACTTTCTTATGGTTGGTAATATAGATAACACATGATTGTCAAATTAAAAATCTGACATTTCGCCCGGACGTTTTGTTCACGATGGGGCCGTCGAAACGCTCTAACAGTTCTAAAGAAAGTAAATCTAAAAAACGCCGCAAAGAGGAAGAGGAAGCATGGACTTACGAAGAGGATGATACAAACGACCTGCCTGAAGGAAACGCTGTGCCCGGAGCAGCCGCAAGAAACGCCGAAACTAATGACCAATCCATTCAAGAAGATGAGTTTGGGGCGAAAGACTATCGTTCACAAATGGAACTTAAAACGGATCATTCCTCTAGACCACTCTGGGTTGCTCCAAATGGGCACATTTTCCTTGAATCCTTTTCCCCTGTCTATAAACATGCTCATGACTTTTTAATCGCAATATCAGAACCAGTGTGCAGGCCAGAGTATGTGCATGAGTACAAATTAACAGCTTATTCATTATATGCTGCAGTTAGTGTGGGATTGCAAACACACGACATCATCGAATACTTAAAACGACTCAGTAAAACAACAGTACCTGATGGTATTATACAATTCATCGAGTTATGTACTTTATCATATGGAAAAGTAAAGTTAGTCCTTAAACATAATAAATATTTTGTGGAAAGTCCATTTCCTGAGGTGTTACAAAAATTGTTGAAAGATCCAGTCATTCAGGAATGCCGCTTGAGACGGAATGCAGAAACTGAAGTTGAGGACTTGATTACACAAGTGCAGGATAAACCTAATGTTCCCAATTTTGGGGCTAAACCTGGAGCATCTGGTGAACAGCCCCCTGAAGCTACTCCAGTTCCTGATGATATCACAAATTTTTATGATAAAATTGATAATGAGGAGGAAGATGAAGAAGTTTCTTTGAAAACAGTTAGTTTTGAGGTGAATCAGGAAAAAATTGAGGTTATACAGAAAAGGTGTATTGAATTGGAACATCCATTATTGGCTGAGTATGATTTTAGAAATGATACTGTTAACCCAGATATAAATTATGATTTAAAACCTTCAGCTGTATTAAGACCTTATCAGGAAAAAAGTTTGAGAAAGATGTTTGGAAATGGAAGAGCCAGATCTGGGGTGATAGTATTGCCATGTGGTGCAGGAAAATCTCTAGTCGGAGTGACAGCTTGTTGTACAGTGCGTAAGAGAGCTTTAGTTTTGTGTAATTCTGGTGTATCAGTTGAACAGTGGAAGCAGCAGTTCAAGATGTGGTCTACTGCAGATGATAGTATGATTTGTAGGTTTACCTCAGAAGCCAAAGATAAACCAATGGGATGTGGAATATTAATTACTACTTACTCTATGATTACTCACACTCAAAGAAGATCTTGGGAAGCAGAACAGACTATGAAATGGTTACAGGAACAAGAATGGGGTATTATGGTACTAGATGAGGTACACACGATCCCTGCGAAGATGTTCAGAAGAGTGTTAACAATTGTGCAATCTCATTGTAAGTTAGGTTTAACTGCCACATTGCTCAGAGAAGATGACAAAATTGCTGATTTGAATTTCTTGATTGGACCTAAACTGTACGAAGCTAACTGGCTCGAATTGCAAAAGCGCGGATTCATAGCCAGAGTACAATGTGCTGAAGTTTGGTGTCCAATGACGCCCGAGTTCTATAGGGAATACCTTGTTTGTAAGACCAGTAAGAGATTACTGCTGTATGTAATGAATCCACATAAATTCAGAGCCACACAATATTTAATAAAGTACCACGAAAGGCGTGGGGACAAAACCATCGTATTTTCTGATAATGTGTTTGCTTTAAAACACTATGCAATTAAAATGAACAAGCCTTACATTTATGGACCGACTTCTCAGGGTGAGAGGATCCAAATCCTGCAGAATTTCAAGTTTAATCCTAAAGTGAATACAATTTTCGTGAGTAAAGTTGCTGATACTTCATTCGATTTGCCGGAGGCTAACGTTCTAATCCAGATATCTTCACATGGTGGTTCGAGAAGGCAGGAGGCGCAAAGATTGGGGCGTATTTTGAGAGCGAAGAAGGGCGCCATTGCTGAGGAGTATAATGCGTTTTTCTACACATTAGTATCACAAGATACGATGGAGATGAATTATTCGAGGAAGAGGCAACGGTTCTTGGTAAACCAAGGGTACAGTTATAAGGTGATTACAAAGTTGGCTGGTATGGAGGATGAACCGGATATGATGTACAAGTCTAGAGAAGAACAAGGCCAATTATTGCAGCAGGTAATTATAATCAATTATATTAATAATTTATTAATTCAAATTTATTTATATAGTTTTAAAAATTATAATTATTAAATGTTTATTTTTATTTAAGGTTTTGGCAGCTAGTGATATTGATTGTGAGGATGAGAAAATACCTGGAGAAGGCGGGCCCAGAGGTGGTCCAGGTGGAAACCGGAGAGTTGGACACATGGGTTCCATGTCGGGAGCAGATGATGCTGTTTATTATGAATTTAAGAAATCTAGTTCATCGGCTAACAAGCATCCACTCTTCAAGAAGTTTAGATATTAACCTATTTTATTATATTTATATGTGTTACCATTTTTGTATAATAAAAGTATTATTTTTAATTAATCTGTATTTATTTTAATGTCCTAAATCAAAATATTGTAAATTATTGTAGATTATACTACAGTGATTGTTTGTGATTCGGATGAGTTATAGTACTAACCATGAGCATTTTAAATTAATACCTTTGTGTTATTTTTAGTGTTGTCTTTCAATTATATAGAAACTAATTTAAAAATTAATTATTCCTAATTAATAGAATTTAATTAAAATTGGATGATGGAATTATGTTTTTAACCCCACTTTTCTCGCCATACTTAATTTATATTGTAATTTAAGTGAATTTTGGAACATCGACAATAACATTTAATTCTTTTCAAGGCCAAATGCACCCGCTGATACCTATGCACTCATCGAACTACAGGGTGATCTAAAATCTCAAACAGAAACAGCCTTTAATGGAAAATTTATTGGCGATCTACATTTCACCAAAGCTGGGTTGCCAATATTAATTGTTGGTCATCACCTGATGTTTGGGAAAGAAGCTAACCTAGAAAAACCCTTGGCACTTCTAAGGAAGGAAAAGTGTGAAGACAACATGACTGAATACACTGTTCGGTCCATTGTTACGAAAAAGATTTTATTCAAAACCCGTCCTAAACCTATTGTTGGAACACCAAAAGGAAAAGGATCTCAAAACACAAATTGATTTTTTTTATTTACAATATTTGTAGATATTCCTATTTTTAATAAATATATTTATATGTACAGTTTTTAATTAAATGGTTCTACTAATAATAATTCTAAAATTATCATTATAATTTCAAATTTAATAAATAATTGTACTTTTTTTCAAATTTATAATAAAGATTTTAATTGTTTTACTGTCTGACTTATTTGTAATAATACAGATGAAACTGATTTAATATGCTTTGTGAGATATGGTTTTCAGATATTAAAAAAAATAAAACTCATAATTATGGATTAACATGTATTTATCAAAAGTATATTAAAAGTACTATCACATAATTATTACTGAAAACAGCATATATAGTTATTTACAGAATCAATCATTCACTTAATAAAAATGATAGTACCCCATGTACTACACTTGGAGTTCAGAGCCTGCTGGGATTGTTATCCCCCCAGTATCTATTGTCATATCGTCAATGTGATCTGAAGAAAACAATCCTGGTTGTGTTTCTTCATCATCTATATTTGGCACCTAAAGAAAAAAATTAAAAAGATAATAAATTGCCTGGTTTAAGTCTTGCCAGAATATAAACACAATAATAATATTGAGCATTTATATTTTAATTTTAAATTAATCATTGTTTCACAAAAGAATATGAAAAACAGTAGTGAGTACAGAAATGTATAACTTACAATATTTTGTGTGGATTTTGAAACTTCGACATTATTTTTATTGACACTTTCTACTTCTACAATAAAACAAAATCACATTAAAACTTATCTAAGACCAAACATCATTTTTTTATACATACCAATTGAATGTTCTTTGAGATGATCATGATACAACTGCTCATTAACTGTATCAAAGGAACAAATGACACAGCTGAAAACTCCATCTTTTCCTGGATGTTTCCTCTTTACATGAATCTTATATGCATTACTCTGAATGGTATGGTAGTTGCAATGAGGACATGAATATTTTGTTAACTAAAAAAAGAATAAACACAGTCTAGCTTAAATGTGGTGGCTTATTTTTATTCCTCATATTAGCATGTTTTATTATATAGCTATGCATAACCTTGATTATAAGATTGGTATTTGATAAAACCCATAGATATGTAAGTTTATTAGACAGAAAATCAAAAAATAAATAACATATTATGCGTATAAATTACATACAGTTTGCATAGCTAATAAAACAGTAACTATATAGTTAAGAATGGGCAATCTTCGGAATCATCTATATTAAATACTGTAGAAATAAACTTATTTAAATAGAGAAACAATACTAATTACCATTAAAAATTATGTTCTTTATGATAATTATTATAGTATTACGTACCCCATAATGCCTACTAACATGTCTCCTTAAAGAGTTGTGATCTCCAGTTTTGTAATCACAAACATCACATTTATAGGGTTTCTCTCCTGTGTGCTGCCTCAAATGTAACTACAATTTTAATTAATAAAATACTTGACTAAACAAATTGAATTCCAAATACCTCTAGCATAGATTTCCTGGCACATTGGTGACCACAAATGTTGCAGATAAACGGTTTGAATTTATTATGAACCGCTTGAATGTGTTTCTTCAAAATCTTTGAATTGGAAAAGACTTTATTGCAAATTGAACATGTTTTCTTGGGTACCGCTCTTTTTAATCCCTAAAATGAAGCACATAAAAAATTACTTAATTATTTAAAGTAATCATATATCTAATTAGTTGCTTGTATAGTAAACATTAACAAACAAATAAAAGTTTTTGATTTCTAAACATACCTCTGAATTATGCTTGTGTATATTTTCATGATTTCTGAGCTGAGATAATAGCTTAAATTCTTTTCCACATTCTGCACAAAGGAATGGCTGTAAAGGCTTTGCTGTGTCATGGATGGTCATATGAGCGAGTAAACCATCTAATAAAACAAAAGTTAAAGTACGAATTTGAATACAGGAAGTAATGATATCACTTACGTGGTGACAAGCTTTTAAAGGCAAGACAAATCGTGCATGTGTAAAGACCGATGTCAATTTTATGACACTTCCACAAGTGTGCATTGCACAGTCTCCAAATAAAAAATATCTTATCACACTCAGGACATTTGAATTTTTTCTTCTCTCCATTAACGTGACACTCATGGTGCTTCAACATTTGTTCTTGCTTGGAGAAACGCACATCACATCCTTTTATTAAACACCTTTAAAATAAAATTAAATTATTACAAATCGTAATTTCATAACTGTATATAAAATAATTAACTATTTCCTAGATATTATTTAATTTTTACACTCGATTACATTAACATTTCAAATTGTTAAATTTAATCAAGAGGATTTATGTTTTCCTGAATGATAATTTAAAGCATCAAATGATTTTTTAAATAATACTTACTTTACTTTTTTATCTTCATTTTGTTGTTTATTTACAATGTTTTGGAAATACAATCTATTGGCTTTCAGTTTGCTCTCAGTCGATTCTTCAGACCCTTGTTCTTTCTCTTCACTATACGTAAGATTGTGTTTCTGCAGAAAGTATAAAATTCCATTAACTTACTCTTAGCAACAGGTGCATAAACTTACCGCAAGCATATGCCTCTTCAAGTTGTCCAAATGTTCATATCCAGCATTCTCACACATTCCACAAAGAAAAATATCTTTAACAATAGGCATTTTATTTTTATCTGTCAGCAAGAGTGAGCTCATTTTTTGGACCCTGGGACTCGGACAGACGACCTTAGGTTTAAGTTTCTGTTGGCATGTCTTCTGTATGTGTTCAACGATGTCGTCATACCTTTCGTACAGGGCCGAACAGTTTTTGCACTTGTGCACTGACACAACTTCAATTAATTCGTCTAACCCATTTGTGGTTGCATCTGCTATTTCTGTCTCCACCAACTCGAGCGGGTGAGGATTATTTTCACGTTTCTTTTTAGCAGGTGTTACTGCTATCCTTTTTGGAGCTACCTCTACAGTATTAGTTTTTTGGAGCAACTCTTCACTGCCATTTTGCAGATTCAATTGCAATAATAGCTCGTTCGAAACATACAGCCCCGATGATGTGATGAAACCTTTGCCAGGGATTTCAATAGGAAACCCTTCAGTACCAGAGTCAATATTTTCAAGTTTGGCATGTGATATGGTTTCTGCAAATAAAGTGTTTCCTTGTTCTTCTAAAATTATTAATAATCTTAATTAAACCAATATATTTAACAATAAGCATATATTAATGTAAATAAAGTAAAGTATAAATAACACGGAAATAGTTATATACTAAATTTTGTACATAGTTACAAAAATACCTTGTTCTGAAGTTAAAGAACCGTTTAAATAAACTGGCGCTCCACCTAACGTCCATGTCGCATTCCCATCTACCAAACCAGTAAATATCGGTTCCACACTTAAGGTAGTCCCATCTTGAATACTAAAGGCATCATTACCATTTTGCAACAGTATTCCTGGAGTTTTATCAGCCAAGAAGTAATCTTCAGGTATTATTTCATCCATAGACTTTAAGGTTATTTTGTACTTGCAGGCTAATAATACTCACGTACTATTATAAGAAATAAAATCTTGATTTTAATGAAAAATTCGCTTCATTTAATCAGCCAGAATTTTAATTCAATCAAAATTTAATTTGAGCCATAAATTTGTTTTCATTTTTTCATAAAACATGGCGACCGGCTAATAACGACAGTTGGTAGTACTGAAAGTTACTATGGTAATATACAATATGTGTATGTTTTCTATGGATACAACTCTGTTACAAGTGCAATATTAGCGCCAAATTTAATTATTTTCAAATGAAAAAGAGGACGATTAATTAACTTCTCACTTAACCCGTGGTGAAACATTTTTATGTTTATTAACATGAAAAAGAGGATGTATAAGGTTTTATGGATATTTATTGTATAAATGAAATTATACACAATATAACAAAAAAAAATTATCTCCTTGTCCGCCTTGGTGGTGAATAATTCTGTTTAGCCAATTCCGGATTAAATTGAGAATTATACTTTCTCTGCATGGGTTCCTTAACTACTATCTCAGTTACCTCACCACGCATTTTTGCTAATAACAATTCAGATTTTTTTCTTTCCTCGCGTTCCCTTTTCAACCGTTCCAATCTCAACTGCTCCAGTTTTTTCTTTTTCTCACCTTCATCTGCTTCAATTTCAGATTCACTAGAAGAATCGTACCTTTTCCTTTGTTTTTTTTCACTTTCAGAATCACTCTGTTTTCTTAGATCATCAGAATCTTCACTAGCATCACTTTTACGTCGTTTCTTCTTCTTAGATTTACTTTTGTGTTTCCTTTTATGTTTCTTCTGTTTTTTACAGTGTTCAGGCGATAAATTTCTCTTTCTTTTAATTGCATGATTACTTCTATTTGTAGTATCAATATTCTTTTTCTCTACACTTGTACAATTTTTATTTAAAATTAATGGATCATATGTCTTTTTTGTTTGAACAGAAGCAGCACCTGTTTCAACATCAGGTTTTTTATCTGTATACTTTTTCATCACAATTAGAGGATCATACATTGTTTTACTCTTCATATTCACTTCATTGTCTTGTGCTTTCGGCTTAGTTCTATCTGGAGCCACATCATACCAATTTTTCTTACCTAAAGCCTCATTTGTATCCTGCCCTAGATATGTCAGGTATCCTATTTGTTTCTCATACTTTTCTTGTTCTTCCTTTTTCTCCTTTTCATGTTCCTTGTTTACTTTTTTTAACTCGGCAGTACCATCTTCTAAATCTTGGAAAAGATTCACATGACTATTTGTACAAATAGAGGGAGTTTCAGAATCGAGTGGTATAAAGCTTTCACTTATTATCCTTTGTTTAGCTTTAGTGCGTAAAAAGTTAGTTCTAGCTTCTCTTTCCTATAAGAATACAATAATGAAATATTTATAAATGGTGTAAGCAAAAATCTGATATTTTATGGAATACTTACTGCTAGTTTTGCACGTTCTTCTCGTTGTTTCTCTTCTTCAGCGGCTTTAGCTTCATCTCTTCGAACTCTGGCAATGTTATCCTTTGTACGGACATGCCACCTAAAATGTAATAGATTATTTACAATAAAATTTATAAAATATTGACATTTAACCTTTTTTTGGGAAGTATATTCATCTTTTAATCTTTAATTTGGCAAAATAGAATATTTTTTGCTTGTTTGTTTATAATTTTCTTCTTCATTCATCTGATTAATGGCTTCAGCTATTAAGCTCTGTTGAACAGGGACAGTAAACTAGACGATATAATTATTATTTATTTTAAATAGCAGATTTAAAAACTTGGTTAGGATTTTGACGTTTATGCATAGAATTACAGATTATAGATGTGCCCATATCAAGCTGGTAACCAATAAACGCTAAATGATAATAAACAGGCGGGTTAAAATAATATAATATGATTAATTAACTATTTAATTACATTAATTTTTACATTTAATTAATAATATTAAAGAAATATTTAAATATCTTAAGTAGGTAAATTATTAATGCGACAAAAACTTGCGGTGTTTGATTTAGGAACTAATTTTGTAATGGGTGCCATTATTCTATTGAATATCTATGCTATGGTGTTTGTTGTGTATATGACATGCCACGGAATGTAAGTTAACCCAAACAAACAATAAAACGTCTAATATAAGAATATAATGAATTAATATCAAATGAAAAACTACTAAACCAGAATGTCTGAGGCAGTATCCTCCGTCCTCAACGAAATCCTTCGCGTTGAAGGTATTGAAGAAGCATTTAGCTGTTTTCTGGTACACCGATCAGGACAAGAGACAGATAAATTAACATTATGGGTGCAGGAGTTACAAACGGCCCTCAAAGGGGCCAGCAATGATGGTTTGGAGAGCACCGTACGTCAATTTCTTTCTGCTGCCACAACTTGTTCATATAGTCCTTTGCAATTGCTGATGGAACTCCTTGAGAGGTTAATTAAAGCTCAAGTCATTCCTGCACGACTAGCTTGTGAGTGTATCATAAAATATGAAAAATTACACTATACCAATCAAGATTTTTGGCTAGAATGTTTCATCTTGCTGAGAAAAATAATCGAATTGGTAGAATATAAAGGTGTGCGAGAAATTATGAAGGTAAATGTAACTTACTCAACTTATTTGCATGTGAAGACTTGTATATATTATAAAACAATCCTTTATTATCACATAATTAATTATTGTTTAATAATATCAACCAAATGAATTCAAAAACTGCAGTTGATAGCAAGTGTATTTATTAAGCACAATATGCATTTATTATTATTTTATTTAGCCGATTACTCTTATCAATATATATGAAATATAAGTAACAACCATGTCTCACTTTATCTTGTTAAACTTAATATTCAACATTTTTAATTTTTTTGTATAAGTGTATACTTTTTTAGGGTTGTTGTGAAAAAGCAAAGAGCCTTCCAAAACGATTACACGCAGGTCTTCAGCCACAGACTAAAGCTCTTCTGGAACTAGCAGAATGCATCATGGACAGAAACCAGTGCTTATTACCTGGATACCTACTAGTAAATGAGTTACAAAAAGCTTATCCAGACTGTCCACATTGGAGACTAGCATCATTATTTTCTTCATACATTGATAGCTTCAGAGCTTGTGCCCAGATGGTATCTATTGTTGGACAAGGGGAAATGCGTCCTGTTGTTGAACACAGTGGATGTCCTGAACATCTGGTTAATCCTTGGAAACTTGATCCACTCACATTGAGGTTTGGCCTGAAAGGAACTCTTCCATATGCAAATGAGTTGTTGTCGAAACAAACTGGTTTGCTGAGATATGTATTAGAGCAGCCTTATAGTCGGGATATGGTGTGTGGAATGCTGGGATTGCAGAAACAACACAAGCAACATTGTGCTGCATTGGAGGAACAGCTAGTCGAGTTGGTTGTTTTGGCATTGGAAAGAAGTGAGCAAGAAGGGGCTGATACACAAGGTTTATGGCTACATCTCAGCTCACAACTAATATATTTTGTCCTCTTTCAATTTGCTAGTTTTTCAAACATAGTGTTAGCATTGCATGATCGTTTACAAGGAAAAGACCTTAAGAAAGGTAGGGACCAATTAATGTGGGTTTTACTTCAATTTATATCTGGTTCAATACAGAGAAATCCATTATCAAATTTTCTGCCTGTTCTACGTTTATATGAACTGTTGTTTCCTGAGGAGGAGCCACCACTTCCAGTTCCAGATTTTAATCAACCTCAGTGTACCAGGCAAATGGCTATGACATGTATTTGGATTCACCTCACTAAAAAAGCACAAAGTGAAGGTCAGCCAGCTTGGACAGTACCTCCTAGGTTGAGAGCACATCATGATTTCCTACAACACCTAGTACCTCCTATTGCAATGGGACAAGATTATCGAATAGCTCTATTATGTAATGCTTATTCAACTAACCAAGATTACTTCAGTAAACCTATGGCAGCTCTAGTAGAAACCATTCAAGGTAGTCCAAAAAGCAGCACACCGCCAACTGCTCCATTAAGTATGGCTGTTTTGGATTCACTCACAGTTCATTCAAAAATGTCTTTAATTCACAGCATAGTGACACATGTTATCAAATTGGCCCAAAGCAAATCAGGACATCCTTTAGCCCCTGCTTTGGTGGAAACATATAGTCGGCTTCTGGTTTATACTGAAATTGAATCTTTAGGAATTAAGGGATTCATAAGCCAACTGCTTCCAACTGTTTATAAATCACATGCATGGAATACTCTCTACACTTTGTTGGAAATGTTCAGCTACAGAATGCATCACATACATCCACATTACAGGGTACAACTGCTAAGCCACTTACATTCGTTAGCTGCAGTTCCACAAGCCAATCAGACTCAATTGCATCTTTGTGTCGAATCAACTGCTCTTAGGTTGATTACAGGTCTTGGAAGTGCAGAGGTAAGTTTATGTTTTAGCTTATTTTATATTTACTGGTTATGAAATATATATATATTTTTTAATTAACTAGTCTTAATGTTGGTAAATCAATGTAGTCATCACATGTTTTAATTTATAGGTACAACCAGAATTATCAAGATTTTTATCAGACCCAAAAACTCTAGTGTCAGGGGAGTCTGAAGAATTGAACAGAGCCCTAGTACTAACCTTAGCTAGAGCTACTCACGTGACTGGTCCCGATGGAGCATGGTGCACAGAACTTCTAGCCACAATTGCCCAAAGCACACCTCACACTTGGGCCCCACATACTTTAGAATGTTTTCCTAAAGCTTTAGCTGACTTTTTCTCGCAAAATGCTGTTGCTAGAGAGAACAAGCAGCAATTAAAGAAGGCAGTGGATGAAGAGTACCGGAAATGGGCATCCATGAATAATGAAAATGATATACTAGCACATTTTGGTGATGCTGGAGCCCCACCCCTATTTCTTTGTTTACTCTGGAAGATGTTGTTAGAGACTGATCATATAAGTCCAATTGCTTATAAAATTTTGGAAAGAATAGGTGCCCGAGCACTTTCAGCCCATTTAAGAAAGTTCTGTGACAGTTTGGTCTTTGAATTTAGCAATTCTTCAGGAGGACAGCATGTCAATAAATGTGTGGATACTATAAACAACATGATCTGGAAATATAACATTGTAACCATAGACAGACTTGTTTTATGCTTAGCGCTCAGGACTCAAGAAGGCAGTGAGGCACAGATGTGCTCATTTATAATTCAACTTGTACTTTTGAAGGCTACAGAATTCAGAAATCGAGTACAAGATTTTGTCAAGGATAATTTACCTGATCATTGGAATCAAACTGGTTGGCATGAAAGACACTTAGATTTCCACAGGAAATATCCAGAGAAGTTTGCTCCTGAAGAACAAATCGGAGGATATCATCCATATTTTGGAAATGTCTGCCTGAGATTTTTGCCAGTATTTGATATTGTTGTACACCGATTTTTGGAAATACAACTGGTGAGTTATTATTCCTTTAATTAATTAAAAACTTAATTCATGTTATTTAAAAAATGTATTATCAAATTTAAGAAAAAACTACAATCGAAATAGTTAAAACAAGAAAAATAAAAATGCTCATAGGCAGTAACAAATTTAATTATTTTATTTGTATAAAAATACGCCTATTTAATTATTAAGGACAAAATAAAGATTTAATTTTCTTTTCTTTGTTGTAGGTAACAAAAAGTTTAGAAATTTTGTTGGAACATTTGGGATGCTTATACAAATTCCATGACCGACCAGTTACCTACTTATACAACACCCTCCATTATTATGAAGCAAAACTTCATGATAAACCGGCCCTTAAAAAACGTTTAGTTGCTGCTATATTGGGAGCATTAAAAGAAACACTATCCGAGCCCTATCAACTTTATTTGTCAAGAGATGATTTATGGATTCCTGAGCTGGACTACTACATACAATTAGTGAAGCGTGTTGTGGATACTATATCTGGAAGATCTGCAGCTTCACTTACTGATTGGAGGTTTAACGAATTTCCTAATGCAGGTGCACATATACTCTATACAAGTTGTGTGGAACTGATGGCTCTGAGTGCTGGACCTCCTGCAGTAGCAAATGGATTGTTAGATGTAGTCTTGAGAGGTTATACAGCAATACCTTCCGAACAAATTAATGAATGGATCAATGCAGTCGGACTTCTTCTATCTGCACTTCCAGCTAGTTACTGGTGTATTTTACATGAAAGACTGCTGGATACGTTATCAGACATGGAACCTTATGTTTGGGACTGCTCGCCATTCCGACTATTGGATTTTAAGGAAACTCATAAAGGGATGTTATACAACCGATTCAGTTACATGTTGGCACTAGCACATTCTGTATGGCACCATGCTGGTCCAGGGCATATAGCAAGCGTACCTAAATGGGTCCGAGAACAGCTTCCGACTGTTGTAAGAAGTGAACCACAGTTTTTAATGGTGTGTCATTTAGTTGGACCATTCCTGCCTCGTTTTAATGTGGCTATAGTCGAACTGACACATGCTCTTTATGACTTATTAGCACAGGTTGATCATGCACAACCAGAATTAAAATACATGGAACCTATTTGTGACCTGCTGTATCACATTAAGTACATGTTTGTTGGTGATAGTATGAAGAAGGAATTGGAAGCAGTTGTACGTACTTTAAGACTTGATTTACAAATGCGATTAAGGTTTATTGCACATTTAACAATTGAGGAGGTCAAGGATACTTCATAAGTATTATAATTTAATAATTTTTTTATAACAAAACTTTATTATCTATTCATAAAAAAGTACAATAATAAAGAAAAAGCAATCTCAATTTTTTTTAGTTCTATCCAACACATTAGGGTTGATACAAAACAAGCGATCATTAAATTAATTAAATTTATTAATACAATTGATTACATTAAAAGATCATCTGTACACAATTAGTCATTTTAAAATTAATTTAAACTTGATGTACCATTAAATGTCATTACATACCTCAACTGGTAATTCCTAACAATACAAAGATCCCTTGCCATATTTGCCCTACCCTGTATAGTTTGTAAATCATGCAATTTTACTAATAAACTAGGAGTAAACATTTCTGGAAGGGTTCTTAGCAATTCAGAAATTAATGTTGGTGAGACAGTACTCAAAACTATCCGATTTGTAGCTGTAGAACGGACTTCAACTAAGCTTTTCAGTAAATGGAAAGTGAAGTATGTTTGCTGAGTTATTTGTCCATCTTGCATATGTGCTTCAAAACTAGATAGTAAGTGTTTCAATGCGCTCACTACACCATCTAAGGTTTTCTGCTTTTTTATAGGAGGAGGATCATCATTTGGAATTTCATCTAAAGCTGTATATACACAGTGTGATGTCAGTTTAGCAATTGCAGATAATTGTGGTTCCATTAAACCGTCAGTTTGTAAACTGTTGTACAGTAACTGAGGAAGTGTGTGTGTCAACAATTCAATAGTGCAAGATCGTATGTCAACATGGAAGGCTGCAACTGACATTTCAGTACCTCTTTCTAATTGATCTTGATATCTTAACTTCAATAATTCTTGTACAATAGCTGTTACTAACCATCTAGGACCTGCTGTCTCCATCAAGCAATGGATTGTACTTGCTGAGGAATGATCTAACCAACCTCTTTCTATTGCTCCTATCCAAGCACTATGAAGTTGTTCCGTGGCTGGTTGTTTGGATACCAAATGCTTTCCAGTCTTTGGTTGTAAAGGTAATTGAATATCACGTTGCATTTTCCGTATAATTTCACAAGTCAGCTGCCAGCTTTCACTATCATCCTCACCTAAAGGTGCTAATAGTTGTTGAACCATGTTCACTGGTTTTAGGAGAGTGTCTTGTGGTGCAGTTCTCATATAAGAGCATAACCAAGCTGCTGCTGCTAATGGTAAACAATACATTTTCCCTCTAACAGCATCTAAAATTCTCTTCACATCTGATGGTGCCAAAACTCCTTGTTCCCACGCTACAAGCACCTCTCTCATTACTCCAGCCATACTAAATAGCACATCACCCCATTTAATATTACTTGCTGTAATATCTGATTCGCCAGCATTAAATTGGCGTAAGAGTTGCTCCACTGTACCAGGGTCACATAATCGCAACAACTGTTCAGGAGCTTTTGGTCGATCTGCTTCCACCATACAAGAAGACACCCAACATTCCAATAGAGAATCACCATTGCCATCTAAAACTGACTCGGGCCCGTAATTTTGAACAATAGCCACTAACATCAAAAAGCTAATATCGAATAATTGTGCCCTAGCCTTATCTCCAGCTTGCTTAGAGCACTCATTAAACCTTATCAATCGTTGCACTAGTGTTTTTAATTGCCCTTGCACTGTAGCCACAGCTAAAATTAGTTCAAAACTTTTCCCAGTCAACACCTGGTGAAGCATACCTAATACAGCATCTTGGATCTTGTGATAGTCTGAGGATAATGTTTTTAAAATTCCCATTAAGGTAGGTTCTGCACAAATAATGACTTTTGGAATGCCTGTTACGATGTCAAGTTTTGGACAAGCCAATGGTGGTCTTCGAGCAGATATCTGTTGAGACTGAGCTTCATTAAGTAAACGCACTTTAACCAATTCTCCCAAGAGACAATCAACAGTAGAAGATGAAGATTCGGCTTCCATTGCATCAAGTAGGGGACAGTGTTGAAGTAACATTTCAACACCTGTGGCTACACTTTCTCCAATGCACATATGAACCTATAAAAAATATAGTAATAAATTTATAGAGTTAAATATTCACATGCAAATGAATATTTTTAATTAATATGTTTATTAGAAATAAAATAATTATTTACCAAAATATTAGGTACTTTAATGAATGCGAAAGCACCCCATTGACTTTCATGCTGTGTCTGCCTTACATTATTTAAGCATAATAAACTTCCTCTCATCAATTCACAACATAATCGAGCATCACTGATCCGCTTTAATGTCTGCAGTAGTCTTAATCTTTGAGCCAAATGAGCAGTTGATGTACCTGGATTACCCAACAATTGAATTGCCAACCAAGCTTGGATTAATGAACTGGGGCCTGGATCTGTAATCTGTATAGGTACAATAACTTCAGGATCAACTTGCTGGAGTATCCTTGTGATGTCCCTCAAATTCTCCTGTGTTTCTAATTTGTGGCAGTACTGGCACATTTCTTTAAAAGCTTCTGGTTCACTGTATCTAGCCAGGCACATCATGGCTACATAGAAATTGTCTGTTAATAAGTTACGTAGAATTGCGGTAGATTTTTGTAATAGATCGGGAACATTTTGCATAACTTGCAAGAGCCATATAGTGGTCGCTAATAATGCACCAGCTAATTTCGTTTCCTCTGATTTTCCGCAGCAAGTTACTCCAGGTAAAACACCTTCGAGAAAATCAAGAAGGCTACTAACACAGTGCGATTTGTGAAATTGGTTAAACTTAGCAACTCTTGAAAGAACAGCAGCATGTGAAACCAATTGTGCACTTAAGGAATGTTTTAAATAACTTAATACAAGTTGATTTGCTCCAGAACCCACCACTGCTTGTTGGAGGATGCAATCTGCCAAATTATACACATCTCCACTGACTCCTCTAGGTAGTACGGTCTTTATATTGATGCCCCACTGCACATCAGACCATCTTTCACGCCAAGCCCTCAGTAGCAAGGCTTTTAAACAGCTAGTTTTGCTAGTCGTTTTAGATTCCATTATTATTATTCTTTTGACATTATTTAAAAACTGTTCTTGGTTGTATACGTTTTACTAACCTAAAGCGTAATTTTTGTTTTCAATACTGGCAGCCCTTGTAATAAATATAAAAATTAACATAAAAATAATTGTATATCTTAATTTCGTTTATCAATAAGCAAGGATCAAAGTTGGCAATACTTTTGGGATACTTTATACTTAAATAGTTTACATTGAAATATTTACTATTATTTAACAGTTGTAATAAAGTCTACATATTTTTATTAATCATTACTGTAGAATAATTTAAAACATAATTTTTTTGAAAACATATGATCGACACGAATTTTAAACCGAACCTAATTCCCGCCTCTTTAAGCGTCAGTTGCGTCCTTGAGAATAAAGAGGATAGGCGATAGTACAATATAAATGGATATTTAAGATGTGTTTGGGGAAACACGGGGGGAATTTTCAAATGAAGCTATGTCCAAAGGGCGTTAAAAAGAAAACGCTGTTTTCGGAGCCCCTGAAGACCGTGTTCTAAAAGGTGCGGCCGACAACGAATAAAAAATAATGCTAAGTGCTGTGATAGGCTCCGTGAATGTCAACCGATGGACCAGACTGAGGACATCCTACGGCTACGAAACAGAGGAGGAATTCGTTGGATTTCTTCTCGACACCGCCGAAAAATACGGGAACAAGTGAGTACCGGCTTTTCTTTTGTTTTAAAAATTTTTGGGTGCAAATGTCATATGCAGACATTTTGTATAGTGGGCGGGGCCTATTTGACAGATCAATAACAACAAGCACGTGGCCAGTGTTTATGTTTTCATAGAATTGTTCAAGTGTTTAAATGGAAATAAATGTGTTGATTGTTTACACCACCATTTCACAGATTTGCTATTTGCCATCTAAAATCTTCGCTATTTGGAAATAAAATTTAAAAATTGTATGTACCTTAATCTGTAACAATACTAATGAAAATAATTTGTTTTAGAGATAAACCTGCTAATGTAAAACATGAAAGTGAAAGAGCTGACAAAGAAAATGAGTCTGAAACAAAACCACCAAGCCCTCTTAATGATAAAAAAGATCACAAGCACAAAAGAAAGAAAAATTCTAAACCAAAGATCAAACCGATTAAAGAAGTCATTATTGAATCAACACCTAATGATAATACAGTTGAGGTCAAATCAGACTTACTCGTGCCTTTGGAACTGAACATGGTCAGCCTAGAAATTACTAAGCACCCAAAAAAGCTGAAGCTAGTTGATAATAGTAAAAAACAGGAACATGATATTAGGAAAGCCCCAGAATTGGTATTGCAAAAAGATATTGTTAAAACTGAACCAGTCGTAGCAAATGAGGACAATAATAATGATGTACAGCGAGTGGCAATTAAAATTAAGATGTGCTCCAGTTGTGACAAGCGCCATTTACAAGACCAATGTCCATTGCAGAAGCCTTGTAAAGAAATACAGGATGCAATTACTCATGAGGCTTGGTTAGAGAGTCACAAAGATGCTTATATGGATGAGAAGGATAAGCAAGAAGATCAAGAGAATGTTACAGTTAATAAGTATTCATTTGCATACCAGTCATTGCCTAAAATGCTCTGCTTTGAGGATACAAATTCAGCTCATGGGTTGGGTGTATTTGCTATTAAGGAAATTGATGAATTTACACAATTTGGGCCACTAATTGGACGAGTAGTAAAGGAAGTGGATATTCCAGAAGATTGCAATATGAGGGACATGTTCCAAATTAGTAAAGAAGGTGGTCATATTTATTTTTGCACAGAAAATCATGCAGAAGCAAATTGGATCCGGTATATAAGGCCAGCACCTGTAAGAGAATCAAAAAATCTTCTTGCTGTTGTCAAGAGTGATCTTTTGTATTTTACTACAGTTAAACGGGTGAGTGCCGGTGAAGAGTTAATGTACTGGCAAGATGATATTGTTACTGGTAATAAGAAGAAAATGGAGAGGAATAGTGAGTTATAATTCATTATCGGTGATATGATTGTCAATAAAAAAAAATATTTTAGCATGTGGGGGTTGTAATATGACATTTATTCATCCTTTATATTACCGACTGCATTGTTCAGCATTTCATGACATTCGGTTCAGCCTCACAATAAGAAAATACCATTGTAAAGTATGCGGGGAGGCAGTTCTTGGTAAGGATAATATTATGAAACATGCTACTGAAATGCACAATGGACAGGGGGCATATCAATGTCAATTTTGTAAAAAAGTAAGCTTTCATTCTGAATCATACATTAATTTATTTACTTTGTAAATTTTTTTGCAGTTTTTTCTTCGATTGAATTACCTAGAGATGCATCGCACTTATGGTTGCTCGGTAAACCCTCATAGATCTAGGCCTTTATGTGATTTTTGTGGGAGAAAGTTCTGTCAACCACAGAAGCTGAAAATACACATTAAAAGAATGCATAGTGGTAGGAGTTTTTTGGTCAGTGCGTTATTCTATCAGTAATTTTTGTAATTTCCAGATATATCGGAAGTTTTGAAAGAATTTCAATGTAAGAACTGCTTAAAGATTTTGGGATCTAGAGCAGCACTGCAAAGGCACTTGAAAGAAGTTCACCAGAAGCAATTGGATGGGGCCTGTACCTGCAGCAAATGTGGAAAGTTATTCCAAAATAAATCCAACTTGAAAATCCACATGCTAACCCACAGTGGAATTAAACCATTCAAGTAAGATATTTTTAATAATGCATGAAGATAATTAATAACAATAAATAATAACACAGTGTAATCAACTTTTTCACAGATTATAAACTGTTAGGAAAGTAATTACCGTATTTTTCGGACTATAGGACTGAATTAATTTTTAATTAATTTTAAAATTTTTCTTTTTTTCCCTTTTTCATAGACATTGTTAAATTTCTAGATGTGCAGAAGGCAATTGTGCTGCTGGTTTTACCACAAAACAATGCTTACAATTTCATTATAAGAAAGTACATGGTTTCACGGAGGGCATGATGCCAAAAATTGAAAGAAGTGTTGACTACACCTTTGAAGCATATAGTGGAGGTGATGATCCAGATCCAAACTTTCAAATTGTCAAGAGCAATAGTGACAACAATATTAATTTCAGTGATCAAGAGGACAACAGTAAGTAATCAGTTGAAAAGAATTAATTTTTTTTATTTTTGTACAAATGTTGAGACAAACTCAATGAAATTCCTATATATACTAATGAATAGTTGTTTTAGGTTTGGACGATAAGAACGTAGATGATCCTCCACCATTAGATTCACCACCAGTCGACAATTGCAATGATCAATCACCGAACTCTAATACAAGTCCTCCAATCCTTGAACCATATGCATCTAATATGAAAATTTTAAGCAAAGGCAGTAAGAAGTGGATAGGAGAGGAGCCTATGAAACATGAAATCTATATGAAGTCGGAACATTTGGAAGTAGAAGAAACGCCAAAACTAACTTTCCCTCGACACGAATCCTCTAACGCTAGTTTATTAGTTGAAGCGGCGCTAGATTCTGTTTGCAGTGACCCTAACATCGATATTGATGTTAGCACCACACCTACCGATACTTTAGTTAATAATTTATACACCCTTTCTCACAATGACACTTTAGGTGATGTGAATTATAATCATTCAGTTGACGTCACCGATTCACGTGATATAAATTTAATTTCTCCTTCAGTTAATGACCAAATTTCTGTAACAGATGAAATAGGTGACGAGTTGAGAGGAGGTCAAAATATAGGAATTGATTATTCAAGTTTCCATCAAGAGGATTTCAGTCCACCGAATTCACCAACACGAATTAATTTTGTTCGAGATTACATTAACGCTAATTCTCCACATAATTATGAGAACCAGACTGGTAAAAATACCCCACCCACGGCTAGCCCACCCAGATATGATTTTGGTGCAGCTGTTAATCCTGAATCTGATGAGAGTAATGGAATTGGTGCACAAAATTTAAGCTTACACAATACTGTGAAGGATAATATACAACTGGACCTTTCCATTTACAAGTCACATTATAGTTTTGACCCAATTAATTTCATGAGGAAGCCAAAGTATGATGAACAGGATAGGAGTAAAGGATATGGTATAGATTTGCAGCAGAAAGGATATGAAGATGGAAATTTGGAAGGGGATTTAAATGAGAAAGATTTTGATGGAATGCAAGATTCTAAGCATAAAGAGGGTGTGGATTTAGATTTAACAATGAGGGCGGATGTTAGAAATAAATTTGAGCTGGACCTTGATTTACGAAAGGGTTATGATGTTGATGATTTAAGAAGAACCACATATGACAGTTCCCTAGATGATTTTAGAATGAAAAGTTATGATTTGGACAGTTTGGAGCTGCGGAATAAAACATATGAGAATCTAATGGAGGATTTTAGGACAGATAGAAGTTTTGAGCCCCTTGTATTAAATCCATCAGAACTTCAAGGTTTGGATATGTCAGCGAGAGGGTATCACAATTATACTAATTTAAATAGGTACCACCATTTGTATTCTGAAGTTGATAGGCCAAGTGTTGATTTGCGGATGAATTATTCCCCCCCACCTCCACCACCAACTTATTCTCATACAGATATACTCAGGGTTGTATCGTTGGACCTTACACCACCAGGACGACACAGTGTTGATTTAAGTCTCCGCAGCCATCAAATATCTAATTCTCGATTGTTAAGTGATCACTCATTGCAACCAGCATCACATAGATTAAGTTTAGATCAAACCCGACTGCTAAGTACCGAGTTAACAGCGTCGCGACATATTGGTGCAGATGGAAGGATTATTTCAGACATGAGCAATCGAATTTTATCAGATCATACCACCAATAGGATACTATCAAATGATCAGCTCTCTACAAATCGCCTATTAAGCACAGAACAGAGGATTCTAAGTGATGAATCAAGACTGATACCTGACCAGCAGAGGCTTCTAGATCAAAGCAGAATGCTAGGCGATGGACGTATTCTCCCAGCTCCAAGTAACGGGACTATTTCTCCAGTTACATATTCTGGTTATTCAGTTTCAAACAGTCCCTATCATCCTACAGCTTTGGCTCCACCTAGACCTCATGCATCCTCCCCAAATCCTCCATCATACCACCATTATTCTGCTTATTATTAAAGTAAGCTTTCTAGTCACTTCTTTCATTGTTTATGTGCCAAAATTGATATTTTCTTATTTATTCATTTGTCAATAAATATGTACATATGCGAATTGAATTAATTATTTCCTAATCTATTATTAAAACAAACTTTATTGTTATGTATATTAATAGGGGGTATACAGAAAATAATATTTCTATGTTTTTATAAAATTTATTTCTTTAATATAACTTTAATTCTTCTATGGAATACTTTAAGTTAGCATTACTACATTTATTTAAGGCATTGCCTTTTTGTAATTCAACAACTACCGGGTACACTTGATTCAAATCTTCTATACAGCATAGATGTGCCTTGACCAGATCATTGAAATAGATTAACATTTCAATAATCTTATCCTCTCTTGTTAATAGCAACCTCTGGTAATTAGCGTCAAGTATAAGAGTGCCCCATTCAATTAATCTTTTTTCAGAGAGTGCTATATCATCAAATATCATATGACCATCTTCTGACAGTAAATAACTTACATATCTGAGGAGGAGAAGGGCTTCTTCTAAATCAAGATTTGATCTTATGTGTGGTAATAATAATACATCACTAAATTTCAATATTAAGATACGATCAATGAAGAGGCAGCGTCCATAAGGAGCTAATTGTGGAGGTATTTTACCATTCGGGGCTTTAGCTTTATTTGAAAATACTTTACCATCCACTTTTAACACGAAATCTAACAATTTACTTATAGAACATTCTGGAATGTCGTTAAAACTATCCAATACTTCCATAATTGAATCCACGTCCTGTTTCTCAATGTATTTAGGAAGAACTTCCAAGCAAATTGCAGATTCCGACCAACCTTGTTCAATATATTCTTGAAATTCCTTCTTCACATCTTTTTTCAAATTACTTTTTTGGTTCACATCCCAATTCTTAAAAGTACAAGTTTGCACAATTGCTACATCAGCATCCTCGACACTAGACGTCACTTTGTGACTTCCTACTAGAGCTGCTAATTGTTCAGTGTCTAAATGATATGGCACCACAGCCAAATTTTGTCCCACGGAGAGGTATAGTTTACCATGTATACACCAAAGCCTAGTTCCACTGGTGAACATCTTGAAGGTGACATGTGATTGTATCACTTTAAATTGTACATTAAAGATAATCAAGCTTGCTCCATCTTTATTAGAGTTGCTACCATACATGGCTATATAATCTTGATTTAGGGTAAAGAGGGTGATACTTTCTTTGCTTGAGAGGAATTCCATTTTTCCAAATAAGTTACATTCATTTACCTTGTCTAAACTGTATGTGTAAAATGTTCCATCTGACCCTGAAAACAAGAAAAAAACAAAAACATAAGCTAAAGATACAAATTATTAACCTATAATTATTGGTATTAATTAATATTATCATAATTATAGTGTGAGAAATTACGAATGAAATTGAAAGCAATGGACATTGTAATCATCTCATAAAATACACAATAATTCAATATAACATATGGATCTCAGAATGGACAATATAAAACTTTATTTTAATAGTGAAAAGTAATTCTGCAAAAACTTAAATTCAAAATAACTAAGATGAACCGAAACATGTAAAAAAAAATTAAAGTTAGTGGATATGGCCAAGTGGTCTGTGATATTTTTACAATAATAATCTACTTACATATGGTTAATAAAACAACGTCATCATCTCCATTAAGCATCAATACAAAACCTTGCAGGCTACAATTAGGTTGGTTAATATTAATTTTTTTGAATTCTGTTTGCTCTTCGCCTTGAAAAATAGTCCAAGTAAAATATAAGAGTCCTTCAGATTCAACCAAGAGACCAATATAAAACGTAGTTTCATTGGTAATTTGTAGTACATCCAAAATGGTTTCAGATTCTTGGTTAATTACATTATTGGGATTTAGATCTTTACGTTGGTCCAATGCATCCTTCAGCCTTGCGATATGACCATTTTTAAAAACTACAAATGAAGTTCCTCCACAGTTGACAAGAGTATGGATTTGTGTAGAAAACTAAAAATTAAAAAAATTACATGTTATCCATTTCATTTTTTAAATTAAAATGTTCTTATACTTTTACGTTTTCATATTGAATGTTACAACAATAATTAATTAAAAATAGTACCTTGTATTTTTTCAGTTTGTCGATGTTTTCCTCATTTTTCCATGTTCGTATATAAGATTGATTGAAGACTGCACAGTAACTCTCCTCTTCTTTATAGTAAATAACAGGTGATGAAAACTTATCCTTTGTTCTCCAACTGGTGATTTGTTTTTGATCTGAAACCTAATTTAAAATTGTCTTATTTATTGTACAAAAAAAACTATATAAACATTAGAAATTGTACTGATTTTTATCAACAAAATTTCTGTTTTCATCTAAATTATGAATCTGAGTTATCTGCATGTCTGTAATTTTGATGTTTAGTCCCAAATTGTAAATCTTGAATATCTTAAAGGTTGTTTATAATGAGGCACTTGGTTGGTTGTAAATAACCCTTAATATTAAAAATGTTTCACCACGTGATAAACAAGAACTAAATTCATCAAATATTTGCATATCTTATAATAAAATTATATAAAAGTTTAGTGTTATATTATATTAACATACCTTATACTTTATTGCTATATTCTTTCCAAGGGTTACGAGCACATTTTCTGAGTCACAGTCTTCATTAATTCCCAGTAGACTTTTTTGATCAATGATGGGGCACAACGCGAAATAACTTCCTAATTTTGCCATTCTTAAAAAACTTTTAAAAAAACTCAACACGAGGAGGCAATGTACGCAACATGAAGAGGTTATGAACGAAAATATCTACAATCAGTAAATAAGATTTTACGTGCAAGTCTGTTTGCATACAAATCAACATAACAGAAAAGGATAGAAACATTATAGTATGTCTTAGTTTTTTAGTTAAATTTGTACAGTGGCGTTACTGAAATAAAGTGAAATTATTAATACTATACAATACGGGCTAGTAAGTAAAACCTATTTAACAGATTCATTTCATTACTTTAAACTTATTTAATACACTTAAATTGTATTAAGCATGAGATTAAGGAGTAAATATTTTGCTTATGTATGTGCGCCCATGGTTTGAATAAAATATATAACCTCTATTAAGCTATGGTAAATTTGTTTACACTCTACCTAGAGAAGGATTAATTTTTGAATTTAAAGGTAAATTATATAATTTTATCTAAATCTTTATTAGATTAATATCACTTGAGGGATATTAATTATTCCTACAGAAAATTTTCTATATTTTTAACTTCTACAATATTCAGCTGTTTAATTTAAAATAATCTAAAATATTTGTTTCAAAAACATTGCAATATTTTAATATAAATAGTTAAATAAAAAAATAATAAATAAATATAGTTTTACTATAATTAAATTAAAAAAATTAATATTAATTTTCATAAATACATAATTTCATGTTAATAAAATTATTCCTATTTTCTTTTCAGATAAACATGGTTTGTGATGATACGTTAAAAATACGCAATTTCCCAGAATGCCTTAACGTATCTGAGAAAGAAGACTTTTTACGGCATTTTGGAGCCATTGAAATAAAGATAATTGAGCCAAAAGTAAGACGCAAAGCTGTTGCCTATGCAAGATTCTCTTCCAGTCAAATTGCTCACTCGGTTCTGCATAGGTTACATCAAATTAAAATACTCGATTCTCTGCTCTATGTCGAGTACGCACAAAATGACATAATCAGTAGTAAACCAAAAATTTCACAGGAGGAAAGTGATGATTATAAGAACCGAAAGCATTATAAAAATTTTATAACCAGAATAAATGCTTTTAATAATTCCGTGAATTTTAACCAACCACCTCCACATCATTTAAAATATGTGTACCCGAAGCCGAATAGGGCGACGATTAATAATATAGCACATGCTTTAGCATCTGTTCCGAAATTCTATACTCAGGTCCTACATTTGATGAACCGAATGAATTTACCACCACCGTTTTCTAATACACCAGATCCACCACCAATCCCTACACAAGAAAATCCAGAAGGTAAAGAATTACATGAAGAAATTTCGTCAGAGTCTGAATTAGAAAGTGATCCAGAGGGTGATAAAAATAAAGACGTTATTCCAATAAAGAGAAGTTTAAAGCAGAAGAAGGTAATTAAAAGGCCAAAGTTTATAAAGCCCAATCTCGTGAATCCATCACAAACTGTTAAGGATACTGCAGAAGATGTTTTTGATAAGGTTGAGTTACAACAAAGGAAGATTGAACTGATTGTCAGTGCTGAATGTCTGGAGAATAAAACCCAACCTGAAGAAAACATAGAGTCTAAAGAGAGTGAAGTTACAGAAGATGTCGAGATGACCAATGAGCCTGGTAATCATATTACAGAGGAGGAATTGAAAGTTAACAGGATTCCACTTAAAGATTTGAGTGTATTGCGTGCTTTTAAGGATTATCATCCTGGCGTTCCATCATCACGGTTATATATTAAAAATATTGCAAAGACCGTTGAAAAAAGTGATTTAGAGTATATTTATAAGCGGTATGCAAGAAAGAATGCAGAGGGGGTGTTTAATATTAGATTGATGCAGGAAGGACGTATGAAGGGTCAGGCATTCGTAACTTTGGATTGTGTGGAGGACGCACAAACTGCCCTTCAAGATACTAATGGGTATATTATGAAGGATAAACCATTGGTTGTTGTTTTTGGAAGGTCTGCTATAAATAAAAAATAAATTCTAATAAATAATTTGTTTTTTGTCTTATATTACCTATCAAAACTATTAAAAGTATATATTTTTTTTAAAGAATGTATTGTAAATGAAAACGTGTTTTGATTCTTAATTTGAAAGTAAAATTTATACATACATTTATTTAACATTTAATGCATATTTTTTATTAAACAAAAACGTTTACTTTGTTAATATCACACTTTATTTTTAAGTGACTCGAGTTTCGATCATTAACCGGTCATTATCAACAAAGTAAACGTTTTTGTTTAATTTTCCAAAATGTATCACGAAGTTAACGCCTCAACCATTAATCAATTCATATTTTTTATTAAAATTAATTGATTCTGTTCCATATATGCTAGTATCATAATTTTTATATAGAAAATTGACTCGTAAATTTTACAAACACAACATTCTTATTTGAATTCTAATTTGCATCTTATGTTGCCTATAGTTGATGCTGTCTATTTGCTAAGTAATATTTTTTTACACTAGAGGCAACAGAGTTTTTAACATACCTTGTGATCTACCTTTATTTGGGGGATTTAAATGTTCTTTACCTTGCGGTAACATTATTAAACGATCAGAAAAACACTGAACTGATAAAAATTTGTTGGAATCTACAGTATTGATATTCACATTTTTTTGCATATTTGAACAAAAGATGAAATCGAAGATATCAGTTCAAACTTCAAAACATTTTGAAAATTAAAGTTTATCAATTAGAAAAATTTAAGTGATATATCAGATATTTATGTGAATAAAACTTTGGTAAGGTATAAAGATATAAAATTCTTCTCAAAGGTTTCTAGAAAAGTTTCGATGATGTCTTTTACGTAATCAGTAATTGTATCGAGTTTCTAAAATAATTACCCTATTTTAACAGAGCCGCGTGAATGGAAGGTGGAAGGCGTGAAAGTAAGCGGGCCGTGAAGTTTTGATTTTCGCGCGCATTAAGTTGCTGCGTGAATGAAAGAAAGTGGTCATTTCTCTCGCGAGTTTTTCCGTGCGAACATTGGGGAATTGTGAAAATTGCGAAAAACTTTTCCGCGAAATAGAAAGTTAATTATGTGAACGGACCGCGGGCTTGCGCTCTAGAAATTGGGGGATCGTGGCGCAGCGCCGACGCGCAGACGTATAAACACATATGCGTGTTGTGTACGTCACGGCCGCGTCACCAAAATCACAGCTCGGCGGTGTTTGCCCGAATTTTCCACGACTCGTCGTTTCTGGTGCACGCTAGCAGTCTGCCCGCAAAAATGGAATTGGTCACGGATTTAATTAACAACCAATTCGCCCTTTTCATACCCGTGGCCCTGGTCCTCGTCTGTGTTATCCTGGTATTTACGTTCGGCTTTAAAACAGCGGAACAACCACCGTTTGATAAACTCTCCAGCTCCAACGACGACAGGAAGTTAGCCAGCAAGAAGAGGAAAACCAAGGAAAAGGTGAGTTTCCTCATACATTCCCGCGAATCGGGCACACTGATTCGCGTGCTATTGTTAGAAATTCGGGCCAATGGATCAGTGTCAGGCCCACCATATGTTCTTCCATTATATTCTTTAAATAACTTTCATCCTATATTTTTATAATTGAGCCCGCGAATACATGATGCGCCCTGGATAATCCTAATTTCTAATCGCAGAAAACCACTGCTAACGGACATGTAGCGAATGTTGAATCAAAACCCGAAAAATCACCCACTAAGAAGTCCCCTAGCAAAGAGGTGCCCGAAACACCCAAACAAAAGAAGCAAGAGAACAACAAGCAAGCCGAAAAGAACAAGAAGAACGAAGCTGTGAAGATCAAGAAGAACGAGATCGTCGAGGAAGTGAAAAATAAGAAGAACAAGAAGGGCAACGAAGAGAAACCGGTCGACTATGATGATGGAAACTGGGAAACTGTTCCCTCAAAGGCTGATAAGAAAAAGAAACAAGACAGTCCTGCTAAGAAAGATAAGAAAAAGAAAGCCGAGAAAGCCGTAGAGATTGAAAAGCTCGCCAAGGAGGTCGTCAACAATGAATTGCGTGAGCGTGAGATCAAGGAAAAGGAAAATAAGGAGGTTAAGAAGGAAGAGGTAAAAGAGGAACCCAAGGAGGTATTCATCCCGATCGAGGAAATTATTATTCCTGTTGAGGCTAAGAAGGAGAAAAAGAAGGAAAAGAAAGTTAAGAAGGAGTCTCCACCACCGGCTGAGGCGGTTGCTGAGAAAGTTGAGCCGGCACCTAAGGCAGAGGAGAAAAAGCCTGAAGGCGGTGTTGTTTTCGATGAACTAGGAGGTGAGTACGCAATTTTATTTTTAATACTAATTATACAGTTTGTAGTAAATTAATACATTTATTATAAATATTATAAGTAATTATCAAAGTTATTGTTTAAAACAATTATGATACTAAATCCATAAAAATATAAATTCAATGAAGTGATTACTAAATTCCACTTAATATAATCAGAGATAATTTTGTAAGTAGATTACTTACCTATATTTCTATTTTGTAAAATATGTATGAGATTATAAAAGTTCAAAATAGATTAATATGTTTGTTTTTAAATGAACAATATTTCAAATATTTTTGTGTGATGATCATAGGGTTTGTTTGTTAATTGAACTTGTTTTCTTTTGTTGTATATAAATACACAAATGAAGTCATCTAAATGGTTTGATGGTCATTGATGTTTATTCAGTTGATGTCATGCTGATAACTTCTGTTTATAAATTGATACTATACACTATTTGAACCAATTAAAAACATATTAATTTTTTGAATGTATAACATATTGAAGAATCTTTATACTTTAAAAAAATTAATAAATATATTTGATATGGCTTAAAATAAATAATATACAATTTATTTTTTTTAATATAACTGAGGGAATTTTATTATAATAATGTTCATATCAAATGAAATGGGAACAGATAACTCTTTTTTACTCCAACTTCCTTTTCCTGCAACAATTATATACTGCATTAAGGTAGTTTTGGGTCCTTATCACTTTATTTTATGTGATAAATTACATATTTTTTTAAATAATATTAACTTTCTCAAGTTAAAATTTATATAGTTGACATAAGCAAATATCTATTGGAATTGTGTGCTGTATTAACCCATTTAGACCCAAACGGTCGAAAACGACCAGACAACACTCTATCCCAAATGGCCATTTTCGACCTAAGCCATAAGTCCAAAAAAAAAAAGCATTTAATAATTTTCTTTTATTTTCATCTTAGATTGACTAGTTTTATCATAAGAAATAATGACAAAAACAAAATAATAAAAAAAAAGTTTCGGGCACATGGGAGTATAATATTTATTGAATTACGGGTCTAAATGGGTTAATTATGTACTGCATTAAATTGTTTTGTTCTATGATAAATTTCATTATATTTGTTAATTAAATGTTATATAGTTAACATAAGTAAATATTGCAACTGTATATTAGAGTACTATGATTATTTTACTGACGTAAGTTTTTTTTTTAATAGTATCTAGATATAAATAATTGTGTTATAAAAGAACCAAGTTAAAATTATTTTAAGTACTATTCAACATTTCAAATTATAACATAATGTGTTTAATTAATTAAATGAATTTTGTTGGCTCTCTGGCAGCAAGTTTATTAGCCCAGTTCACTCAAATAATCTGTTGAATTAGTAATTACAATTTCTATAATTATAATTATATTCTTGAACACAACTAATTAGGTCAAATCTATTACTGGATGGATGATCAGGTATATTAGACCACAAATTTTGATTAAATAATTATTTTTGTCATCAACAATTTTTAACTTTTTATGCTATTTTAATATAAGAATAATTTCACTTTATATAATAAATAATATATAAAATGAAATTAACTCATATAAACAAAGCAAAAAAATAAACTATTGATTACAAAAATAATAATACTAATGAGAATATTTCTGTTTTGATATATTAAATTCACACTCCATGTCTTTTTTTAATGTCCTGAAGTTTTCTTCAATAATATATGCATATTGTTTATTTCAGATGTTTGGACGGAGGCAAAGCAACCGAAAAAGAGCAAGAAAAAAGCCAGAAGAGATAACTAGGTAAATCCATCCACACATGTGTTAGGTATGTGATTGCAATCATATGCTATGAGATGAGATCTCAAAACAAATATCGTAAAAGACTTAAGTAGCAGATATATGTAAGATAACCGGATACCAAACCGATATCTATCGGCGGATTGAATCGTATATATCTATATTTTTTACATTTTTTGCATTCCAATTGAAACGAAATGAAATAATTCACTAGTCATTTAAGCTGCAATACGTATCTGATATGACTTCAAAAAAATAAAAAAGGAAATAACTATATATATATAATATATGAAAAAGGAAATGAATTTTTAGCCTAATCGTATCTGTGCCAATGGATTCTTTTGTAAAAGTGAAGATTTAATAAAAGGGCCTTAATGTCTTGCGGTTTGTTGCAAATATCAATATATTTAATAAACTATTTTTGCGATAAACATTATTACAATCGTAGCATAATGTCTTCCATATTGTTTAATAGGCAAAATAGTTATTTATTTTTACATTGGGATGGTTAATAGGAGGTCAGCTTTTATTTTCCTGAAGCAATCCTATAATTTAGCTGATAAATCCCTCCTATTAACTACCTTGGTACTTCTGTGGTAGCTAATTGATTTATGTAATTTTAATTCGTTTAAATGTGCTAGAAGTAAAAATCATGGGTTGAAATTTAATTATTGAAAAATATAATTGATGACAACGATTTAGGAATAAATATTACAGGGAAACTAAATTTCAAATCTTATACTGATATTAATTCATTTTCAACCTCTTAAACTAGCTCATTTGAACAAAAAATCTGTTTTGTTGTGTCCTAGACTTGTAGTCAAATATTTCGTACTTTATTTACGCAGGAAAAGAAAGTATGTAAATAATCATTGACAATTTTTTTATCATTTAGGTAAGTGTAATGTAAGATTAAGGGTAAGCTAGTGTATTTTTTTTTTGTTCTGCATTTATTTCTTCCTACCTGCAAGGGAACCGCCTCTGTTTAATAATGTAAATAAAATTGTGATTATATCTGATTTCTCTGTTAGTGCCTTGGTTACTTTTGATATTTTATGTTTTATAAAAACTGTTGATTCATATTATTATTTTAGCTATTTTCATGTGTGAGCCGTATGTGTGAAACTAAAAATAAGATCCTAAAGCATATTTTTAAACTGTAAATACATATATATGTAAATGATTTTTAAGGTCTGTGGATTGTTATTATCATTTGGGGACCATTTACGAAAAAAAAAATATATATTTTAAAACCTCAGTCTAGATTTATTTTGTTTATATTCCTTTGTTTCTAAGCTTTTACAGTTTTCAATATTCCTTTATCCACTCTTTTTCCTGTTGAAATCATTTGTTTTTCCTGGGTGATTTAGATTTCTTTCGTTTTTTAGATCCTTTGCGTTTCGATGGTGATCTGGATTTACGTTCCTTCTGTTTGCCCTTTGTTTTTTTCTTTTTCTTCCTATCGTCGACCAGGTCTAATGATATTGGTTTTGCAGTGGATTGTGCAGGAATGTCCGGGATTCTTATTAAGGAATCATATGACACTAGTTTACAAGCTTTTCCTACAAAAATTTAAATAATTAGAATATATATTACAAACAAAAAATGAAGTGATGGAAAAAATTGTACCAGCGCCAGGTAAATATTGTTTATTTTGACATTTACACTGTCGATATTAATGAGATAATAATTGATACTGACAAACGTATGGTCCGCTGTATTTAAAAATGCAAATTGAACAAGGTTGTAAAATCATTATTTGCGACGAAGAAATAACGTTTGTTCGACAATTTCAGATTAGTACTTGCGGCATTATTAATGCCAAATATGCTAGAGAGAAATTGGCAAACTTAGAAATCAGTTATGAGTGAACCGTCCTCCAACGCGCTATCTTAAACAATATCAACGGAGGAAATTAGGTTGATGCCAACTCATTGATTCGAGTTTTGTGGTGTCGTTAATAAATTCTGCCCCTATTCTATATTATAAAATCTTGAATACTATTGTGTCCTAAAACTACTATGAGACATGCTCTTCCAACTTTAATGATCCAATATATTATTTGTGCCTGGCACCAATATAACAATTTCGTTCACACAAACTTGCACTCCCGGATTATAAGAGAATTGTATCGTCACGAGGCCGCGAATACATGATGCACCCTGGATAATCCTAATTTCTAATCGCAGAAAAGAAAATGAGCGAATGTTGAATCAAAACCCACTCATTATTACATATAGTCCCTGTTAATTACTAGTCGAATTATCGTTCTTATGGTACGTAGACGAACGCAAAAATGTTAATTTCAATTAAGTATTTAATATGAAATTTTAAATTATTAAAGGTTTGTGTAGATATGGAGAAAATGTGATGTAAATATATATTGGCTTCAAATTATTCCTGTAGTTTATTTACGTTACACCATAAAACATTTTTGATTACCTGTACAAAAATCTTCCCAGCATTCCTGACAATTTAAAATCCTGTATTCAATAACTCCTGCCTTATTTTTAATCTTCCTAAACTGAGGATCCAAGGCAAGTGCTCGTTTGTCCTTCACTTCCGTCTTCATCTCCAATTTTTTCAGCTCAATTAACCTACGTTCAGAATATAGTGATATTGTCTGATAAGTAGCTTTAATATTATTAAATAAATATTAGCAAATAAGAACATAAAATGGTTTAAAAGATGATCGACTATTTAATCCTCACCTTGAGTAATATAGTTCATCAATCTTATTTTTCGGCCTGATGCTCGTCAACATCTTCCAATCAATGTTAACTGACGCGAGCTCGTCGACCTTTAAACACCTCATTTCGGTAGGAACCGGGTCGCTGAACTGGAACGTCTCCCTCATTGACTTGTAATCCTTCTTGCTGGTCCGAAATTTCATCTTCTTGACCTTATCCCTCACCTTAATGTCTTCGGCACGGACTTTCTCAGCTTTCATCTTAAAGTCAGGCACCTTATCGAATAGCTTCCGAAACTCCTCCTTGGAGTGGGCGGTAGCTCTTGACAAGTCGAGTATCGGCCCCGAATCTCGTTTCTTCGACAGGAAGTCATCCATTATAAGCTACGGGTAGGTTAATTAAGGTACACTAAAAAAAAACTACGGAAATAGTATAAAAATAAATGCCCATATTTTTGAACGCGCTGTTGATTTACGGATTTCTGCTAGGGGAGTAGTGTAAAGAATGTCGTGGGGTTTCGTCCCAGTGCTCTTGCTTCAACATCAGTCCATGGTGGATGGAGTTAAGTTTCTCCATCATTTCACCACTATCATTTATACAGGCGTTGTTGCAGGCTGGCAGTTTGTTCTTATCGTCAACTTCTGATTTATACCTGTGGCACTCTCTTGGGGTATTATGTTCGATTTTAAGAATGTCTATCACTTTAACTTTATCGGTGTATTCGCGTTCCTTGCGACACTTGCAGCAGCATTGATGTGTAGGCTGTTTCGTTTTGAAATAAATGTGGTCTTTATCAGATTCTAAAGGCACAATTTCTGTTTGGTAGACGCGTACGTTTTCAGCGAAAAGTTGTTCGTTTTTCCTCCACAACGCTCTAGCTTGTCTCTTTTCTGAATAGCCGCGTTTTCTGTAAGTTCTGGGACTGGCAGTTTGGCTATCATCGCTTGAATGAGGGCTTTTGTCACCATAAACTTTACTTTGGCGTAGTTTTTGTCTTAATTTCCTCCGTTGATATTGTGGATCTTTTTCACTTTGTTTAAGATAACGCGTTGGAGGACGGTTCACTCCCCATTTAGGTCTTTCCTCAACACTCTCCCTAAGTTCGCTCCTAGATCTTCTTTCCTTCCTATACCTACCATCATAACTGATTTCTAAGTTTGCCAATTTCTCTCTAGCATATTTCTCTCTGTTGTCGACCTGTTTGAATTCTACGTAATCAGTTTGTGTACTACTATCGCACAACCTTTTGTTTCGGTATTGTGTTGGAGTTAAAATTCGATTTTCTGTTCTAGCTGTACTCGCCGCGCTTCTATCTGTATATAGAGGCAGGGGGACGGCTATTGGAAGTGTGTTTGTTGCAGATGTATTCAATGCTGGTATTAAAACTGCAAATTGTGCATTCTGAAATGATTCCAAAGGATTCTGCAACACCAGCGCTAAGTTCTCCTGTGAGACAAACGTTGGATTATTATTATTATTGTTATTATTAATCTGATTGATTACATTATTAGCAGATTCATTATCATAACTATAATTATTCTCCTTTTTGTTATTATTATCTTTATTGTTATTGTTATCACCCTCTTCAATCGCTAAAACGTTATTATCAGTCTCCGTGCTGTCATCCTCGCTGATGCTCTCTTGTTTCGGAGGTAGTTTAATCGGTTTAATCTTCTCCACTTCAATCACATTTTCCGACATGTTAATGTTTTGCCTCATCATCTTCTGTTTCAGTTTCTGTTCCTTCGCTTCTTTCTCCGCGATCTCGATGGCTTCCCTTAACGCTTCTTTACGTTTCCTCTCCCGTTCTAATTTTTCGTCACGTAAACGTTGCTGGTGTTCTTTCCTCTGGAGTTCTAGCTCTTGCTCGCGCGCTATTCTCATCTCTTCCTCGTATTCCTCGCGTATTCTGCGCGCTTTTTCTTCCTGGCGACGTTTCTCGCGTTCTTCCAGTTGCTGGCGAACAGCTTCTTGGTGAGCGAGCGCTATTTGTCTGCGCCTCTCTCTTTCAGCCAGTTCAGATGCGTCCACGGGCACGTTTTGACCTCTTATGTAGCTCCTGAAACAATTTTAAAAATGATTCTAATTAAGTAATTAAGTGTGAGCTTCGGGTATGGTGGATGCGCCGGGTAATTACAGAATGTAATTAAATATTAAAAAAGGTATATCGCGCATTTTTATAATTAACATTTTTATGGTGGCCTTGTTTTTTATGTCCTCGGCACACCACGATAAAAATTATTAAGAGGTTGTAAAAGAGCGTAAGTGATAACCCAGTTTTATATTTTTTTCTTTCGTAACGAATTTTCGTGCGTAATCGATTCTGCATAAGTTAGGTGGTGATGGTGTAAGTCTCTTGGAATTATTCATCGAAACGTGACTCAAGGTTTCGACTAATCGACCCGCGTTGCATTCCCAAAACTCCATTATTTATGTGAAGAGATACCGCACTGCTGGTACGAGATTTTATTTATTAATAAAATCAATTAAGGTCATTTATTACATGCATATTTGTATTATTGAAGCAGCCTATTTGACGACACGTGTCTTTTTCGAATAATTAAGTAACGAAATTCAGCGATGAAATACTTTTCTACAACAAGTGACCAAAATTACAAATTAGAATTCAATAGAATACAGTCTGTATTTATACACATATCTCTTTTCTTACATTATTATTCCTAAATGGCCAGTTTTAACTAAGTTTGTTTGAGTGAAAACGATTTGGTGAAGTAATTTGAATAATAAATAGGATAATGCGTTTCATTTTTTTTGTTGACATAAACATATATGTAATATGTTTCAGTAATTCAATGACGTATAAGGGTTGTTGCTAAAAGAAATAATTTCCATTATACACATGTCGTTTCGGTTTTTCTAGACTTTGCATTTGCATTATTTTATTTATGAGTAAGAAAATACAAAACATTGATGGATAGGCATAAATTATTTCTATTTCATTAATTAATAATTCGATATGGGAAACTTCATTTCCCAGAACGGAAGTGCGGAAGTGTGTAAGGGAGTTCGTTGACATGATTGTTTTAGGTGGAATTATTATATACAAGGAGTACAATCAACTTGCGAGAACGTCAGTATTGATTAATTTATTAATGGATGTACTGAGGCCATAAAAATTCGTTGACACGTCGCGTTTCTTTTAATTAAGTAAATTACTTTCATAATGAGTTTGCTTATTACAGTAAAATATTACAATCTGCTACTGTAACAAAACTTATTTTTGCGCAGTAGAGTAATAATGAAATTGGAATGTATATTACCTTAATAAATTTTTATAGACTTAAGCTGATTAGATAATATACTCCACAGCGTGGTTTTGCTTGTCTTTAGGCCAATTGATTGATATTAAAATAGTGTGTGTTATTTATATATACCTGCCTTTAGTTATAATAATCTAAAGAGAAATTATTCGTATGTAAACAGCGTATTGTAATTGATATTTTGGTCCTATGATAACTACCAACCATTATGATGTAAATCTTAGTCTTAACTATTAATCCGAGTATGTATACATCAGATATCAGTCTACAACTTTGACTTTGTAATCTATATTCAATAACCAGGAAAGGAAATCTGAGAAAAATACTTCTAGTGAAAATTGAAATTTCCCGACAAATGTAATTTAAAAGGAAAAATCGAGAATGAAAATCTGAAAGGATATTCTTCATCCTACAAATACTTCTAGTGAAAATTGTAAATTTCTCAAGTGATTAATTTTATTGTAATTGATCTATTTTCTCCGCATTGACTTTATATTACAAATAATACAAAATAGCCTACCTATTATTTTGTGTAGTTGTTGTCGAACTAGTGCTGGGTCTATCGACGTAATCCTGCTCGGGCGACTCCGCCGGCGACGTGTTGGAGACCACCAGCTCCGTGTCGCGCTCCAGGCCCCTCTTCACCCAGCTGGGTGTGTCGCTGTTCTTGGCGAAGGTCTCTACCTCCTTGGGCTCCCAGAACTTTCCGACGTGCACTCCTCTGTCGCCCCACTTAAGACGGTCCTCTCGGCCGCTAGACGACGACTCGTAGCCCCCGAGCAGATGGGGCCCTCCGCCGTTGTTCCAGTTAGTTTGCGGAAAATGTTCCGGAGTCTGGTTCGGGTTGTCGCTGCCATATCCTGACGTCTCACCGCCCATCTCTTTATCCAGTTTTTCGTTTGACGTATAAGTAAAGCTTTGGTTTTTATAGAGTGGCGGAAGACTGGGTCGTCGCTGAGGGGTTGCGTTTGGATCGCGACGTACGAATTCGTTGTCCTTTTGATATTTCGAAACATATCTCGACCTGTAACAAAAAAATTATTAAAAACATAAAATCGCAAATTCATAATTAAAATTGAAAGTTTGAAAAATGTTGCAAAAAAACGATTACATGAGTTAATATTATCAGTAATTTACTTCAGACTTCTGTAGAGTATTTGAAGAACGTTTTGTTTAAATGAAAATTCTATAGATCAAGGTTCTTTTGTTTTATTGAAACATACCTTTATCTAATCAGTGTATATCACGTAAATATAGAATTATTATGTTCCATGTTGTTATCCTTAAAGTATCTATTAAATGAGCTATCTGTATTGTTGTTTTTTTAAATTTTCACAAGTATACTGACATTATCTAGATAATAACTTTTGTCTTTCTATTTTACCTATAGTTCTCTAAGGTCCATATTTTTTACTCAACAGCCCTGGTGAAAAGCTAACAACCACAATTGATAGTTTATGAGCAATTTTATAACTTTTATTTATTAATATGTTCAATTTTAAAATTAAATTTATAAAGACAATAAATTGTAATTCTAGACTTCCGTATAAAGAAAAATACTATTAGTTTTAGTAATTTAATACATAATATGGAGACTTTGATTTTGTGCTACATTCACATAAAATGATTAACTTTCGTTTTTCGTCGTATTAATTACGAATAAATTATAAACGCTTCTTAATTATAATAATTTTATATAACAATAAGTGTTCCAATAAATTAAGAATTTATGCTTATTAAAACAATCTAAATTTTAAATATGTCTTTATAAAGTGGCTCTTTCTTTTTTACTCATTCGTTTTTATTGGTTTAGTATAAATTTTACGGTAGATGATTTTTGAATTTACTTTGTTTCTTAATGATTCACAATAATATATCTATATATTTTAAACCTTTGCTGTGCATAATCAATTAGAGATTTAGTTTATATAAAATGCTGTAAGAATACAAGCGTGCATTTTATAAAATTTTAAATGTAAAAAACTATTTTATTAGATGTGCAACAAATAATTTTCTTATGTATATTTCACACTTACCTCATGTATTGTTTATCAAAAACTTGCGACGAATCCTTACTACCCCATGGAGAGTTCTCATTAAGACCCGCTAATTCTTCTGAAAGCAATTCAATCCCAGCATTAGACAACAACGAAAACACCCCTAAATACCAAATGTATTACCTCTTTCCCTCGCCCACTGCCTCTTCTTTTTTTCTACTAAACTTTGTACTGGATTATTGTCAGCATATATAGTAGACATTTGATAATGAAAGAAAACAGCTTTACAAATTATTACGATCTAGTACAATATTTGAAAACTAGAAGAGATCACGTGTCAAAAATATGGGCACCTTCGGAACATCCACATACGCACTCACCTGTTTGTTTTGTGCAGAGAGAGAGTGTTGGTAACTCGCGCGTTGTTCTTTCAATGGCAACTGCACAAACCGCAGCACGGTATACAACTTTAATCCCGTATTTGATCAATGGGGTATCCATGGATACAAAAATGCAAACATGCACAGGGTTAACGTCCAGAGGCGCGACTGAATTTCTTGAGTTTCTTTCGCAGAAAGGGGTGGTACCTCCCCGGTGATTAGGCACCCCGGACTGACCTAAAAAAAAAAACAACCACGCGCCAGTGGCACATTTGCGATAGCGTGCGAAATTCTGGCTTTACATTTTTCCGTCGCAAATAACTGAGTATTGTGTGTGTAGGACATTCAAGGAAATTATATTCAGATTTTTATAATGATATGCCATTTTATTTTCTTTCTTCAGAATTTAATCAATAAATTGAATTAGGGTCATGTTTTAAGGGAATGAACATCGTTGATGGCATGTGTTGTAAAGGTTGTTGATATCCCGATGTGTTTTATTATTTCCGGTCGACTGATAATCGCTTATTTTACACACTGAAGGCACGAAAATGGAAAATTATAATGCCATCAATCTTATTACCCAAATATTTGCGTGAAATAAATGTTTACATCTTCGCTTGAATCAAGCGAAACAAAATTACTTCTTTTGAGCCAGATATGATTGTACTACAATATTTTTTTTATTTAACTAAAAAAATAATTAAATACATTTATGAAAATAGGTTCCCTTTTATCATTAAAATTCCAGAACTTCAGAGGCTATGTTTTAATTTAGTAAAACGTCAACAACGCGACTGCTATTAAACCTATACATTAATCAGACATTTTTTAAGACAAATATTTTGGTGTAAATAGAAACCCCCGATTCGCATTTGTTTCCAGGTTATTAGTACTATCTTTTGTTTTTCTTATTGTGGCTATATTGGATTTTGGGTTTATTAGATACTGCTTTTCAGCGATATATGCCTAAAATTTGATTACTTACAAGCAAAATATTGATAAAACCATAAATTATTCTTTAATATGACAATTGAAAGTGAAAAGATATTTCTAAGTAATACTGTAATCTAACGAAACGATAAAAAAAATCATAGAAACAAAAAGTTAAGAAACAGTACTTAAATTTCATATTCACTTAAAGAAATTGTTCAATATGACGACCATTCTGTTCCACACACTTTTGACACCTTGGTCTAACAGAATTACAAACTCTACGTAGTGTGTTTCCGTTTACTAATCATAGCACATCTATTACTCTTTATTCTAAATTTTCCCGAGTTTATGGTGGTTCAAAACTAAACACTTCGTTTTTAGTGGTACCCCACAAATAAAAGTCAAACGGGGTAAGGTCGGGTGATCTTGCAGGACCATTATTCGAAATCACTCTCTCATTAAAGTTTACACTCAATAAATGTTGCACGTTACGAGTGTTATGGGCTGGCAACCATGTTTCTGGAACCAGATGTTTTGAATGTCCTCGGGATTAATAATTTGTCTCAAAGCAGGCACTATCTCATTTGTTAGTAGCTCCAAATACCCGCGACCAGATAAATTGTAATCAAAGTTGAAACCTTGTACAATTGTGGGTTTGTAAGGATGATACTTGTTTTTCCTCAAGGTTCTGTAAACAGTAGATTTTGAAATCACTGTGTCTCGAGCTACGCGGCGAACTGATGTGCTGGAATTGTTCGTAACGTTCTGCAAAACATTATTTCAACGTGTATCAGCATCATTAACTTCATAGTTACTAGTCTTCTAAAATTTGTCCTGTGTGGTTGTTGTCTTTCTGGAAAATGCTCCGCATATCTCGTGCATGCATTTTCAGTGTTTCTATTTGCTTTGAAATACACCTCCAACATATCAACTTTTTCTTCGTTTGAATATGTATGTGCGTGCCATTATCAATACTTATAAATTGTAATACTTGACAATAAATAATTACTTATCACTAACTACAAGTAGATTACTTATCGCTGCAGTACTAATTGTACTTTGACAGGTTATCGTTTTATTTCATTGTTTCACACTGACGTTTAATTCCAAGGCTTACTAATTTTATTAGACAGCCTGTATTTTTGTTAATAATGAAATTAAATGTCAGCACTGTTTCATTATTTTACATTATTATTTAGAATATCGTTTCACTTTCATTTGTCATTGATGTTTAATTGCATAGCCTACTAATTTCATATTAAAGATTAATTTACGTTTTTATTAATATTTAGCTTGTAACTAAAAAAAATAGGCATGTTATACATCTTTGAAAAGCACTATACAATAAACCCAAATTCCAACATGGCCACCATAAGAAATACAAAAGATAGCGCTAATAACCTGGAAACAAATGCGAATCGGGGGTTTCTGTTTACACCAAAATATTTATGATTCACTTATTAATAAGTGAACTAAGGAATTTTATTTCGTTCATCATAATATAGAACACTTCACATTACTCAACCCGAAATTTAGTGACCAAAAAATTTGTCTTAAAAAGTGTCTGAATAATGTAAAGGTTTAATAGCGGTGGCGTTACCCATTTTCGAGTTATTGAGGAAAATTAAAATTGACAATTTTTTTTTTTCAAAATATCTTAAAACAGGGACACACTGTATACTAAATCTAAAACGCCGCTTCCGAGGGAGGGATGTATATTAGGTCAACCTGATCGTTACGAATGAGAATTTCCAGATTAATGTTTGCTTTGTTAATTTTTAAGGTTTCCAGTAAATAAATTTTTCTCCCTTTTTCCATTTTTTTAACACAAATTAAATAATAAACTGACTTCAAAGCAAAACAGATACTTTACTAAGTCAACTATTCCAAAGTAAGTTTCTTTCTGGGGATCATGATGATGACCTTGACTCTAGAGGGTTATAGAGTGTAGGGAAGTATTCAGCAGCGATATAAGACCAGAAAAATAAGTAAATGCATGGGATTAGGTTGGCTGAAATATGTTTTAGGGTACAATGAGAGATACCATCAAGGCCGGGGGGTGGAAATCTTGGTGCATTTGATTAGACGTTCTGGTGTAATGTCGTTATTCTCAGAGGTAGGTAAAGAAAACTTTGCGAGTGGCAGAAGGTAGGTTAGATTGAAGGGGTGGAAAGAAGTGGATTGTAGTTAGGTGAATGACAAAACACTCAGAATTGTCTATAGAGTCGGTAGTCGTAATGCCAAAAAGGGATGCCGTATGGAGGTGGGAAGGGAAGAAAGGTTACGAAAGGTTTTCCACGAAAGAGCGGAGGAAAGAGGGTCAAGACTGTTACGGTGTTAAGTCATTTTTGTTTTCGGTGTTCAATATATTAAATGATTAAGCTGTTATGCGTTGAAAATTCATATTCATTTGTGTAATTGTTGAAGTAACAGCAACACTTAAATTTTCAATACACTTTAATATTGCTTTAAATACGTAACAATTGTTTCGCCACACTGTGGCTTCTTCAAGCGAAGTAATGGTATATTGGAGATTATGATGCCGGTCGAATCATCGAAAATGCATTTTCACCAGAGAGCTTCAAGTAGATCTGCGATTTGAAGACTCGGGAGTAGGAAGCAAGCGCAAAGACATCTACATATACACTGATGGGTCATCAACAAAAGCAGGGAATGAAATAGGAATTTTCTGCAAAAACCTGCCCCTAAAAAACAGTACTGCTTATGTAAGATAATGAGCAGCAAAAGCAATCCCTTGCAAGAAGATTAAGGGAAAAACATATACATCATAACGGATAGCAGAGCGACAATCTTGTCCAATACCAACTGCAAAATTACCTTAGCGTTAATGCTGGAATGCTTCGAAGCCTTGGAAGAAATGGATCGTGACAACGAGGTAACACTATGCTGGGTGAAAGGACACAACAGCAGAGGGAACAGAATAGCAGATGGTTTGGCGAGGAAGGGATTCGGACGAACGGTATGTGGACCGAACCCCTCCCCACTGTCCTCCCTGCTAGATCTGAGCACCCTACTGAAAACTGCATCAATCAGATGCCACAAGGAGCGATGGTACAACATACCTGGCTGTAGAGTCTCAAAAAACTTCATCGCAATGAACACTAAAACGGCCAGATACTGTATACAACTCTCCAGAGAAAACCTACGGAAGGTCTTAGTGCTTCTAACAGGACACTGCAATTTACGATCACACCTGAACAAACTGTGACTACAATCTAGTCCTATCTGCAGATGGTGTGAAGCGGTAGAGGAAACCGCGGAGCATGAACTTCTAGACTGCCCCGAATTATCCAATCTACGTAAATCCACAATGGAAGAGGGATGTCTAAAGCCATCAGACATCCTCAGAGTCGCTTTTGCTGCAATCCTGGCGTTTGCCAATGCCTTGGGTTGGCTTAACCGTAGCAAGGAATGAGGACTCAGATGGGAAGACGCACAAAGGGCCCACTGTCGCCTATATGCGGCGGAACTGTCCACCCTCCCATCGATTTAAACCAGAAACCCGAACCAGATGGTATAATTACAAGTTTGTGCCCGTTTTAAATAGTAATTTTCGCGATGGGAAAGGGGTTGTAGGATTATTATTTTTAAAAATAAAAAACAGCAGGGAAAGAATATAGGGAGGTTACCCATAGAGCGAAGACCAAATTGATACCATCCATGACTAGGATGTGCTCAGCAATCGAGTGACCTCTTTAGTTTATACAGGTGGAAAGATGTTTGGGAAGGACGAGTGGGAGGAGATTAGGAGGAGGTTTACAAACGGCCCCGAAGCTTTGTGACATTGCCCTCAAAGGAAGAGAATTTTATATTGAAATCACTAGATGATGCGGGGTTGAGAGGAGAGAAAAATGATAATTCTGGAGGTTAAAGGGTGGATGAGGGAAACGTTTGGAGTTTCCGGGTAAACTGTCAGTCAAGACATTACCATTAAGGTGCCATGTCTTGTCTTTGCTTTACCCTAGAAACCTTGTGTAGATAACTGGCGACAAATTATAGGGCAATGTCAACAGCAATTGACGGTTTACGCGGAGAATTCACTTCTTTTTACTCCAAAGTAAAGCCGTTTCCCTGTCTTTGACTGCGCCCGGCGTCCAAAATAGATCGAAACCGGTCCGTGGTTAAAAAAATTAATGTTTACATTATTATTATTATTGTCGCTGTTGGCAGTTCTCTATGATTTGTCGGTGATTATTCACCCAAAGAATGACCTAGTGTGACACTAAGACAATAGACGACACCTTTATGGAAATATTTTGACAGTCCATAACTGTCGTTAATATTAGTTCATGAGTGACGTGAAGATAATCTAATATAACAATTTTAACTACTATTTTTTATTAATTTCATAGATAAGTGAACACTTTTAATAGCTCTTTTCATAATAATATCTAATTATGACTATTTTTAATATACACTGGAGCTCAAAAGTAATGCAACACCCAGAAAGAAAAATGTTTTAAATGTTTTTGTATTAAATTTATGTTCAGATTTCGTGTCAGAACAAACGTTTACAATTTGGTGCAGGTTGAACCAAAAATACTGACAAAAATTCAATAAAGTGTTGGCCCGCAGCGGTTGTTGCACTCTCTAACTCGGCGAGGCATAGACCAAATCAAATAGCCGATGTCTTCTTGTAGCAAGCGGTCTCAGGCCTATTAAACACAGATGCTCAATTGCTCAATCGCTGAATTGTTGTTCCTATTCTATCCCATACATGTTCTATTGGTGATAAATCAAGGGTTCTTACAGGCAAATCTAATCTAAAAGCTCTACGCCAGAATTTTGTATAAAGTCTATGGTTTGACGGGCCGTATGCGGCCTGGCGTTGTTTTGCTGAAAAATGGCGTTTGGGATAGTCTCAATGAATGGTATTGCAACAGATTGTAGAACTTCAGCGATGTACCGTAGGGCTGTTAGACTACCCCTAATGAACACCAGGAGAGCCTACTTCCAAGACATATAGCGCCCCATACCATATTGCCAGGTATGGGTTGTGTGGCGTTCTAAGGCAAATTTTACATTTCGCCTTTCACCGCGAAATCGACACTTCTACGTTCATCATGGGCCCCTAAGCAGAATATGAACTCATCACTAAAGCAAATGAAGTTCCACAACCCAGCTGAATCTGGATTGACGCCATTCCAAGCGATGAGCTTTGTGCAGTGGAGTCATCGGTAGCACCCGAAACGGACAGAACGCATAAAGGCCCAAGCCAAGAACGCTTCGATTAACTCTGTGCCTAGAAACCACACGTCCTGTTGCTGCAACAAAGGCATCTCGATATTGTCGCAAAGTATCGTGACGATTACGTTTCGCAAGCAGTCTTAGGTACCGCTCTTGACCACCCTTACAGTTGAGGGTGTAATTTCGAGTCTTCGGGCTATTTCCCTCAAACTGACGCCCACCTAGTTCATGCCAACAATGCGACCTTTTTGAAAATCACTTAATCGATGAAATCGACGGGGTGCACGAATTCTAATCATTTTAGCAAGGTTTTTCAATATACTGAAGAGCTCAGAAAGGATCAGAGTAGAATAGGTATAAAAAATCGTACACAAAAAATTGAGATAATTATTAAGTGATGGGCAAATTTTAGAACAAAATCCTTATCCTTAAGTGTGTTTTGCGATTTATTTTGTACCCATTCTAACTCTTTTATATTTGTAAAATGTGAAGAAGACCATATTATTCTAAGTGCGATCTTATCGGATATATTATATATTGAAAAGAATCAGCATTCTTGCTTCTGGAGAATGAAATAATTTGGTATTTGCCCTTGATTAATTTCATGTCGTCACCAGTAAGAACAATAATATCCTCTTGTATCTGCTTGCAGTCAGTAGCCGTCTTGACCTTGTAGTGTAGTTTAAGTTCATTAGTGAAAAGTAGATAAGGACACTTCAGAATCTTAGAGAGGTCAGTAATAAATATCTGAGATATTCGAAATAATTTTAACGTATTGTATACTAAGTGACATAGAAATTCGAACACCCATTATAAATTATTTTATTTTCATAATATTTTGTACAATTGTAAATAAAGGAACAAAATTTATCTTCGATTCAGCGAACTTTATGAAAAGAAAAACATTAATAATATGTCGATGCACCATGGTGAGCTACACACTCTCTAAGGCGCCTAAAGTCTGTTCGTTGGATCTTTCGTCGTACGTCACAAACTATCGCTTCAAAAAACGACGAAAGTTTTACAGTGCATTTTTTTCTAACGCATTTGGTTTACTTTATCAGACTGAATGTGTTTGCGTCGTTTCTCGAAGCGATAATTTGTGACGTACGACGAAAGATCCAACGAACAGACTATATGTTCGCTTCTAATTAGGTGATTGATGTCCTCCTGTGGTATCTCATTCCAAGCAATTACTAACTCATTTCGAAGTTCTTTTAGAGTTTGAAGGAGATGCAGTAAATTAAGGAGTCTTCGGCTCATTATATTTCTTCGATGTAATACTGTGTGGTCATGTTGCCTCTAACGAAGATTAGAGGTGACCTAGAGCCATAAGAAATGGCACTCTATATCCCCAACAGTGCGATGAACGTGCCTTTCGACAAAAATTTGTGGATTTCTTCTTTCACCACGTCATCTTCTGACACTGACCCGCCATCATGTTTCCCTAAACAGAATCTAGATTCATCACTAAATACTATATCATTCCATTCCTGGTCTTATATCAATCGTTCTCTACATCACTCTAAACGATTTTCTCGATGCTCAGAGGTTAAAGAAAGGACCTAGTGCGGCCGGAATGAAAAAAGGCCCAAAGTGCGAATCTGGAGGTAAATTGTTCGCATTCCAATGGGTCTTTTTCGTACCACTGGTTTTCAATAGACCAGGTGGTGTAGAAACGATGTCTTAAAGCCAACAGACTCGCCGATCTGCACGCTCTATGGTTCTTCCACGTGGTACTGTACCTCTAGCTCTTCGTGTTTGACTTCGTGCTCTTGATCCCATGCCCGACAACATCTAAACTTCTGTGCACCCTGTCACTAATTTCTCGGAAAGAAAGTACAGCCTCTTTAAGTCTAACTATCCACCCTTTATCAAACTCAGAAAGTTGATGAAAATTTGCCCTAAACATAAAACAAAAAAGCTTAAAACCGCACTCAGTAAAATTATAATTGTTACTAAGGCAAAAATATTAAATTTCACCTTGTGCACCAATAAATAAACAAGTTGTATAAAAATGAAAAATTTATCTGATACAGCTGAATTTTTAATCGTTTCTTCTTTTCACCAAGATAAGCCTAAATATAAAATTTTATCAAAATAAAATGATTTATACCGGGTGTTTGGATTTCAATGTTACTTTATATATGTTTCTGGTTATATACGAAGAAAACTATTTCAGAAGAGGATTTTGAATTCCATAAGATTTAAGATACAATCGAACGCTTTGCTTTCCATGCAAATAGAACTAAATTGGGCACTTTTCTTTAGAGCTCTGCATATATGAATTTATAATTGACGTTATTAAAGTCATATTGATAATTTCTACAGTAATTTATGATCGTATATGTATCAATAATAACACTAAAAGACGGATGATACTTATCATAAGTAATAATTAGATCGCATTGGTTGTCAGCTAAGATAGCATAGCAAAGATCAAACCTTAAACCAAATGAATTAGTGACTGCGTTAAATTGACAATTTAATTCTCCGATACAATCTTGTTACTTGGTATAAGTCTGGCTTTATGGGTGTGACCTTTTTTGTCGTACGCATCTGGTGTAGACATTTTTATAAACAATTTTTTTCACTCTCTTATTTCGAATTCTTTCTTTTATCTTTTAAAGTTGGGACATCACTTTTCTTGAAAATAATATTTTTTGTTCCAATTGCAATCTTACCTTTTTAGTCTTTTGTATGCAGAATATTTGTTCAGTTATTTTGCTGTACGTGTTATAATTCAATTTATTCTCTAAAAACATTATCATCCTGTAAAGATTTCTGAATGAATTTTGTTAACTTATATTCCACTATAGTTACAGATCTAATTATTCAGATGTTTGGCGGTCATAAATTAACCAATAACAGTTAATTCTTCAATCGGTACGCGAAATTGGTCGTTTTCTAAAATGATTAATTCATTATAGCGTCGAACCGAATTTCAGTTCCGCTCCATCGCGTTAAAGGTCAAATTATCGACGTCGATTTCCCAGAATGGATTTTATTGACACCGATGTTTGGCGTTTACTGGCCAATAAACCAAAAATAAAAAACAGCCGACGTGTTTATTAGCATCTAGTAAGGAGTGTTTAAAACATTCTAAAAGCGTCGTTAACCCAGACCCAATTCCAAACAACTAAATTACTAGCAATTACATGTAAAACGATAAATTACCAGGCAGATCGATTGCCATCTTCCTGCCTGATACTCGTTCTCTAATTTATGTAAGTAGGTTCTTGAAAAAAGGAAAGATTTGAGTTCTGTCTTATTGAAAACAATGCGCAATATTTAACACCTGTTGGGTTTATCGGTAGCACTCTGAGTATGCTGGTAGCACGCAATTATTCAATAACAATTGAGTAATTCGAATTAAGTAACCGCCTACATCCTTTATGGTACGGGTCATTAAAATTACAAAAAAAAATGATATGCGTGTCTTATTAAGAAAAATCATAAAGAGTAAAGACTACTTTCTCCGTTTGTCTTTGGTAACTGTACAAAGACCGGTGTGGAGTAGTGTACGGCGTGAGGTCAAAAAACGGAACACACCGGAAGATGTGGCGCGTCCACACCCACGCTCCAAGATTACCAATTGAAACCCAAATCCGCCGTTTGCTGAAATCGAATGGTCACATTGGTCGCAGTCTCGTTCCCTTTTGAGGACAGTGCCGCTACTTGGCGTCGTGGACGGTCCGAAGACCAGGTAAGTCGGATTTGTGTTAGTTTCGAGTGAGTGTGTCGGAATGAAGAACCGGTGGTGTTTGATTGTGTTTGTGGTCGGAATTCGCTCCCTGGATTCCAGATACATTTTGCCGGAAGTTCCCGATGTCCTACATCCGCCAGTCCCTGATATAAGTAATTATTTATGTGATATATTCATTCTCATAAAGAGACAAAAGTGTGTCACCTCTTTGTCACCATTAGAAGAAAAATACGTTTCGATGTGTGCACGCGCCCCAACCTGATTATTTAAATTAATGCGTGTCCATTTTTATAACAAAACAAAGGTTGTTTCACGTATTATCAATACATGAATAAAATTGTAGCCGACCTACGGTCTATAACTGGAAGATTTTTTTATTTAAAAAGACTTTACCACATGCATAGATATTATTGTCACATTTCTGATTGATTTATAAACAGTTTTTCTACAGTAAGGTACAACGACAGTTCTGGATTAACATAATATGCTCCGAAGAAATGTAAACAATTCATATTTTATTACTATATACATTCATAATGCTTCAAAACTAAGATAGGTTTTAATGAAACATTAAATTAAAGTTTTTCTTGAATTTTTTGTAATATGTCGTTTGCCTTAAGTGAACAGTTAAAAGTTTTTCTATTCCTTAAAAAATACTGTTTTCCTTCAATACGTAAGTATTATCATATTTATATTTAACAGAATAAATGTTACACTGGAAGAATCTTTATTATTTATATATTTCAAATTAATTACTATTTATATCTATTTATTTTATTGAATTATCGGCTGAATAATTAGAAATTTTCAAAACAGTATTCAAATTTAGCTCCTAGACGTATTGATCGATTTCGCTTGATTCATTCAACATATCCTGTTATTTACATAAATGCCCAATGTCGACGCCGGCGTAATTGCCCACGCAGCAACGATCTTATCGAAGAACATGTATTTTAAATGTAGCATTGAATATACATTGCGTTTTTTCAACGCTGTTTAATGTCAATAATCGGATAGTGCCAATGTTATCGCGCCGGCACTGACATTGACATTAAGACTTTGATTACAATAATTGCTGAGCCTGGTTATTATTAGTTTCGAAATTATTTTTAACGTCTGATAAAGATTAAGTAACTTCATTAAGCATTTATATTAGTTGTGGATATAAAATTAGGTGCGTAGATAATAGTGATGAAATGTCCAAAAACAGATTAATTAAACAATTATTAATTTTAATTGATTATTAAATTAAGTAGCAACAGAAAATTATTCTCAAATTCTACAAAATTTAAAGGAGTAGGATGCTTTTTATTTAACTTTTCGAAAATATAAAGATCTCCTAAACGAAGAAGCTTTGCACATTTACATTAAAGTATACAAACTCCAGCCTTATTAGAAATTAGTTCAGTACACGGATTCTTAAAGTAGTAACCTGTGAATCCCATTTTGTTACGTGGCTTTTTTAAATAAAATAAATATGAAAGGAAATGGTATGGCTTAAAATGAAAATGAAGATCTCCTGAATACTCCTGAAGAAGTTTTGCACATTTACATTAAAGTATACAATACAGCCTTGTTAGAAATTAGTTCTGTACGCGGATTCTTAAAGGAAGTAAAGTAACTTTTGAATCCCCTTTTGTCTCGGCTTTTATTTTGGATAAAATAAATTATGAAAAGAAATGATATTGTTTAAAATGAAAATTCAAGAGTATTATTTCCAACGATCTTTCACGAAAGATTTTTATTCAGGTTTATTGTTTGATTAGTTTAAATATCTGGTCTCTCTTGATGTAAACTTTGTTAATCTAAATTTGTTGACTGTAACAACTGTAATGAGACCTAGCAGCAAGATCATATTTTTAAAATTTGTAAAAAGTTACTTGATGCGAAACAGGAATATCTTACTTTCTTATATTTATTGGTAACCTAGTATAACAACTTCTTATGATACAGATTTAGAGTTTAGAGTTATACATAATTTTATTTTCTGAACGTGGTTTGCAAAGAGATCATTAGTAAGTCGTTCACTTCTAGATAGTAGTTTGCAGAAATTTTTAAAATTAAGAAGCGACTTCGATTCGATCTTTCATAGCAGAATTAGTATTTTGTTTCTTAAACTATCTGAGAACGCATATTTTGTTAACAACTTAAATGTCAGATTTTACTCTAATAAATTATGTATTGCCCTAACGTATAAATTATAACTCCCGTAGTGTACTCTTGACCTAAGCTAATATATTATTCTTTTCGCCTGTCCCAATTAATTTCATTATCCTAGCGTATTCTTGGACAAAAATTTTAATATTTCGTTAGTTACTTTTTTGTTAGTTTTTAGATACTTTATAATATTTTCTATAAGTATACGACACTTGTAAATCCTGAGTGCTGCAAAAAATTTTAAAATCCTATATTTCGTTCAAGAGTTATAAGAAATGAAAATCGATTTTTCGTTTTTAACTTCTACAATAAGTATTACAACATTTGTAAGCCATGGGAACAAGAATTTTTAAAATCCGACCTTATATCAAACAGTTATGTTCAAAAAATAGAAAAACAAATGAATATCGAATTTTCAACGTTTACAATAAGTATGCGAAATTTGTGAAATATCAGTGCAAACATTTTTAAAATTTGATCTTTCGTTCTAGAGTTATGGCCAAAAAACGAAAAACAAATGAAAATCGAATTATCTTTTTCAACATTTAAAATAAGTATTCGACATTTGTGAACCATGAGTGCAAGCATTAAAATTTTTCGTTCTAGAGTTATGCCCAAAAAACTAAAAACAAATGAAAATCGAATTTTCTTTTTTTACGTTTAGGTACAATAAGTATATAACATTTGTGAAATATCAGTGCAAGAATTTTTAAAATCCTATCTTTCGTTCTAAAGTTATGGCCAAAAATCGAAAAACAACTAAACATCGAATTTTCGTTTTCAACGTTTTTAATAAGTATGCGATATTTGCGAACTATCAGTGCAAGAATTTTTAAAATTCGATCATTATTTCTAGAGTTATGGCCAAAAATCGAAAAACAAATGAAAATCGAATATTAGTTCTCAACGTTTTCAATAAGTATGCGACAATTGTGAACTATCAGTGCAAGAATTTTTAAAATTCGACCTTTCGTTCCAAAGTTATGGCCAAAAAACGAATAACAAATGAAAACCGAATTTTTATTTTCAACGTTTTCAATAAGTATGCGACATTTGTGAACTATCAGTGCAAGACTTTTTTAAATTCGATCTTTCGTTCCAAAGTTATGGCCAAAAAACGAAAAACAAATGAAAATCGAAGTTTTGGTTTTCAACATTTACAATAAGTATGCGACATTTGTGAACCATCAGTGTAAGAATTTTTAAAATTTGATCTTTCGTTCAAGAGTTATAACCAATAAAGGAAAAACAAATGAAAATCGAATTTTTGTTTTTAACTTCTACAATAAATATACAACATTTGAAAGCGCTGGGTGCAAGAATTTTTAAAATCCTGCCTTACCTCTAAAAGTTATGTTCAAAAAAAAAAGAAAAAAAAATGAATATCGAATTGTCTTTTTCAACGTTTTCAATAAGTATGCGACATTTGTGAACTATCAGTGCAAGAATTTTTAAAATTCGATCCTTTGTTCTAGATTTATCGCCAAAAAACGAAAAACAAATGAAAATCTAATTTTCGTTTTTAACGTTTTCAATAAGCATGCGACATTTGTGAATCAGCACTGCAAGAATTTTTAAAATTCGATCTTTTGTTCCAGAGTTATGAACAAAAAACGAAAAACAAAATGAAAATCGAATTTTCTTTTTCGACGTTTTCAATAAGAATGCGACATTTGTGAACTATCAGTGCAAGAATTTTTAAAATTCAATCTTTCGTTCTAGAGTTATGGCCAAAAAACTAAAAACAAATGAAAATCGAATTTTCGTTTTTAACGTTTTCAATAAATATGAGACATTTGTGAAATATCAATGCAAAGATTTTTAAAATTTGATCTTTCGTTCAAGAGTTATAACCAATAAAGGAAAAACAAATGAAAATCGAATTTTTGTTTTTAACTTCTACAATAAATATACAACATTTGAAAGCGCTGGGTGCAAGAATTTTTAAAATCCTATCTTACGTCTAAAAGTTATGTTAAAAAAAGAAAAACAAATGAATATCGAATTTTCTTTTTCAACGTTTTCAATAAGTATGCGATATTTGTGAACTATCAATACATTAATTTTAAAAAATCTATCTTTCGTTCTAGAGTTATTGCCAAAAAACGAAAAACAAATGAAAATCGAATTTTCGTTTTCAACGTTTACAATAAGTGTGCGACATTTGTGAACTATCAGTACAAGAAATTTTAAAATTCGATCTTTCGTTCGGAAGTTATAACCAATAAAGGAAAAACAAATGAAAATCGAATTTTCGTTTTTAACTTCTACAATAAATATACAACATTTGAAAGCGCTGGGTGCAAGAATTTTTAAAATCCTGCCTTACGTCTAAAAGTTATGTTCAAAAAGAGGAAAACAAATGAATATCGAATTTTCGTTTTCAACGTTTTCAATAAGTATGCAACATTTGTGAACTATCAGTGCAAGAATTTTTAAAATTCTATCTTTCGTTCTAGAGTTATGGCCAAAAAACGAAAAACAAATGAAAATCGAATTTTCGTTTTTAACGTTTTCAATAAATATGCGACATTTGTGAAACATCAATGCAAAGATTTTTAAAATTTGATCTTTCGTTCAAGAGTTATAAGCAATAAAGGAAAAACAAATGAAAATCGAATTTTTGTTTTTAACTTCTACAATAAATATACATTTGAAAGCGCTGGGTGCAAGAATTTTTAAAATCCTGCCTTACGTCTAAAAGTTATGTTCAAAAAAAAGGAAAACAAATGAATATCGAATTTTCGTTTTCAACGTTTTCAATAAGTATGCAGCATTTGTGAACTATCAGTGCAAGAATTTTTAAAATTCTATCTTTCGTTCTAGAGTTATGGCCAAAAAACGAAAAACAAATGAAAATCGAATTTTCGTTTTTAACGTTTTCAATATATATGCGACATTTGTGAAATATCAATGCAAAGATTTTTAAAATTTGATCTTTCGTTCAAGAGTTATAACCAATAAAGGAAAAACAAATCAAAATCGGTTTTTCGTTTTTAACTTCTACAATAAATATACAACATTTGAAAGCGCTGGGTGCAAGAATTTTTAAAATTCGACCTTTTGTTTTAGATTTATGGTCAAAAAAACGAAAAACAAATGAAAATCGAATTTTCTTTTTCAACGTTTACAATAAGTATGCAACATTCGTGAACCATAAGTGCAAGAATTTTTTAAATTCGATCGTTTCTTCTAGAGTTATGGCCTAAAAATGGAAAACAAATGAAAATCGAATTTTCGTTTTCAACGTTTTCTGTAAGTATGCGACATTTGTGAACTAAGAGTGCAAGAATTGTTAAAATTCGATCATTCGTTTAAGAGTAATGATCAAAAAAAAGGAAAATCTGATTGAGCGATGACAATTGAAAAACGAACTGAGCTGTCAAGTTGCCTATTTCGTTTAAACAAAATGTTTTAATTTTTCATTAGTTTTTACATTTTTCTGAGGTTTTTTGGTTTTTTGTTTGTTACCATTGAAATCAAGGACTAAAACTTTTGCTTTTAACACAAAAACGGCCACTGTTATCAAATTTTTTAAAGAGTGATAAAAGGTTCTAAAATAAATTTTCTAATAAATTGTTGCAGAATAAATGTAGATTTGTGAGCAAACAAAAATGTTCTGAGTAAACAAATTCTACCCTAGCTTCCGGAGGATGTACCACTATTGGCAACAAGAAATGCAATGTGGTTTATGAACGATGGTGCATTTTAGCCTGGTTTCTCATGAGTTTTTAACAGTAATTTACGGAAATCACTGGATTGATTGAGGTGGACCTCACTCATGGCCTACTCGATCCTCGGACCTAAACCCCTAAATTATTTCCTATGGGCTATTTAAAGTCACTAGTTTACACTACTACAATGGAAAATGTGGAAGTCTTGCGAAATCAGATAATTTCCGGGTGTTATAGAATAAGAAACTAAACTATCTTATTAAAGCAATTAGATAAAAATACATTTAAATGAAACGATTGAAGAATACAGAAAAACATATTTTACTACTGATAAAAACACCTATTTTTTCAATATTACAAATTCTGTTTCATCAAAATTTACATTAATTTATATGAATAAAATAAATTAAAAAAAAACATTTCTAAGATTACGTAAAAACAAATACATATCGAGGGTTGTAATATTTTGAAGTCGACCCATTTAGATGTTATCCGTGCGTTCTACATTAGATCGTGTAGCCAAATTATATACACGTCTAGATTCATACAATTAACCCAAAACTAAACCACATTTCTGTGTCAGGCTCTTTTGCATTCAATTCGCGACCTATATAATTTTAGTTTGATCGATAATAGATTATGGACTGACGAACTCAACCCAGTTTCCTAAAATAGTGCAAAACAAGACTCATTTTTTCTCGTTTAGTTACAAAATTTTTCTTGTTTAGTTAAAAATGCCGATAACTCCACCATCGAGGAAGTTGACGAATTGGATCCAGAGGTGACACCTGGGTTGTTCCAAGGCGACATGGCTATGACCAACGAAATCTACAACTACTGGAGGGTGGGACTCAAGTGGGACGTGTTCCCTGATAAATTGTGGAAGAATGGAGTCGTTCCTTATGTGATTAGTCCTCTTTATGGTAAATTTAATCAGCCATAATTATTAAATTATCTATTCTATTTACAAAAATTAACCTATTCAAATACATAGTTACATGAACTAATATTTACAGAATTATTGATTGAAGTCATTAATTATTAAAAATTAAAATAAATCTAAAATTGTCAATAGTTTCTTATTACTTATTATAAAACCAGCCTTACACTAAAAATTGCAGTAAGGTTAAAAATGAAATAAAATTAATAAATATGTATTATTAAAACGAACCTCATTGTTTTATTATTTTTTAATTTAACTTGTATGAAGCATTTATCAGGCTTTCATATTTAAATAATAACTTTTTTTTTCATGTAAATCAATAATTCAAATATTATTTCTTATAATTATATTTTTGCGTTCTAAAAATTAGCTCTGCATAAAATTAAAACGCGATGCCTATCTCTCATTAATATTAATCACCAGGAAGGTCACGACCGTTGCTAATCCATATTTTAAACACAGAATAAAACACTTACTCTGCATTTCGTGGTAAAAACAAATATTTTATTTATCCATTAATAACATAATTGCATGTAAAATATGTGATTTATGCTGAAATTTCAATTACTTACTATGCCACATTTCTACGACCTTTTCGGATCTGATAAACAATATATATTATTATGTAATTCATATATTTTCATGACATTTCTGTATGTATTTTAGAACCTTCGGATAAAGTGACAATACAAAAGGCGATCCGCACCCTCAACTTCATGACGTGCGTGCGTTTCGTCCCCTGGAACGGCAAATCGAAGGACTACTTGCTCATCTGGCCTATCCAGTACCCGAGAGGGTGTTGGTCATTCGTGGGCAAGTTCGGGGGCGCGCAAATAGTCAGTTTGCAACCACCAGACGACAGTGGGTCGAACTGTCTGGGTCACGAGGGAAGGGCAATACACGAATTAATGCACGCCCTCGGCGTCTTCCACGAACAGTCTAGGTGGGATCGGGATAAGTTCGTTAAGATTCACACGGAGAATATTATTTCTAGTAAGTTTATGAGCACCTATAAATAAAAACTACAGGTAACGAAAGTGAAGGGGTCAGAAATCTGATGGAATATCGGTACCATTCACCATTAGGATATAATTAATGAGGCTTTAGAAAGACAGAGACAATCCTTAAAAGTAACACGCTCATTTTTATACATAAAATTTCAAAAATAACTTTGCTAATGGATGTGCTACTACTGTGAGGAATAATTGTACAAACATTATAACAAAATTAAAACATACCAAAACTGGCACCCAACGTAGGGCTATGAATTAAACTGAGTAGTCTGAAATTATTTAAACACATACATTACAGAACACCAGAGACCACCCTACCATTATTCTGATAAAAAACAAATACATATAATAATTGGTTTTGACCATTTTTGCCCTTATCCATTTCATAACGACATCTTTAGCTAATTGAAAATACATTTTATATTGAAGCAATTGTAGAGCTTAAAATTTTAATTGCTAATAAAAAAAACTATATTTAAGAACGAAACCAATCGATTTAATTTTTCTTTCAGAGTACAAATCAAATTTCGATAAACAGAGCTTGGAAAACACCACTTACAGCTTTGAATACGACTACGATTCAATAATGCACTACGGTAGGTATTATTTTAGCAAGGCGCGGGGAAAGGCCACGATCACTGCCAAAATGCCATTAGTCAAACAGCTGGGGCAGCGTAAAGCCATGTCAAAAGGAGACTGCCTAAAATTGAACGACTTGTACGGATGCTTAGACAATCCTAAAATCAGTAAAAAGTATTATAATATATGCCAGTTTATGGGACTTTAAATAAATCGTTTCTTTTTAAGTTTTTAATTTCGCTTTATTATTCAAATTAAGTCCGGATCGGCTTCCTGTTCCTTCGAAGGTAGGTCGGTGATGGGGTCGAATTCGCTGTCGAAGATGTTTCTCGGGACGTAGTCGACTTGTGCGGGCCATGCTAAATCTAAAATATTTTGTTTATATTATTATAACCTACTTTATTATGGGTTCAACAAAGATCTATCTAAATTAGTTACATCTTAAATAAATGCATAGTTATGCATATTAAGGTAAAAGTAAAATTTTAATTAAATAACCAAATATTATACATACCTTCATACTTTTGAACAATAGGAATAGACCCAAAGGCATCAGCGTATTCCCTCAAATCCCTAATGTACTGACTTTCTAACAAGAACTCCAAAAGGTTATACTCGGGGAGGGCATCATTCGGACGCCCAATTTCTTCAAAACTCGCAATTGTCGACTTAACCCTTCCGACAGATCGAATAATTGACATTCGCGGATTATCAAGCTCAGAATAGTCGGATTGCTATACGACATCTTTAGTTATTTAAAGACTGAGAATATTTCCACTACTTACCGTGCTCTTGTTATCACTAGGTATTCGTAAAGAAATTCCTAATTTATATAATTTGTTTATGCAAATCACCACCTTCGCAGTGGTATTCGGTAAGTCGGTGGTAATGTCAATTTTTTCAAGTAGCGTCGGTGGTTTGGCTGTTAATTCTGTCCAGATATTTAAAAATCTCTAAAAATTAATAAAAGTGATCATTTTTAAATGTAATGTAAAGATTAAGAGACTATACATCATTATTTATTCAACAGTAAAGTATAGTATATAATTTCAACCAACAATTAGGTGTAGGTACAATAATCTAATACTTACTTGATTAATATGATGGTATGCTACAAGTAATTTAGTTTTCTCTATGTTATCAGATATATCTGGTGAATTAAAAATCAAATCCAGGTGCTTTTTTAGAGAAATTTCTGATCCCTAAAACTGCATATATTAGATAAGAACTTTAGTCTGATATCTTAAAGTAACCTCGATGACGTGACAAAAATATCTCGGATAGTATAAAAAGTATCCTGTTAGGTACTCGTCACAATATTCAGCGTTCACGCTGTCGACAACTCTTTTAAAATAGAAGCTGACGTTATTCGTTATACCAGGACTAAACGTGTGTCTACCAATGTATATCAACCGATGGATGAAGATATTCTGAAATTAACATTATTTTATATAGTTCGAATCTACTCATATGTATACTTTTATTGAAAATAAGTGAGAAATTAAGAAATTCTCATATGGCAAGGGTATAAAATGAATGTCGATTTGGTATTTTGATAAGTTGCAAAACTTACCCGAGAAGCCAATAGCATATTTTCTTTAAGAACATCTAATAAATTTTTTCTCTTGGGTTCGACAGGGACAATAACTGGCTTGCGTTTCTTAACCTTCTTGGAAACTTGTGTCGAAGCCATTACTATAATGACAAAACGACTCCATGGAAACTAAACATATCTGTCTAGATCATTGCGAAATATGTATTTTGAACGTAATTTCTATATCCATTTTAAGGTCTCTTCAACTATGTTTAGAAGAAAAATGTCTGCTGTCCGTAAGCCCTATGTATCAAAAAACAATGTTGGGCTATAACTTTAAAAGGTTTATTCTTTGTCAAAAAACCAATTTTGTATTATCCATTATGTCCAGTGACGTCACTTGTCAATGAAATTTAAGGATCTATGAACAGAGACAGCTCTGGCTCCGAAGCAAGGTAAGCAACGGGGTTCCTACCGACCTACATATTATTCTTCTGCAACGTTTTATATGATTCTACAATCCTGCAAGTTTGTGGAGTGTTAAATCTTCCAAACTAAAAGAGGGTATGGTTTTTTCGAAGTTCAAATCCATTTACCGGAAGTAGATATTTATCCAAGGCGCTATTGTTTTTTTAATTCTTCTTTCAAAATATAGAATACCCTACATTTTATAAGCAAACGTAATATTAGCTGGGTATAAATAAAGTAAAAATGTTAAAATTAAGACTATTAGAATTACATAATATTTATATAACAAATAGATTTAGAGAATAACAAATTGAATAGTTAATTGTTAATTGAACATATATATTGATAATCTCGATGACTATTTATAGAAGTTGTTCATTTGAAATATGTTATTAATTAACAAATAAAATAACATTTAAGTAATGTAATTTGTAGGTAAAACAGTTCGGTGTTATTGTAATGTTTCCATTCCATATGATCTCTATGATAATCTTTCAGATGTTAGCCAATAATTGCTTTATTTTTCAAATTTAATTCAATTGCAAATCGTCAAAATATGTAGAAATATATTTTCTATTATAGTATTATTATTTTGCATTATTTTAAATTTTTGACATTATTTGGCAAAATAAATGAATACATGTATATTAGGTTGTATAACTTAACATTAATATAAAGAAATTTTATAAAGAGAAATTTACTTCTAATCATACATGGATAGTTTATTATTAAACAAATAAAACTATATACTTGTTTTTAAATATAATAAAAGATTAACACTTTTTGTATTGTAAAAGTATTAAAAAATAATAATTTTCGTATATTCTTAATAAAAATAAAGTAAATAGTTTTTTCAGTATTATATACGTTAATTTTTACATGCAATCACTAGAATTGTGCAAAAGAAAATAGTGAAAGTAATTTCGAAATTTAGGTCAACATCGGCGCCATTTCATTTACGTCATCGGACTTCCGTTTTACCCCCACCATGTCCTTAGGTTTGTATCGATTGTTGCCGGTTCCAACTGACGTCCATCTTTGTTTCTTTTACTTTCAACAACAAAGTGTCTTTAAATTGTGCCCCTTTTACCGGCATCGGCGGTGTTTTTTCGTGTTGCCCTTGTAACCAAACACCGCAACCATTTTAAACGGTGGGAACTATTCCAGGATCGTCTAGTGAATATTGGGTTTGTTTAACCCATATAACTGTGTAAATGCGGGGGCGTTCAGGACGGCGGTAAATATTAATTTTTAATATTTACACATATTAAATTAACCAAATCAATGAATTTCAATAGGTTATTAGATCAATTTCATATTTGTTTTTTATGTGCTCTATAAATTTGCTATACATTTCCCTAATAAGACTTTTAATTTGATTTGAGATGAATGTATCAATATTTTAATTAATCCCTGTCCTCTTTAAACTAACTTTTTAATGTTTAATTGCAAAACTTATTACATAAATAAAATTCAGTATATAAATTAAACAAACACTGTTTGTTTTCATATATTAAACTATACCTTTTATGTTATTATAAATATGACAATTATTATAACTTTTTTTATAGTTCAAGGAGTAGAGATAGAAGGCGATCAAGGAGCAGGGATCGAAATTATGGTGGAGGTGGTGGCCGCAGGAACGCAGCCGGGGCAGGCTTGCGAAAACCCCGCTGGGACCTGAACCGTCTGGAACCTTTCAAAAAAGATTTCTACGTGCCACACCCCAGGGTGATACAGCGGTCACCGTACGAGGTAGAGGAATGGCGACGAACAAAGGAGATATCCTTGAAGGGCAAGCAGATTCCAGAGCCAGTCATGAGTTTCGAAGAAGCTGGCTTCCCTGATTACGTGATGACTGAAATCAGAAAGATGGGTTTTAAACTACCGACTCCAATTCAAGCCCAGGGATGGCCAATCGCTCTCTCTGGACGTGATATGGTGGGAATAGCTTCAACGGGCTCTGGAAAAACTCTTTCATACATCCTACCAGCTATTGTGCACATTAACAATCAAACTCGTTTGATGCGCGGGGACGGTCCAATTGTGCTAGTTTTAGCCCCAACTAGAGAATTAGCGCAGCAGATACAACAAGTAGCCGGAGATTTCGGACAAACATCTCGGATAAGAAACACTTGTGTGTTTGGAGGTGCTCCTAAAACCCCACAAGCTAACGATCTTTCAGATGGTGTGGAGGTTGTAATTGCCACACCTGGTAGACTTATAGATTTTCTAGAAAGTAACCGCACTAATCTTAGAAGATGTACATATTTAGTATTAGACGAAGCGGATAGGATGTTAGACATGGGCTTTGAGCCTCAAATACGTAAGATAATCGAACAAATTCGTCCAGACAGGCAGACCCTTATGTGGTCAGCCACGTGGCCTAAAGAGGTACAAGCCTTGGCTACAGAGTTTTTAAAAGATTACGTTCAGATCAATGTTGGATCTCTGCAGTTATCAGCTAATCATAATATTTTACAAATAATTGACGTGTGCCAAGAGTACGAGAAAGAGACCAAACTAAGCACTCTGTTAAAAGAAATTATGGCAGAGAAAGAGAATAAGACTATTATATTTATAGAGACTAAAAGAAGAGTGGACGATATTACAAGAAAGATGAAGAGAGATGGGTAATTGAATTTATTTTGGATAATTTAAAATATTTCTTTCATTTTGCTCTGGTTTCTAGCTGGCCAGCTGTTTGTATCCATGGCGATAAATCTCAACAAGAACGAGATTGGGTGTTACAAGGTAAGAATTACTTGATAGTTTCTGTAGACTGCTTACATTGGGGCTTTAAAATTTTATAATCAAAATTTAATACAATAATAATAATATTAACCACAATTTCATAAACTGAAATAAAAATGCCGAAATATATGGCAAAATAAAATAAAATCACCATCATGTTTGTTATGGATAAATGCAGAAGATTCTGGACGAGAGTGGAAAATCATCATAGCTGAACTCAGTACATTTCATGTGCAATTAAAATTGGTTTGAAGTTATGTATGTATATAAATATTTAGACCATTTTTGTTTGCACATTGACTAAAGATAATAATCATTATATAATGAATTGTCTTCAATTTCGTTTTTTTTTAATAAAATTAAATAGAACTTCCTATTTCCAAAATGTTATTCATTATGAAATTTTCCAACACATTTGTTTTTGACACATACCAGAGAAGTATCATTAATCTAAATAAATAAATATTTATTTGTAAAGCAGTAAGTGACAGACAAAAACTTTAAAAATCATTAATTTATTTTCCAATATAATGTAAATATAAAGCATACTTACAATAATAAAGTTCAAAGAAATACTCGAAATAAAATCTAATCCTTGAATTTCCCTTATAAACATATTATTTTAATATATAACTTTAAAACTATAAAAAATTGGGATTTTAGGAACATAATGGTAAAACAAAGTTTTACTTTTTCATATTCAAAATGTAACACAAAGCAAACACCATAATTTAATATAATAATAATATCTATATTTAACTAACTATCCTTTTAAATTATATATGTGCACTCTTAATTGAAATTAATTATCTTGCTTTCTTATGCAGACTTTAGATCGGGAAAAGCGCCAATACTAGTAGCAACAGATGTAGCTGCCCGTGGTTTAGGTAAGTGGAGTAGCCCAGCATGACAGTTGATCTGATCATTGTTTATGATTTTTTCTTTTTTTTTTTGTTAATGCAGGCTAATTATTATAATGCAACGTTTTTCTTTTACCTCCCTTTATGATTTCATTTTAAAAATTAGCCTCTGCATGTTATGACACAGATAGAAACATTTAAAAAGATTGCCGTGTTTAGAGTTTTTCTTTTCTTAATAGTTTTTGCGTGACCGCGGAGTACAAATGATCTTTTTATGTTTCTACTGCTGTAGAATGAAAGGAGCAAAGGCGTGTTGTAATAAAGTGGGCACTACTCTCTTTTCAGAGGCACAAGCGAGCTAATGACATGTGTCATTGTGGTTGTGCCTCTCTCTGGTGGACGACTGCCCATGCGTGGGACTGCCGGCTATACCTTGCTGGAGGCAGCTACCTCAGCCCGTGCGGACTGGCGGGGATGCTCTGTCTCTCACTGGCGCCGGGGTCTCACTACCCACGCCACCCTAACTGACGATGCACCCCAAAGGTGGTATGCATCATCTATACAAAAACTGTACTGTACACACTTTTATCAAATTTGGTTTTTTTTCTCATAGGTAGGCTATATTTGTGTTTTTATTTATTTATTTTTTTTATTCATTTTTATTTTATATTACCTTATTTATACAACATGTACTGTAATTTATAACAATTTCTCTTTCCGATTTACAGGCTATATATTTCATATCAAATTACTAATTACTTTGCAATGAAATTAAAAGAACATCCAAAGAGTACATTTAAGTTTTCACTCATTGTAATCTTAAATGTAATTTTTGATGTTACATATTTATTGCAATCACATGTACCAATGTATTCAAAATTCCTGTAACTGCCTCTGCATTTTCAAAATGAAAATAAATTTAATTTGAGTGTAAGTAAGGTAAGGTTTGGATAAAATTAATTGAAAATGGAGGTATAATTCTTATCCGAGCTCATGTCCAACACATACTAAAACATCTGAACTATTGCAGATGTTGAAGATGTAAAGTTTGTAATCAATTTCGATTATCCTTCAAATTCGGAAGACTATGTGCACAGAATTGGCCGCACCGGTCGTTCTTCGCGCACAGGGACTGCATACACATTCTTTACTCCCAGTAATGCCAACAAAGCAGCGGACCTAGTCGCGGTACTAAAAGAGGCCAAACAGGTGATCAACCCTAAACTCCAAGAGATGGCTGAGAATAGGGGCTGGGGAAATTCAAATGCAAATGGTAGAGGTAATAAATTTTTTTGTTTGTTGTGTGTTAATATAGCTTTATTAAAAATATTGAAAAAAGTATATCCATATGTAATAAATGAATTAAAGATATGTCACATGTAGCAACTTTGACTAAGGTTGGTTTTGGTTTTAAATATTATATGGTGCTGATTTTATTTGAAATGTAAACAATTAAGGAAAACAAAAATTATTCTTGTTTAAAGGTAATGAATGCTACATTCTTGATGGAATCGGATTTAAAAATTTGATGAAGAAAAGCATTTGTCATGTTCCAAATTTTTATAAAAAAATATGAACATAACATTTGCTTCTTCTTGTTTATTGCATCATAAATTTATAAGGCATTGTGGGTACCCCAAATGAACTAATTATTGTATTCTTGAATCTAGGACGTAACAGATGGGGAAGAGGACGTGGAGGGCAATCACAAAGATCAATATCTCGATCGCGATCTAGATCTCCAAGGAGGAATACCAGGAGAGAAAGAAGCCGGTCACCAAAAAGAACACGTAGGCGAAGATCAAGATCAGGAAGCAGCAGAGACAGGAGCGCGTCTATTGGAAGATCAAGCAAACCAGCCACTAACAATTGCATAAGGCCACCTCCAAAAGAGAGACCGCCACCACTTCAGCCACCTCCAATTCCGACATCCCAACCACCACCTCCTCCTCAACAGCCACCACTTCCTCCACCACAACAGCAGCAACAACAGCCACCACCTCCTCCTCCTCCACAGCCTCTTTTAGCTTATCATCAAACCCTCCCACCCCCATATGGAGCCTTTCAAATGGCAAATGGAGCAGTATTTTACGCGCACGGCCCCCCTCCGACACAGGGCACGTATTTCCCTCCACCGGGAGGATTCCCGTACGCCCCTCCACCTCCAGCGCCCCGCTAGACTGTATGTTTTCGTTACTAGGGCTAGTTTGCAATACGAAGTTTATTACGTTGTTATAACACTAAGTATTAAGTAGTCTAAGATTTAATTTCCTTTAAAAACCACTGTATTATTTTACATCATTCTCATTCTCACCTGTATATACTTAGATCTGTACATGAACTAAACTAAATTATTTATATGAAGCAATAATTCAAAACTTGATTTAATCAAATTACAGCGGAATGTCGTCTTACCTTTAGTACAAATGTTGACGTCTGTTGTTATATGTATATTTCGTTTTCAGAATGTTTTTAAGTGCTACAGGGGTTTAAAATTGCCAAGAAAGTAAAAAAAATGTATTATTTAGTTAGGTAAAATGTACATTAATTTAGGAAATGTATTCTCATATGGTTTTAAACTTTTAAAAATGATTTTATTCTCATATTAGTATTTAATTTCTTACTAATAAATCTGTAAATATATTTATGATGTTTTTATTTATGCTTGCCCTAATGGAAGCCTTTTGTGTATGTAGTTATAGATAAATTAAAAAGAAAAACATGTTCTGTAATAAATTGATTTTCAAAGTAAATTTATATATAGTTTAATATTGTTTTGTTTTTCTTCCTAATATTAAATAATAAGTGGATCAGTTTTTTATATTCATTTTACTCCTCCTTTAATGAACCCATTCCAATTTACTTATATTTTCATATTTCAATTCATTATACTGCTATCAAAAGTTAATTACATTTCAAAATATGTAGCAAGGTATTATATTTTTTTTTAATTCCAAAAATATAGTAGTAAAACAAAGTTATCATGTTTTAATTACATTTCATTCAAGATGTACCATGAAGTAAATAATTCTACGATCAAATATTTATTAACTTCATATTATTAAATATCCAAATAATTATTTAGGTTATGAAATTATTTTGATAGTTCACTTTGTATGATTTGCTATTTCAATTAATGTATACATATCCATCTGTGTCTTAAAACAAATATACTTTCAGTATGTATTTACTTTATTTTTTAAACCTAAAAAGAAAATATTTGTCATACTTTTGTTCAAAAATCCTTCACCTTCATTTACAAGTTTCCTATTTATTTTTAATTGTTTTTCTGCAATTCTTAATCTGCCTTGCTTCATACCCTTTATAAATTTTCCCTAGTTCTTCATTTTTTATGTGGTTAGATTCCTATAATTATAATAAAATTATTCTTAATGTTGTCCTGATTTCATTATTTGCTTTAACATATTGTTTCTTAGATTGTTATTTACGTCTTCTGTTTTATTTTGTTTGTCATTCAACATGTATTTTTACGTTAATTATTATATATTTTTGAATAATGTAACATATTTTGCAATTATTTGTAACATATGTAATTTTTATGTTGTTAGATGAGCTACAAATAAATTGCTTGCTAATTTGAAGCACTGATAATTAACGTAATTATTATTAATACTTAAATGTAAGTTTTGCAATACGAGCTTGGAAATATGCAATAGATTCATTGATTATTTAAATAAGGACAAGCTGTAACGATCGAACCAGCAATATTGATTGCTTCACATTGATTTAAATTTCCCGCGATTTAATAAAATGTAAACATTTTTTTACTGATGTAAAACTACACAATAATGTTATAGGTCCTCGTTGGAACCCATGTCCGTATAAAAGGTCCACAAATTAGTTACGTGGGTGGATATTAAACAGTTAAAATGGTAAATCCATAATGGTCTAGTGGAAAAGGGAAATTGCGCGCGCACCAACTGTCTCTCATTTGATTGGCACCCAATGTCCGCTCTGCGCATGACAACAGTAAGCCATTATCGTTTTGTTCGCCGGTCGGGTTGGATAGAAGGTACGTGGACCACAATTTTTCACAAATTACACCTTAAAACGCAATTAGAAACTTTTAAAAACGCCACAATCCATTTCCCCCGAGCACGAGCCACCTAATCCCCATAATTTCAAAGCGTTTCACACAGCTGGACGTGTATTATATGTCTGCTTCTTCCTTTGCAGATTTAATAATTGGAAGCCATTGACAAGTATTCGGTGACATAATTCGCTGCAAAATGCAGTATCATAATGGATATCAAAACAACAATACGTAAGTTTTGCACCCCCTTTTCTTCACGACACACGCCCGCTAACCGTATGTGCCCCCATTGTAACCTTAAGCCACATACACCGTTTCCTAATTGGAGAGTGGAGAGAGAGGTCAAACCATTGTTAACGCTATTTTCACATTTACTAAAAAAAACTTGTCAATTTGTGCACTAACATTCAGACATCCCATATATCAAGAAATAGCCCTGTTGTGCAATAGGGTTTTTCTGGAAATATGGATTCCATTCCCTATCTGTGAGCCATTATTACTTTTATCTGCATCTGATGAAATTTCAGGAAACTAAAAGCTATCTGTACAAATATTTTAATTATATACCTTGTTTAAGTAAAAATTACATCCTCAATAAATATTAATTGAAATAAAGGTAATAAAATATTGCCAGATGATGTTCAATTAGACTATTTTAATAAATTATACATTAGTTAACTCTGTACTAAACTCTACTTTCACAATTGATGCTAATGCAATAATAATTTAGAACAATGGTTGCAGGTCAACAACATCGCATGAATAAATTGTTCTATATTATTCTCATGATTTTAACTTTAATCTAAAACTGATACTGTTTCCAGAATATGGAAAAAATATATAAATAAATAAAACACTCATTTAGAATTTGTATTGTGATAGCTTTACCATAAAAAATTAAAAATTATTAATCAATCATTAAAAGTATGTTGAAATATTACTCAACATGTATGTCTTTGAATTTTACATAATCTTGATTTATTAAGGTGGCTTACATGGGAGTGGTTTATTCATATGATTTTGTCAACAGCTTCATGTCCAAGTATTATTGTGTGATTGTCAGTAACTAACTACATTATTCATGTGTAAGAAGTTGACAGCATTTAGCCATTGTATTGTGGGTATTTTTTCCCATGCATTTATGTAGTTCCATTATATCTAATTAATAATAAGTGGTTGATTTTCAAAATTTTTATATAACTCACTACAATTTAATTTGCCACACTTGCTTCTACAGGTGAAGTATATACATTAAAATTACATAATTAAAACACTTTAACTTTGTTTTACCACAAAAAATATTTATTGCTGTGACTATAGTTTCGAACATTCACTGTTCATTATCAAACATAAAGTGAATGTTCGAAACTATAGTCACAGCAATAAATATTTTTTGTGGTAAAACAAAGTTAAAGTGTTTTAATTATCTTATTAAAATGTACCACCAAGTTAACGCCGACAACATTCAAGAATTAATTAAAATTACATTTTATTTCCTACATACTATGGTGGTTTTTTTGGTGTGAGTGGAGAGGGTATAGGGATTGCGCAGTTGTCACGGGGATGAACATTCCTAAAAGAGGCGAGTTGGATGAATCTTGTTTTCCAATGGAAGCATGCAAATTTTTAAAAATAAAACAGATAATTTATTAAACGATTGTTAAGATTTGTCCAACTCACCTCTTGGTCATCCCGGTGACAACTGCGTAAGCCCCGCACCCTCTCCACTCACACCAACAAAAACCAGCCAACCTAGTATTTAAAAAATAAAATGTGATTTTATATTCTTCACCAGTAGAAGTCACAGTGTGACGAAACAATTGTTAGTGACGACTATTTGATATTTAAATTGTAATTTTGGTGAAAACTAAATTATATTTGTAAATTTTAATATGTTTTAAATGTTTAGACGAAATGAAACAACCAAATAAAAATTATAAAAAGTTTGAGTTAGATTTATAACTTCCTGAGAGCTATTTCATAAGCAGTGCAGTAACATGCATCAAAACAAAAACAAAATATATTAGATTCTCTATTTGCGATGATTCCTGGAAACCGCTTGTGTGTGCCTTCTTTTCTATTTTCCCTATGTAGAAAAATATATAGGGGGAGTATTGTTTTCATGCATAAAAATGTCTGTGGGCGCTGTATCTCAAAAACGAATGTTCCTATTGAGATGAAACTTCCAACCTGAGGTTTAATCGTTAAAAACTGGAACTGAAAAGCTTTTGGTGAACATTCAAAAACTGGAAGTGGATGTTTACTCAAGGCCTTATTTGTTTTTATACGATATTTTTTTTTAATATGAAAAATATTACAAAAATTTTGAAACCAAAGTTAAAGACAATGATAAACTGAACAAGTTTTATTAAAACATGTTTTTCATAAAATTCTTAACTTTCAAGAAAAAAAAATACGGTATATACTTTCTTCATTGCACTCTTGATGAAACAAAATTATAATATTAGGTAATTTCAAATTAAAACACTTGTTTAGTTTCATATTGTAATATTCAGTTTCCTGACACGTGTTGAAATTCCTTTGAGAATGGTCGTCATTGACCGAAACACGTGTCAGGAAACTGAATATTATAATATTCAAATTACAAAAATAACTGAGAGAGTTATTTTTGTAATTCCTTTGAGAATGGTCGTCATTGACCGAAACACGTGTCAGGAAACTGAATTTTATAATATAAAACTAAACAAGTGTTTTAATTTGAAATTACCTAAATAAATAAATATTCGAAAGAAAAAAAAAATTAGAAAATTTTGCCATCTTTTACTAATTGCTAATAAACTATTAGAGTTACATGAAATTTATATTACTATTTGTAGAGAATTAAAAAATGAACAAATTAATAAGAATAGCCTTTTTTGTAAACCTCATACTTTTCAAGAAAAATATAGGGAAAGTACTATGATGGCCAAATCACCTATATTTTTTATTGGTCTTTCATGTAAACAGTTACCAAGGACATCTTTGCTTTGGAGCAGGCTATTTTTGTTGCTATGCAGCGCAGTTCTAGGACTCATCAGGGATGGAGAGGAAAGGGTCGCGATTAGAAGCCCCCACTTAGGTTCATTCGTCTTTTTGTCCCAATATATCAACAGCGCCACTTACTTTGTGTTTGACCACTATACCCGTCAACGCTTGATTATTGCGACACACACTGGTGCGCGCTTTCCAAAAATATCGCCACAGTTAACTGGTTAATTAGATATAATATGGATAAAATGCCCCGTTAATCGGTTCATTAGTTCCATTGTGCTCCGACTTTATTCAATTCTTGAGCGAAAAATTTGTTCAACAATAAAATATTCTAAAATGACATTATACAGAAGGTATTATTTTTACAGTTTTTTGCTTTTATGTGAATGCTTATTAAATAGTTTTTTAAGTTATATATTCAATGTCTCTCAGTGTTTTAATATGATAAGTAGTTGTTTTAGTTGGTAGCTCTTAGTTATTATATACATTTTTAATGATATTAAATTCAGGATAGAGAAATTAATTTAGTTCAATTATTTCTTTATTCTTAATTTTATACCATGCATATATACAAATAAATTGTGTATTTGTGAATATAATTTGGTTATCCTGAGATGTATTATAATTATATTTATGTGTAACAGCTTTGCTTCTAAATATACTTTTAGAGCACATGTTGTACTAATATTGCTTTGCTTGCAGTGCTTGCCTTGATCCTAGGTGAAGAATATGATGTTTGGTTTATGCAGTCAATGGATATTTATTCATATTTTTGTGTGTCAAAATATCGTTACATATTTTGACAAGTTGGTTTCACCGTAGCTATAGCTCATAATTCATAATTACTTTAATTTTTTAGGAAATGCTTGATTTTTTCAAAATTTGATTTTGCTAGATATTTAAGCATCAAGTAAAGTTGTGATAATTGCTATATTATTGTTTTTTTAAATTAAAATAATAAAATTATATTAAAATTTGATTATTAGTATAATAATTAATCATTTGATATAGGTTCCGCTCCCGATCTGACCGTGGTGAACAATTCGGTAAGCAGTCTAATTATTGGGGTGGGCCTCTTCATTCAATTGCTCCTATTCAAGATTTCGGGGGTCCCAATATGAAACAAAACAACAAGAGCACCCAAGTTCAAAACTCCACTCTGGTCAAACCAAACTGGGATATGAGGGCCCTCAAACCAATCTTAAAGAACTTCTACATTCCCCATGCCAATATACAAAAGAGGTCCGATGCGCACATCAACAATTATCGTGAGGTGAAGGATATCACAGTGAGAGGAAACAATGTACCTCACCCAAATGAGAGTTTTGAAGAAGGAAACTTCCCTGAGTATGTAATGGAGGAGATCTTGAAACAAGGATTTGCAGAGCCAACAGCTATCCAAGCACAAGGATGGCCAATTGCTTTATCAGGACGTGATATGGTGGGCATAGCACAAACTGGTTCTGGAAAAACTCTTGCTTATATGCTACCTGCAACTGTACACATAAATAACCAACAAAGGCCACAACGTGGTGAGGGTCCAATTGCTTTAGTCCTTGCACCCACGAGAGAACTTGCACAGCAGATACAAAAGGTTGCAAGGGATTTAGGCCAGACAACCATGATTAGAAATACTTGCATTTTTGGAGGATCTCCGAAAGGACCCCAAGCTCGTGATTTGGAACGAGGTGTTGAGATTGTGATTGCTACCCCAGGCAGATTAATTGATTTCCTTGAAAAGGGAACGACTAATCTGGCAAGGTGTACGTACTTGGTTCTGGATGAGGCTGATCGAATGTTGGATATGGGGTTCGAACCACAGATTCGCAAGATTATTGAACAAATTCGTCCAGATAGGCAGGTTCTAATGTGGTCGGCTACATGGCCAAAACAGGTTCAACAGTTAGCAGAGGAATTCTTAGATGATTATATTCAGGTATGTATTTTAATTTTTTGTATATTTTAGAAATATAAAAAAAATTATTTAAGCCTAAAATAAAATTATTTAGTAGTTATAATTTTTAAATACAAAAGATAAGTTTCCGGACTGTAATTTTACTTAATCTTGATAAAAGTAAATATAGGACAAAAACATGAATTTCTTTCTCCTTTCAAGATTAACATTGGAAGTTTAGCTTTATCAGCAAATCACAACATCAGGCAGATTGTTGATGTGTGTGAGGAATCTGAGAAAGAGGGCAAACTATCACAACTGCTAAAAGAAATTTGCTCTGATAGGAACAATAAAATAATTATATTTGTGGAAACCAAGAAAAAAGTTGATGACATAACCAAGGCAATCCGACGTGAAGGATATTCTGCAATTTCCATACATGGTGATAAATCCCAACCAGAAAGAGATTATGTGCTCTCAGAATTCCGCAGTGGAAAATCTTCAATACTTGTTGCAACTGATGTTGCTGCCAGAGGCTTAGATGTTGAGGATGTAAAATTTGTTATAAATTATGATTATCCTAATTCGAGCGAGGATTATGTCCATAGAATTGGACGCACTGGTCGGTGCCAGCAGGCAGGTACAGCATATGCTTTCTTCACATCTGGAAATCAAAGACAGGCCAAGGACTTGATTGCTTTGTTGGAGGAGGCTGGGCAAGTGATAAACCCGGCTTTACATGAAATGGCGATGTCTGCACGAAATAACCAAAACGGTCGTAATAGGTGGAACAGGAATAAGGATAATTCATCTCCGAACTCGAATGGTTCTAATGGTGGACGTACTAAGATTTGGAACAATAAGATGAATAATGGTAATGATCAGAGGCCGAGGAATAACATGGGCGGCAACATGAGGAATCCTGCTGAGAACAATTTCAGGAATCAAAAGAGTCTATTCCAAAACAATGGTTTCCAATCATCCAACACCTACACTGGAAATAACCAATATCAGAATGGTGGAGGCCAGAGCTATCCCATGAATGGATATGGTCAGCAATATCAACAAAACAGTCATCCGAGGAATAACTATGGTAAGTTGAATAAATAATTCAAAAATATTTTACCACCATTTTAAAATCAACCTATTAATTGAACGAGCAGTCGATATGAATTTTTTAATATCGATATTAAGTATTGACTGATCACATTAGATAATAATTTTTACAATTCTTGTGACAGCTTGGTTTTATCTTTCCCATGTGTATTTATTCCTTTATCCCTGTAGGAAACAATGGGCGCCAATACACCAACCAACGTTACAACCAACAACGCCAACACTATTCTGGACCACCTTCAGCAAGTAGTCCAGGAATGTACCAACCAATCCCACCCCAATACATGAATATGATGGCGGCGGGGCCTACAACATCAGACGGGATGCAGTCAATTTTAAACAGTAAATTCTTCCAAACCCGCGGCTTGCCTAACAGTGCGAACCCCTGTGCCTACCAATCAATGGGAGGCGGCCAGGGCCCATATAACCAATATTCCACACCTATGCCGTACACTACATACCCATACACACAACCTCCGACTGCGGCGGTACAGCAATAATTTGAATGAATCATAGTTCTCCACATACTCTCAAAATTTGTACGCAAATGTTTCCACTGCTTACATGTTGATATGTGTATGTACTTTATTATTTGAAAAATTCCAGCAGTGGATTGTACTTGGCAAATGATAGTTTTCGTTAAAATTAAAGGAAAAGAATAGTTTTACGTTGTTTACAGAAAAAATAGATTTATTTTGTTAATAGATGAAACCGGACAGACGGAGGAGAGAGTACGGTGTTGGGTGTTTTCGTTAAAGTAATAACTACATAATTACATAAAATAATTCCATTGCACAGCTTGGCTTAACAATTGATAATATAATTGTGCAACTGTGGAAGACAGTTGTTAGGTGTTTGTTTATAAAATGGCCGCAGAGTCTTTAGTGCTGCTAATCCATACGCCGCCCCCCTTTGCGCCATTGCCCTAAAAGACCTGCGGATTAAATATAAAAATATATATGAATATATTCTTAGTGTGTATTTGTGTGTTCTCGTTTACGCTAGACGAGACTTAGCATAGTTTCAAATTGTCTACCTGTATGCTGTTGAAATGCACGAAACTAATAGAAGGGGGAGATCAGGCTTTATATTTATAACTTTTTGTTTTGTTTATTTAATTTAATGTATTACATAGATTATAGCTTTAGTCACATTTGAATGATAGCGGTAAAAACAGAATTTATATTGTATTTAAAGGTTTCGAGATGATGATGACGATCTCATCCGTCTTTGCCAAAAATCTGTGACTAGATATATCTTTCAGGGCCAAACTTCTATATTTTTTTATGGCTTTAATGATAGCAGATTGCCGCAGCAACGCGTAATTTTTTAAGTTGGTTACAGTTGAAGAGAGGTAACAGTCAAGTCAGGCGAGAGGCAAAACTTTTTAGGATTTAAATAAATGAAATAAAACACAGGCATATAGAAGTTTGTTCTGGAATTGTGTGAGAGTTTTATCATGTTTTAACAGTGTACCTGTCTTTGTGTGGAAGTGACTCGTACGTTGATTTTTATTTATATTAATGCGGATCAAACACATGACTGTATATATAAGTACCTAGTATTAAGTATTAACTTGTTTGTTCGTTGTACGCGTGGTGCCTGCCCGTCTGCCGCTGCGTGTTACATTCATTCGATCTGTGATATTTAGCAAGTAACGGTAGCAACAGAATAATAAGATTAACTTTCCCGTGAGACGAGAGTCGCATTTGATCGCGTTTACAATGTTGGACCCGACATTGTTTGGAATGTGATATTTTCTCTAAAGACTGAAATATCTAACTATATTTTTTTTATAAGAATTTGACCACCTTTATACCGGTCGTCAAAATTGCCCATAAATGTATTTACCGTGTGTAGATGTTTCTTTGGAAAGTATTCGAGCGTGCTCTCGGACCCCAGTGCGTACGCACAAAGTTACTACATTATTCTCAATTGTGATCTGTCGCGCCATCGCTTGGTAACAATGAACGATTTTTATAATAATATTTAATATATGATATATATGAATATATATATTTCAGTCGAAATTATTCAAAATGACTGACTTACGTTTTTCCCAAATACTCTATGAGAGTCTCATGAAACGTAGACTTTAAAAATCTCTAGTACAATACAAATCGAAAGTAAAATACTACAAACGCATTGAATTTGGTCATGTTTAGTTTTACAGTGGTACAGTAGTTAACACATGGCCTGTACATTGAAACTCTCTAAAAACTCGATGATGATAAAAATCACTATATTAATATGTATATCTCTTCTGTAAGTTTCCAAAAAGTGCATTTCTTGTATGTAATACAGTATTATATATAGTTCGTAAATATTCAAAATTATAACTGATATGTATATTTATACGTTTTATTTAATCAAAGAAATATATTTCATCTTTTGTCAAACTGATAAAATGCAAATAAACTATCAGCTATAATTAACAACATTTTTTTAAATTTTACTTTATATCCTATTTTCAAGTGTTCCTTAACCAATTACCCAGTATTATAGATTTCAAAAAACCTCTTATCATAAATAAACTGCTATTGCTAAACTGGTTGAAAATGAAATACCACATATTAACGGTCACCACCATCCTGTTCCTTAAACTACCATTAATTCAAGGGGCAGTCTATCAGGAATGATGTACTACATCAAAAGTTTATGTAATAGTGTTCAGTTTTTATAGGTTTTAAAATTGAATGTAGAATTTGTTTATTTTTGTTGTAGCATTTTTGCAATTAAAGAATTTATAATTTATTAATAATTTTTGGCATGACACCAACACTTTTTATTGTTTTGTAAGCAATTAAAGAAATAATTTAAACGGGACTACAGAAAATTTGTAAATGATTTGATACAGTAATTTATTTCTTTAACTAGATTTACATTTAGCAATATACAGGGTCGCTGATATGTATGGAAACGGTCAAATATCTCCTAAAGTAAGAGAGCTAGCGAAAAATGTTAAGATACAAAAGTTTTAGGGTTTTTTAAAAACTATAAGAATAAAGATATTGATTTTCAAAGTTCGATATCTCTAAAGCGGTCAAGTTTAGCGTTATGATGTGCCATACCAATTTTATGTAGAATTTCGAGATGAATTGAAATATGAAACAATATACGGGGTGTTCCATTAAAGAAAAAGCAAGTTTGTTTCGTCCTGACTTTTTAACTGATCCTGTACACTTAATTTATCTTGATTCTGATAGTTTTTAAAAAACCCTAAAACTTTTGTATCTTAGCATTTTTCGCTATCTCTCTTACTTCAGGAGATATTCGACCGTTTCCATACATATCAGCGACCCTGTATATATACAACATCTTTATTACAGACACTAACATTATTCAATAATACACTGTAATTATAAATATTAACAGATAGGGTTAGTAAGTACCTGTCTGGGCTATCGATCTTAGGTCTTTCTTTCTTTACATTTAGCAATTAAGAAAGTCTTTCTATTATTACCAAATAACAAAGACAGAATGCGATCATCGTAAGTATTTCAATAACTTTTTAGTTGAATAAATCAAAATAAAATAAACATTTGTAAGAAAAGCTATTTTTAGAATAATAAAATATTCTGTACACGCCGGTGGTGGCGCATTCGGTTACGGCTCCGAACCCCGTGCAACAACGCTGGTTCTGGTCAGTAGTTGGATGGGTGACCGGTATATACCATTCACCATTTGGATACAATTAATGGTGCTTTAGAGTGACGGGGCGATCCTTTAAAGTAACAAGCTCATTTACACACACAAATCATACGGTGGAAGGACCACGTGGTCGATAGCCAAACACTACTACTACTAAAATATTCTGTTGGTTATTGGATATGTATCTTCAAAAAGTGCAATCTTGCACATTGCTTAAATTATTTATGTACAAATAAAGCTTGTTCTAAACTCAAAAAGTATGTTAAACCATATAATCAAACTTTGTAAAATTGGTAAAAATCATTTTTAATATTATTGAAATAAAAAAGCAAATCTTTAAGTAAAGTAATTATAATCCAATAAACAGGCACTTAACATCAGAATTTGCCTGCAGAAGTATTATTGAGGTGTTATGCTTGGGTATAAAGTACGTCAACTTGTATTATTGAGAGGATACTATAGACTTTCTAGGGCAATGAGCACCGTGTCGTAGTTTTCATTTAATATAGAATGTTTAATGCAATCGTTTCAAAAGTATAGTACCCGTTATAGTTTGGTAGTAAATCACAAAATATAATAATTATTAGGGAAGTCCGCTGCCACCTGGGAAACCTGATTGCAGAAACAATCCCAATAAACCGATTATGGTCAAGTATTATTGCGTTAATTAGACTAAACTATAATACACAATAAATGCAAGTGTAAAAATTGCAAATAATTTAAAAAAGCAAGTAAAGATTAATTCTTAGTTTTACAGTAAAAATAAAATCAATTTACGCGGTACTACTTGCAAAGTCGATTATTTTCCGGTGATATTTTTGATCGGCTGGGAATAAGTCATTTACATTTTTCATTCCTTGTTCTCTGTCACAATAAACATTTTACGAAGGAACAAATCTGCTTTTATATTTTTAGCCGTAGGCACACTCAAATATCCCGCCACTATTAATTTCCGGTGTTTTCAACGCCATCCCGTACCTTCGCGTCAATTTTCATTCACTGGTCCGACAAGGGGAGCTGATTCCAAAGGAGCTTTCTTTTTGAAATCGGTCGCCGGCGAGGTAACACGTGTTGTTTCACTAGACTTATTTCAAGAACTCAATCTCAATAATGCCTTCTTTGCAATTCATTCATTTAAAATTCGTGTTTAAAGGATCGTTTCGGGGATTTTACCGGCACAAGGTTTCCTGACCTGCTAAACAAAAGGCCGCTTTGGCCAAGATGGACGCGTAAACGATTTCCCACGTCGCTTTTTTAAAACTAATCTGTGTTTTTACGTCTTTGATCTAAGCATCGAACGAAAAGGTATGTAATTTTGCAGTTTGTATTACTATTTTCAACGAAATGTGTGTATATTTTGTACGTTGGGTGATATCAACACGTGTAAACAAATGTCGTATTTACACGACCTTTAACGTGGTATACAAACACCGGCTTTTGTAAATCCGGTGTTTTAATATGTTTCATTTGTATTTGTAATAAAATACCTTAATTATTCAATAAAATTATTATCTACTTTAGTTCGTCATTTTGTCTGGAATATATCATAAAGTTAATAAACTTAACCATACTTATATGCGTATGCATTTTTCAGATTAATCATGTTCCTTTACAACTTAACACTACAGAAGGCCACTGCGATCACGCATGCCATTCACGGTAACTTTTCTGGAACCAAAGTTCAAGAAATTGCAATATCCAGGGGTAAAAGCTTGGAGTTGCTAAGACCCGACACAAATACAGGAAAAGTACACACACTGCTAACAGTGGAAATATTTGGAATAATAAGATCACTGATGGCATTTAGATTAACTGGAGGAACAAAAGACTATATTGTTGTGGGATCTGATTCAGGCAGGATTGTAATTTTAGAGTATCTCCCTGCTAAAAATACATTCGAGAAGATTCACCAAGAGACATTTGGAAAATCAGGATGTCGTAGAATAGTTCCAGGACAGTATTTTGCCTTAGATCCAAAAGGCAGGGCAGTTATGATGGGAGCAATTGAAAAACAAAAACTAGTTTATATTCTAAATAGGGATTCTGAAGCTAGATTGACTATATCATCACCTTTAGAGGCACACAAGAGTAACACATTAGTTTATCATATGGTCGCAGTTGATATTGATTATGATAATCCCATGTTTGCGTGCTTAGAAATAGATTATGATGAGGCCGACTCTGATCCTACTGGAGAAGCGGCACAAAAAACCCAGCAGACACTCACATTTTACGAATTAGATTTGGGCTTAAATCATGCAGTCCGTAAATATTCTGAACCGCTGGAAGAACACGCAAATTTCCTAGTTTCTGTGCCTGGTGGAAAAGATGGGCCGTCTGGTGTATTGATTTGTTCAGAAAATTATTTAACCTACAAGAACTTGGGTGATCAGCCTGATATTCGTTGTCCCATTCCTAGAAGGAGAAATGACCTGGATGATCCAGAAAGAGGAATGATTTTTGTTTGTTCAGCAACACATAAGACCAAATCAATGTTCTTCTTTTTGGCACAAACAGAACAAGGAGATATTTTTAAAATCACTCTGGAAACTGATGATGATATGGTAACTGAGATTAAATTAAAATATTTCGACACGGTCCCAGTGGCAACAGCTATGTGTGTGATGAAGACTGGTTTCCTGTTTGTTGCTTCTGAATTTGGAAATCAGTAAGTTTTATTATTATTATTATTTTTTAGTCAAGCACTCGGTATCTCCTGCACCTATGTATTTATACGTGTAGGTCGTAAAAAGTGCAAGATTATATAGATTCAAAACATCGTTGAAATGTGATTATTATATCACTATTTCTGGATTGTAATCTTACATTCTGTAATAATATATTGTATGTTTAAATTTAAAGCTTCCAATTTTATAAATTTTGATTTGTATGGTATTTCGAATTTAATGTTGTGATAAAGACAACAAAACTAATAAGAAATATAAAAAGTAATAATACTGTAATTTTAACATTAAATAATAATAAAAATCAAAATGCCTATTTGTAAAAGCAGATTTCTAGTTCATGAATATATCTGAAATTAACATTAATTTTATTTTAAAATTGTTTTTCAAAGTAGACTACTATTATGTAGAATGTGTATATGTTAAGTTCGTCTGCAAGAAAGTACGAATGTGTTTATGGTTAAAAAAAATTATATCTATTTCACAAATACTTATTTTATTAATTGCAATTAGAATAAACCTAAATTATATCTTCTTTTTTTCTTTATAGTTATCTTTATCAAATTGCTCACCTTGGAGATGATGACGACGAACTTGAATTCAGTTCTGCTATGCCTCTTGAGGAGGGAGATACATTCTTCTTTGCCCCACGTCCTCTCAGGAATCTCGTGTTAGTAGACGAGTTGGAATCTTTGTCTCCTATACTGTCCTGCAAAGTTGCTGATTTAGCAGGTGAAGATACTCCTCAACTTTATATGTTGGCAGGCAGAGGACCCAGGAGCTCCCTTAGAGTTCTTAGACATGGTCTGGAAGTGTCTGAAATGGCTGTCTCTGAATTACCAGGAAACCCCAATGCTGTATGGACTGTTAAAAAGAAAAGTGATGGTGAGTAATACATTAATTAATGTGTTAGAATTACGTTTTGTCAGGACGTCGCGGGTCAGAAGAATATCACCAGAGTAATCGTTAACAACAACTCGCCTAGTCTTTATTTAAGAATAACAATACACCGTACTCACACTACTCGCTCACACTCCCGCTCAACTCGCTAAACTCCCTCAATAACTTCGATAACTTCCCTTCGCTCACCTCGCTTCAGTCTCTCCTCGCTCGCACACTTCCGCTCACCACGCTTGCTCGTTCCTCCAAAAAACCGAGACGCCTCCTGTTCCCGCCGTTCCCCCCTTCTTCCCCGCCAACCTGTCAAACCTCTCCTTCGCGCTCTCAGCTCGCGCCTCTTCAATCTAAATTCACGCTATGCAACCACTCATACAATTTACATTTATAACATTTATAACACTCGTCCATCCTGAATTAAACCGCGTCCTCGCGGTTAGACGAAATCTTTCATCCAGCCCGGTTTCTGTCGCCTACGCTCGGGTCTGCTCGCATCAGGAACGCCTTCCAACTCGTCGCCGCTCGACGAATTCTCCGCCTCTGGCTCGAATTCCGCGTCGCTCTCCTCCCGCCCTTGCACATCCTCGTCCTCTCCATCTAACTTCTCATCATCGGTCGCATCGCTATCTGTCAGCACCTCCTCCACGTCAAACTCGTCCTCAAACGTCTCGCCCTCCACTGGATCATTCTCTGTCGCGTTCTTGTACAGTTTTATCTGCGAGACGTGCGCCGTTGTCTCGTAGATTCGCCCGCCCTCTGCTTCATTTAGCGTTCGCACTCTGTAGGTGTCCGCTGGAAGCACCTCGACGATGACTAGCGGCCCTCTGTACGCTGGTTGGAGTTTCGTGGATTCCCCAGTCGCCACAGGTGGTTTCTTCAGCACCACGATGTTGCCCACCTCGTAGACAACGCCTCGAAATCGCGTCTTGTCGTAGTACGCCTTCGTCTTCGCCTGACTCGCCTCGATTGACCGCCGCACCTCGTCGTGAATCTCGCTGGGGTCTCGCCTTGGACGGTCCCTCTTCGTCACCCTCATTAGTCGGTTGTCCGACGCCGTTGGATGGAATCCAAACAGTACCTCGAAAGGTGTTCGCCCCGTTGTCTTGTTCTCGCTACGGTTTATGTCTCGCTCCACCTCGCGAATTCGCCTGTCCCATTCGGTCTCCTGCTCAAGGGACGCCAAAATTACCGGGACCACAGTCCGGTTTACTCGCTCGACCTGACCGTTTCCCTGTGCGCGATGGGTTGCGATGAGTGTGTGGTGTACGCCCTCTCGCTGGCAGAACTCCTCGAACTCCACTGCCGTGAACGCCGTCCCTCTATCGCTCACCACCATGTCAGGGTTACCATACTCATGGAAATAGTCCTGCAGAATCTGCACAGACTCCCTCGCCGTTGTTCCTCGCACCGCATACAACCTTGAGTATTTGGAAAAAGAATCCGTTATAATCAACAAATACGAATTTCCACGCATACTCCGGGGAAAAGGACCCAAATGATCGATATGGACACGCTGGAAGGGTCTAAGGGTAGGGGGAATTGGATTTAATAATCCCGCACGTCTTCCGCCCGGGGTCTTTCCCCACAAACACTCCATACACCCTCGGATGTGTCGCCTCACATACGCCCTCATCGACGGAAACCAGAAGTTCCGCAGAATCTTGGCCACCGTCCTCTCTTCCGCAAAATGTCCCATACAGTTGTGGTACTGGACCACCACTGACTTCCTCATTGATGACGGAATGACGTAGAGCACGCGCTGCTCGCCGTTCACCGTCACCTGTCTCACCAGTCGCCCCTCATCGAGTTGATAGTTGACAACTCGATTCTTCTCGCCTCTCGTGAGCTCTTCTTGGGGTCGCTGAAGAAGCTCCACTAGCTCTCGCAGTCGTGGATCATCGCGCTGGATTAAGTCCACTTCCTCCACACGAACTACCTGAAACACATCAAGTCTTTGCGCGCACTCGGCTATAGTATCTCTCGCGTTTTCCACGGGTGCCCGACTAAGAGCGTCCACATGCGCCATTCGCACGCCCGCACGATGTCGAATCGTGAAACGATACTCCATGAGAAGACTATACCACCGCGCGATCTGTGGTTTCAACGCCTTCTTCTCGTTGAGATAGATCAACGCCTGACAGTCCGTCACTATAGTAAACTCTACGCCCAACAAATACGTTCGTAGTCTCTCAACGCACCAGACCACCGCGAGTAACTCGAGTCGGCTCGAGTGGTAATTTCTCTCGGCGTCAGTTGTCTTTTTAGACACGCAATGCACCAAACGCAACTCGCCTTCATTATCGCGCTGTAATAGCATACCCGCTAATCCTTCCGCGCTCGCGTCAGTATGTAGCTCGGTTTGCGCTCGCTCGTCGAACGCACGTAATACTGGTCGCCCAACTAATTCGCGCTTCAAGTCCTCAAACAAACTGTTCTCACACTCGCCCCACACAAAGGCCTTGTCCTTACGCGTTAAGTCGCTAATCGCCCGCACTTTCCGCGCATAGTTCGGAATAAACTTACGGAAGTATCCCGTCAGCCCAAGAAATCTGCGCACCTCGTGCTCATTCCTAGGTGGTGGAAACTTCTCGATCGCCCGCGTTTTTGGCACTCCCGGTTGAATGCCCTTCTCGCCCACGCTGAAGCCCAAAAATTCGACGCTCGGCATCGCAAATCGGCATTTCGTTAGTTTCAATGTTAAACCCGCACTCCTCACCCGCACCAATACTTTCTTCAACCGCTCAACGAACATTTCGAAATTCGCCGCCGGAATCAAAATGTCATCTAGATAGTAAACTATCTCGCGCCCGTTCAACTCACCGAATACCTCATTCATCATCCGACAGAACTCGTAGGGCGCATTTGTTAGCCCAAAACACAATCGCTCGAACTCGCCTGTCGTGTCGGGGGTGATAAACGCTGTCTTCTGCTTCGCCGCCTCAGTCAATGGAATTTGCAGATATCCATTTGCCAAATCCAAAGTCGTGAATAACTTGTTACCCGCTAGCGTCAAAAACTGTTCCTCGATCTGAGGGATCGGATAGTTCACCCGCTCTGTTTGGTTGTTTAGGAAACGAAAGTCGATCACCAATCTCTTCTCGCCGTTCGCCTTTGGCACCAAGAGCACTGGACTCGCATAAGGTGACTGTGTTTCCCTTACTAGCCCCGCTTCCTTCCACTCCTCTACAATCTGCTTGATTGTCGCCCTGTCATCCGCACTAACCTTATAGGGCCTTCGCCTCACGGGGATTCCATTGTCGCGGATATCCACCTGCATTAAATGTGTGCATCCCATCTCGGCAAGTGACTGCGAAAAGCAATCGCGGTTCTCCTGCAACACATTAATCAAAATTTCTCGCTCTTCCGGCCTCAATTCCGGCCCAATGATCATCTCCCCCTCGGGCAATGGCTTCGCCCTTTCAATTGTCAAAATCTCTGCAAACTCCTCGGTCTGCAGATCCTCAAACGGATCTTCCACCGCTTCAACACTCACCTCTCCACTCTCAATCCGCCACTTGACATGGTGATTTAATAAAAAGGTCTCGCCAATCAACATGTTAGGACCCATCACATCGTTCGGAACAACGTGAATCTCCAACTCCCTCACCATCGCTGTGCCCACTTTCAAATCCACGGTGACCACCCCGAGTGAGCTTACACGGTGCGGCGCTCCGAACCCGTTAAAAGACTCACATCGCGTTTCGTCCATCGCCAAATTCATTCGCTTCGCCTCGCTCTCTTTTAAGATGCACTCCGCCGCGCCTGTGTCAAACACTCCCTCGACTTCGTGCTCGCCGTTGATGATCGCCAGTTTTCGGAAACTCTTTTTCCTCTGAACCTTCCTCACAAAAAGCACCTCTTGCTTAAGCGGACACGCGCCAGACATGTGACCAACACCCTGGCATTTAAAGCACTTTACCTTCGGGCATGCGTTGCTTTTGTGGCCCTCTTGCTTGCAAACAAAGCACTTAAGTCGCGCGCACCTCGACGCCAAATGTCCCACCTCGCCGCACTGGAAGCACTTCCTTCCCTCGCTGGAGTTTCGAGCAGTTGGTGTTGCCGATGGTCTCGCAGGCCCCGCTGAAGCTGTCACGTTGGAGCGCGTCGGCTCCGACGGTTTCGCGCTCGGACGCGCCTCTCGACTTTTACTTACAACCGCACGACGCGTACCTTCTAGCCGCTCAAATTCAACCAAATCATGCAATAGTTCGTCTGCCGATGCATGAACCTTCGCCAACATAACATTGTAGCAGTCGCGTGACCACAAACCCGCCAGAACTTGTTCTTTTACTTCCGCGAACGCCAAATCTAATTTACGACACAACGCCACTTTCGCGAACAAATACTGATCTACGGCTTCATCCCTGAGTTGCACCCGCTGCATCATTTTGTTCAAATTGTCCACTTGGCTCTCCCGCACGAAAAATGTCTGTTCGAACGCGTTTTTAAATTGCGCCCACGTCGTTACCGCCGTACGAACGCCCTCATACCACTCACGCGCACCTCGCACTAATTTGTTTCGCGCCGTTTCGAAGATGTATTCATCTGTGAGATGGTGTAGCGCCTGTACGCTGTTCAGCTGTTGCAGCCACCTTCGTCCGTCTTCCCGATATCCACCAAACGCTGGGATGCCGCTCAAAACCTCCGGCATCACTCCTACACTTACAGTTGTTGTATTATTCGCTAGTTGGTTGAACATCGTCTGCATCAACGCATCACGCCGCGCATTTTCCTGCAGCATCATCGCCATTATCTCCCGCATTCCAGGATCAGCTGTTGGTGCTGCCGCACCGCCCGCTGCGCCATCTGTTGACTCCATTGTCGACCTTCCCGCACTCACCGCGCCGAAAAATGTTAGGTTGTCTTTCGCGCTTTCGCGCCGCGCCACGCCGACCGCGCCTAACTTTACTGACCCAACCCCAAAGTTTTCTCGCCTCGCCACGCCACACCTTACACGCACTCGCGATTAACTCTATGATTGTCTTCGGGATATCCCACTTCTGATGTTAGAATTACGTTTTGTCAGGACGTCGCGGGTCAGAAGAATATCACCAGAGTAATCGTTAACAACAACTCGCCTAGTCTTTATTTAAGAATAACAATACACCGTACTCACACTACTCGCTCACACTCCCGCTCAACTCGCTAAACTCCCTCAATAACTTCGATAACTTCCCTTCGCTCACCTCGCTTCAGTCTCTCCTCGCTCGCACACTTCCGCTCACCACGCTTGCTCGTTCCTCCAAAAAACCGAGACGCCTCCTGTTCCCGCCGTTCCCCCCTTCTTCCCCGCCAACCTGTCAAACCTCTCCTTCGCGCTCTCAGCTCGCGCCTCTTCAATCTAAATTCACGCTATGCAACCACTCATACAATTTACATTTATAACATTTATAACAAATGCATCTTTTTTTCATTAAAATTATTACCTATTTACAATATTTGATTTATTTGGAAACTAGTACTAGTAGTGTAAAAAAAAATGGTGGCTAGAATTAGTTAAAATAACATTATATCATTTTTGCCCGTAAATGGTTTTAATTTTCCAAACAAATTATAGCAAAGTAATTAACCATATTTTTCCAAAGATATTAAACAAGCCTGGTCGTTGACAATTTATCAACACCAGTTGCTTTTTCTTTCAGAACCCTTTGCTGAACATGTGGGCCTCGTTAGATGAAAGGTAAGGGATCGCTGCCAATCAGACATGGGAGTTTTATCCGCAACTGCAATGATGACTATAATATCCGTGTTTCAACTGAACACTCTTGATTACAAACCATAAAATAACTGATCTTAGTTTATCAAAATTTTCATTATTAAATGTTTAACTTGTACATTTCTATGATGGTGTGATTTATTTGTTGCAGACAAATTTGATGCTTACATTATTGTCTCTTTCGTGAATGCTACCTTAGTCTTGTCTATTGGTGAAACTGTGGAGGAAGTTACAGATAGTGGATTTTTGGGTACCACTCCTACTCTGTCATGTTCGGCTCTTAGTGATGATGCTTTAGTTCAGGTAATTGTTTATTGTCAAAATACAAAGGTATTATATTTACCTCATATTTAATTTTTTTTTTCAATTTATAATCATATTATTTATTGTTAAATTTCTGTCTTGGACTAATTTTTTGAAATGTGGTTGTATTGTATATTCAGCTGCTACAAATTGGTCCTATAAAAACTGCATGATCATAGTACCAATTGTTACCATTTATGTAACATTTGGGTCTCCAATTGATGCTACATTTTGGACTAAATTTTGTGCAAATATATTTCTTAATTGATTGTTTATTAATATATTGTTAATTTTAAAGGTCTATCCTGACGGTATTAGGCATATTTGCTTGGACAAGAGGGTCAATGAATGGAAAACACCTGGAAAGAAAAGCATTGTGAAGTGTGCCGTGAACCAGCGTCAGGTCGTTATAGCCTTGAGTGGTGGAGAGTTGGTCTACTTTGAGATGGACAGAGTAATTATCTTTATTTGTTTCAAAATTTAATTAGCATAGATATAACTACTAATTGTTGAGTTTAGACAATTAGCTTTAATGCTATGCAAGATAATAATCAACTTGTCGCCTCCGTGGCATATCTCATTGTGCCCTGGAGTGAATCAAGTTGAGACATTCTAATTTAATGATTTAACTATGTAATTTATTACACAGTTCGTTCTTAAACTGAGCTTGTTATAAAAATGTAATTAATGTTGTAGAAGTTTAAACAAATACTTTTCATATTGATTAATTTTAATGCAAAATTTTCCTAAATATCTATTTTTAAAGTTTTTTTCATTAAATTAATTTGAAAATAAAATAATATTTCATTTAGATTCTATAATCATTTTAATTAGTTGTAAGTTGCTTTTATTTTTTTAAATTTATTAATTAACATTTTGTTTTAATTTAGACAGGTCAACTTCATGAATACAAAGAAAGGAAAAGGATGAATTCTGATGTCGTCTGCATGGCCCTAGCAAATGTTCCTCAAGGCGAGTTACGTTCCTGGTTCTTAGCTGTTGGTTTAGCTGATAATACTGTCAGAATTATATCTCTGGATCCAAATGACTGCCTTGCACCTCGTTCAATGCAAGCACTCCCTGTGTGTGCTGAAAGTCTTTGCATAGTAGAAATGGGCTGTACAGAACGTGACCCTGAAGATGCTGCTGCAGCTAGCACCACCAGTTCCTTGTATCTCAATATAGGACTACAAAATGGGGCATTGCTCCGAACAGTATTAGATCCTGTTTCTGGTGATCTAACTGATACCAGAACCAGGTATTTGGGGTCTAGACCTGTAAAGCTTTTCAGGATTAGAATGCAAGAGTCTGAAGCTGTGCTCGCTATGAGTAGTAGATCCTGGTTGAGTTATTACTACCAAAGCAGATTCTACCTGACACCGCTTTCATATGAAAGTTTAGAATATGCATCTGGATTTAGCTCTGAGCAATGCCCTGAAGGTATTGTTGCAATCTCCACTAACACTCTTCGCATCTTGGCATTGGAAAAATTGGGTGCTGTTTTTAATCAGATTTCATTCCCACTTGAATATACACCTAGAAAATTTGTGATACATACTGAGACATCCCATTTAATTCTTCTGGAAACTGAGCACAATGCTTACACAGAAGAAACTAAGAAGCAAAGGCGGTTGCAAATGGCAGAGGAGATGCGTGAAGCAGCTGGCGAGGAGGAACAAGAGCTGGCAAAAGAAATGGCTGATGCTTTTTTGAATGAAGATTTACCAGAGAACATATTTTCCGCACCAAAGGCTGGGCACGGTATGTGGGCTTCAACACTGCGTATTCAAGATCCTGTTCAGGTAATACATAGAAAATATTCTGTCAAATCACTTATTTTATTTAAATCAATTGCTTAAGCATCAATTAATGTTTGTATTATTATTATTATAGGGAACTACATACAAGCTTCACAGATTTGTTCAGAATGAGGCAGCTATGTCCTTGGCTCTTGTCAAGTTTCATGGTCAACCAGAACATCAGTGGTTTCTGATAGTAGGTGTTGCTAGGGATCTTCAGTTGAATCCTCGTCAGTGCAATACTGGATTTTTGGATACTTACAAAGTCGATAGCTTTTGTAGAGAGCTTGAGTTGGTACATAGGACACCAGTCGATGAAGTTCCTTATGCTTTATGTTCTTATAATGGAAGATTGTTGGCTGGGGTAGGTCGTATGCTAAGGATGTATGACATGGGTAAAAAGAAATTACTCAGAAAATGTGAAAACAAGGTTAGTATTATGATTATGTACAAAAATCTAACATTTAGTTTTTTAATATACTTCATTTCATATTTATTTTTAAAATTTGTATCAAGACATGAGTTGGAAAATAACTTCCACTTTTGAAAATAATTTAAAATTAACAAATGTGTGTGTTTTTATTTTATTAAAAATATGTCTCCTTACATTGAAAAGTAAATTACTAAATAATTCTGATGATAATTACACATGTCTGCATTAATTATTGCAGAAAATCCTGCAGTTCTGAATACAAATTTGAATTAATTTGTTTATTCATTTTAAAATACATTCACTAATGTTTTTTGTTTTTTTAATTTTAGCACATTCCAAACTTAATTGTGAATATTCAAGCAATGGGAAAACGTATATATGTTGCTGATGTGCAAGAGTCTGTTTATATGATTAGATATAAACGACAGGAGAATCAGTTGATCATATTTGCAGACGACACGCACCCACGCTGGATCACTTGCACGTCAGTTTTGGACTATGATACCGTTGCCACTGCAGACAAATTTGGTAATGTAGCTATTATAAGATTACCACCAAATATCAGTGATGATGTTGATGAAGATCCTACAGGAAATAAAGCTCTCTGGGATAGAGGTAAACTCTCATTTTTATTTATTAACAAAATAAATTTTTATTAGCAATTTTTAAATGAAAGTGTTTTAAATAATAATTTTTATGCAGGGTTATTAAATGGTGCTTCGCAAAAGGCAGATACAGTGGCTACATTCCATGTTGGAGAAACTGTGACTTCACTGCAGAAAGCAACTTTAATTCCTGGAGGTTGGGAGTCACTTATTTACACCACGTTATCTGGAACAGTTGGAGTTCTTGTACCATTTACTTCACATGAAGATCATGATTTCTTCCAGCACCTTGAAATGCATATGAGAAGTGAAAATCCTCCACTCTGTGGACGTGATCATCTTTCATTCAGAAGTTACTATTATCCAGTAAAGGTAAATAAGTATTTCAATTAGCTTCAATTATGTAGAAGCAATTGTATTTCATGATGATTCTTATATTAACATGCTAGACTTATGATTTTCCATGAAAAGAATATCCGACCTGAAACTGTTTTACCATTATACACTAGTTGTAATTGTTACTTCATATCACTAATTGTATTTTTTTTTGTTTTCAGAATGTGATTGATGGTGATTTGTGTGAGCAGTATAATTCCTTAGATCCTGCAAAACAGAAGAGCATAGCAAATGATCTGGAGAGGACACCAGCTGAGGTGTCAAAGAAATTGGAAGACATTAGGACCAGATATGCATTTTAATGTTTTATTTATCATATTGATAAGTGTTACTTGTAATTTTAATTTAAAGATTGAAGTGTTTTTTTAGAATTCCAAATTAAATGCTTGTATTATTTATTAGTTCTTCTTTTCTTACCCTTTAAAAATTACAACAATCTCTTTTCAATACACAATAATTTGTACATAAATTTTGTAAAAATAAACAATATAAAGATAAGGAGGTACATTGTATCTCGGTTTTAATATGATTTTTGGAAATTTTAAAGAGCAACTTAATGACACAAATATAAGTAAATAGCTTAATACTTATATTTGTGTCATTATCTAATTTTAGCAAAGCAAGTATTTTTTTAAATTATTTCCATATCGTATTGCTTTTATATTCAAATCAAGCCAGTATTATGATGAAATGTTTACATATAGTTTTTTGTTGAACTAAGACAAAAATGTATACACGCAATTCAATTTATGATCTGCTTACTCTGCAATATCTAAAATATACATCTCTGTAAATTCAGTCAGGTTTTGTCATTAGAATGGCATTAAAGGGGGGTACGATAATTTGGGCCAAAACTGATAAAAAATATTGGCCAGGTAAGTTAAAGCATATAATGATTTGAATATACATTATATGATGAAACTTAGTGAAGAAAATAATATAAAAGTCTCAAATATACACATTTGTATATGATAAATAAAATTGAATTAATTTATAGATTTGTATTATATTTTTTTACAACGACCTAATGTATGTTTAAAATACTTCGACATTTCTAATTACATTATTAACAATGTGAGATTAATGCTGTATAATAATAATACAACATTAATAAATAATAGTCATTTAATTATAGATAAGACCTTTTTTATATTAGGTCGGTTTTAGGATAAATATTTAAAACTTTAATGCTATATAAATTAGTTAAAATAATAATTTTAGCTTACGTTTATTTTCTATATTTTAGCAATAATTCTGCCTGAAAATAACATCAACAAACCTACTAGAAAGCAACATCTGTGGGTATTTTGGTTTGGGGACTATAGAATGTCGGAGGTAAATATTTGCAAACGAAAATGCACCATAGTAGTTATAGGCAAAATTAAATGGTGAATTTAATTATCCTTACTATTTTCATATTAGTTTCTGTAGATCAGTTATAAAACAATTTGAATTTCCCACTCTACATCTCTCTTCATATTCATGTTATCCTTATACAACGCTTTAATCTGGGCATGTAGTTTGAACTCCGAAGTTTTTCTAGAATTTCGGTGCTGTCATAATTTAAAATTCCCGCTATTTTGGGAATATTCTTAATCTTCTCTTATGTATGTTTTCCTGTTAAAAAACTTCGACTTTGCGAAATTTCCCCTATTTCTCCAACCACATATAAATTAAGTTTATTTAAATTTAGAACAATGCTCTTTAACAAAATAAACTAAAACAGGATATTTGATAATACCATAAAAATGCCAGATGATGACGGGGAAAAATATTTAAAGTTTAAAATAGGATATTTAGTTGTATCGTTGATTGAAATACCACTGGCTGCCACGCATGTAGCATTTAAAAAAATTATCACTGCAGCAGCACTTTACTGTGGATGTTTTGATGGGCGGGGAATAGAGGGGTCATTTTACAGGTGACTCGATTAAATACATGTGGGTATCTATAGAATATTTCAATCAACGGTTGTATGTAATTCTAGGTTCTTTAATTTGCCCTCGTCACTTTTAGATAAAGGAGTCCTGCATTTTACCATTCCCTGATTTATTTACAAAGAAAAGCAGGAGCTTTTTTAAAGATGTTCGTTCACGTTGGTCAACAGGTGTTTATGAATCAATAAAGGTACTTTGTATTAATTAATCTATTAAAAATCATTTCTAATATAAAAAAAAACTTGTGAGCAATATAAATTTTAAATTTATTGATGGAAATTGTAACATTAAAAGTTAAACTGATTAATTTTAGGCATATGGGGACCCCCTAACAGTTGACTGGAACAATGAAACATTATTAAATTGGGCTCTTAATGGATTTAAAGATATTCCTACTATAAGTGAAAAGGGTTTGCTTTAAAATTAAATTTAAAATTTGAATATTTTTATAATGTTATGCCCTTTATAGCTTTGCCAGACTTTGTTTTAGAGAAACTACACACTCTCTTAAATACAAAATTGAACTCTCCATTGCTGTCAGTTAAAAATGAAGGTGATAATTATTATTTATTTGGGCGTTATAATAAGTCATTCTATTTTAGCTTCTGTATTAAAAACTAATGGTAAAGAAAATGCATGCCTTGGTTGTTATTCGAGCAATGTTATCGATGTACATCCTCTTTTTCTGGGAAATGTTTGTAAGTACTGTAAGGTCAGTATAATCCATTTAATTAACAAACTTTTATGAAGGTTTGAATAATAGAATGTGATACAAAACTGTAGAGAGGTTTAAAATACACAAATTTTTAGAGCAAAAAGAATTTAACAACAAGTACATTATATATCAAAATCCTAAGGTCGTTATAGAAAATTAGCAAATAAATTAAAAATATGAAAACTTTTAGTAAATCTACAACAATGAGTATCATAAGGCTGCAAAAAAATTTTTTTTTGTATTTTTTCAGGACAGAATCATAAGTACAGTATTTTTGATTGGTGATGATAATATAAATGTAAGTATTCACTTATATGATTTATGTGTTTTACTAGATATTATTTTAGTACTGTTGTATGATTTGTGGAAATTTCGGTGAAATGGTTGTATGCAGCATTCGTATATGTGGCAGGTAACATTGACTATAAATCAGTTTGAATTTACATAAAGTGTTTTCAATCAATTTAAAACTGAGTTTATTCCTTTCTTGACTTATTTATTTAAAGAGTAGATGTGCATAATATTAAAAATCCTTTTCTTCACTGTATTTATTTTAAATTCTATATGTACATATTGAACCTGATAAGATTAATAACAATAATAACATTGTGTTCAAAATGTACATGTATTATTTAAATAAATAAGAAAAGTAAGGAATAAACTCAGTTTTAATTTGAAAATTGATTTTGAAGTTCTCATATAAACCCTTTAATTATAACATTTTTTAGATCTTATTGCTACAGATGTTTGGATAATTTATATTCTGTTAAGGAAAGGAAGGTTTTGGTGGAGAAAGAATTTTGGGAGTGCTTTATGTGTTTAAAAAATGAAGACACTGAAAATATAATACAGAAAAGGGAAGACTGGGAAGAAGAGGTATGCTTTTTTGAGATTAAATAATATATAAAAGACAATTTTTGTATTTTCCTACAAATATAATTCTTTTTTTTTCTGAAAAAATATGTTAATTCTGTTTAGAATATTAATACGAAAATTATTATATCTTTCAAATACTAATGAATAAAATTTGGTGGTATGTTCAAGCAGTCTGGGTCTGAAAATGCATGGGTGAACAGTATTATTCACCATTGGGTGGGATACAATGAATGGTTCTTCAGAGTAACTATATATTTACATAAATATACAAATAATATGGCAAATGAGTTTACTATTAGTCATATGCACACTAATATAATATTTTAATTTAGATTTATAGATTATACAACATGAAACACCATCCAATACCAAAAATTTTCCCAAAAAGGAGGCCCATACGTGTTTTATCCCTGTTTGATGGAATTTCTTCAGGTAATTACATTTTAGTATTATTTTATACAAATCAATACCACCGTATCTTTTATTTGCACTATTTTATAAACATGACAAAAAAATTATAACTACATTGTATTCTACAACTAATGAGTCTTATTAAGACTACAAGAAACAAATCAATTTTGAAACAACTACTTCTCTAGCTAATACTTCGACAGACATTGAAAGATATTTTCGTGTTTTTTCTATTAGTGAATTTTCTACAAAGTAAGGACTTATATATTTTATTACATTGTATTAATTGGCAATGTAGTTATTATTTTTTTTTTGTCATGCCTATAAAAGAGTGCAAATAAAGTAAGTTTTAATAATCTAACCATTTATTTCAATACAAAATAAGTCTGGAGTTAAATGTATTTTTATATTATTCTCATTTATATGTAATAAATTGTTCTCTAGGCATTACTATTAACCATTAATTAAACATTAAACAGAAAAAATGTAATAAGTAAAATTTAAATTTGTTTTAATTTTCAGGTCTTGTTGCCTTAAAGAAAAATAACATTTCAATAGAGGTCTACTACGCCAGTGAAGTAGATCTTTTAGCGATGGAAGTGTCCCAAAAAACATACCCAAATGCAGTAACTCATTTAGGTGATATCACTAAGATAACAGATGAATCGCTGAAAGATATTGCTCCTATAGACCTTTTAATTGGCGGTTCTCCATGTAATGATTTGAGCTTAGCCAATCCTGAACGGAAAGGCATTTATAGTAAGTAAATTACCGTTTTATAATTTTAAGCAATATAGTGTGGCATTTTGCTAATAACTATCTTATAATTAGAAACAATATTTCAACATAATATAAGAAAACCCCTAAAAAAATTTCTAATAACAAGTGATAACTATATCTATATTATATTTTCAATTTTAGGTATAGAAGGTACAGGTTACTTATTTTTTGAATATTTTAGAATCTTGATGAATTTGAAGAGACTAAACAATCAACCATATTTTTGGTTATTTGAAAATGTTGCTTCTATGTGTGCTGATTCAAGGGACATGATTAACCGGTAAGCGTAATAATAATAATGAGAAAGACAACAATCATAGTAAATCATATTGTTGTCTTTCTCCTTATTTATTTATAAAAGAGATGTACCAAGTTGGAGGTATATAAGGAATAGATAAAAATTTACACTCTATTTCTCACGTGATAGTAGATGTACTTTTATACAAAAAAAAGGACAATGTGAAGGACTGAGTCTTGTCACAGTCATATGAGTTCTGGAAACATAGAATCCTTTGGCTCATTAATCAATAGAATCTTAGTACTCAGGTCTATACTTTGAATATAATATCTGAACCTTGTTGTTTCGTACCTTTTCATTTGAACACCACTTGCAATTAATATATAGTTTTTATCAATACAAGAATATATTTTTACATATCTGTACCATCTTACCTTTTTAGCTGCTTTCAATTGGATCCTGTGAAGATAAACTCAGCATGGATGTCTCCTCAGAATCGTGAACGTCTTTTCTGGGGAAACTGCCCATCTTTGAAGATGAATTTTAAGGCTGATGGGCCAAAACTGCAGGAATATTTAGGGGAGGGAAGGACTGCTACCGTAGAAAAAATTGCAACAGTAACAACTAGTTCTAATTCTTTGCTTCAAGGTATTTATTACTTACATTAAAATAAATAATGTAATAAAAAAAATTAAATAGTATAAAATTTGCACGTATGTGCAATGAATTTTTATATAAAAAAATAAATTTGAAATAAGAATTTTTGTTATTCATATATTAAAATTTTAGGTGTATCCATGCGACACCCTGTTTTAAACAGTAATAATGAACCCACAAGGCTAACTATAAATGAATTGGAAAAAATCTTTGGTTTCGAACCAGACTACACTGATGTGTACAACAAAAGCAACAGTGTACGACAGGAAATGATAGGGCGGGCCTGGAGCGTGCAAGTGGCCACAATGTTGCTACACTTTCTGAAATATTACTATAAAGTTGATTATGAATAAATTTCTTCATAAAATTAATGGTAGTTAAGTATACATTTATATTTGTTTCAGTATTATTGTTTCGTTGTTTTTAGTCAAAAGCAGAATTAGTTTCAATTTGTCTTTAAATAAAAGTTTGACATACTTGTTTATTAATTCTTTCAACCCCTGGCCTGATATATTAATTGTGGTAAAGAATCAAAGTCTTAAAGACAAATTTGGATTACAGTTTACATTCTGAAGAAAATTGTTTCTATTAAATTTTTAATTGATGGATTGCAAGTGTAGTATTCTTAATATGTTTAAAAAAAATTTAAGATTTCTAGATCAGATAATTATTATTTTTTCTTATAATTCATTAATAATTTTTAATAAATTGTAAAATGTATAACTGAACTATATAGTCTAGCTTTAATGATTGGAAACCACTTTTGTATAATATTGCATTTGATAAAAGATTTTAAGGTTTAACAATACATTCATACCAGTGTTTATTAAAATTATACATTTCTAAATTAATGAAGATGATGGTGTAGCCATCATTACTAGGCGGAAGTTCATATTTAGAGGGTAAATAAAATACTCTCTACGTTTTTAAACCACTATTTATTTATATATGAATATATAGTGGTATAAAAACTTATAAAGTATTATTTTTACTCTCTATTTCTAAATAAATTGAAAACAGCATAACGATTTAAAAATTTATAATTTTTTAGTTAGTTCAATCAACTAGGTGTTTGATTAAAATATTGTATATTTCAATCAACAAGTGAACAGAAATTTCTTCAATTTTAAACCAGTTTAACCATTTATTTTTATAAATAAAATGTGGATGTTGGATAAAACGTAAATAATTTGAATTATTATTAAAATACAAGGTTTTATTTAATATTATGTATTTTTTTTAAATTCACGTTTTTACTGTTCCACTCTTTCTCTTACTTTTCACTTTATTATTCAACTTCTTCTTTTTCCTAGGTGTTTCCTCTTCATCATTAGATTCTTCAATTGTGCAAACTTCTCTTGGTTTATCAATCAGTTCAGAATTTTCTTCTACTGTTGTTATTACATCGTCTATTTTCTCAGATTTCACTTTTGTAACAGGAACTACGCACATGCAAGTAAATCTGCAATCAGCATTCACAGATACCAGTTCATTCATGTTTAGATCCCACACTTTAATTTCACCACTGCTCGATGCTGATATGATTCGGTCATTTGTGACAGCTAAACATTTTACGCGTACATTGTGCGCTTTTGAAGTTTCAATGTTATTTGATTCCGTATTTATAAGTAATATGTTTCCATCCTCACATCCCAGCAATAATTTTTCATCTGACAGCCATAAACCGCTACAAACCTTACTTTTATGTTCAAACTTGTTTATAATTCCACCAGAATCAATACCCCAAATACTACTTTCTAATCCTCCAATTAAAATAAATCTGTTTCCATCAGGGGCCCATTTTATGGAATGCAAAGCCCGGGCTTCCTTACACTTGCTGTTTAAGTTAATAGCATACGCCTGTCTACCTTTAATTAAATTCCATGTTCTTAAAGTGCAATCAGCACCTAAAGTTAAGGCCAATTTTCCTGACGAATGAACTGCAACATCAAGTATTGCCGAACCTTTATGTGCATTATCCCATAATTTCTCCAACTGCCAGTTTCCTACTCGGACTATTGATAACATCCCATCCTGTCCTCCAGTAATTAAATGTGTCCTTTCATTTGTGAATTGCAGACAGTTTACAGTACCATTATGATGTGTTAACATGCATTGTTCTTTACGTGTGTGTAAGTCATAAACAACTATTCTATCATCGGATCCACCCGATGCCAAAAGGCCGTCTGTGGTAGCTACACTTCGAACACTACCTGTATGACTGTGGGTTGCGTATGTTTGCACAATTGCATCTTCCTAAAATATTAAAAACGATATATTTTTTTTAGATACAATGTTAATTATTTATTTACCTTTCTTGTATATTTAAAACCCAACAGAAATTCTTCATAACTTCCTAACACAATTTCAAACGATGATTTCTTGCCCATTTTAAAGCTCAGGTAGTCACATGTAATAATATAACCTCAAAAACATAACCTAGAAATTGAGAAATTGTATTGCCTAGTTACCAACTGGAAGAGTATGTAGTAGCCAACATACTAAACTTCAATCATTATTAGAATGTAGTCGTTATAATAAATATTTTATCATTGATTGAAATATTGTATAGATGCCTAACCTTTAATTGAAATATTTCAATCAACGATTTTATATTATAGAAATCATATTGACTTGGCAACAATTACATGCAAATCTTTTAAAAGTTAGATATGTATATTTCATCATAAATGTACGCTCCTAAATTACGTTTATTATGATATAATAAATATGAGAAATAAGTAGTAGTAGTGTTTGGCTATCGACTACGTGATCCTTCCGCCGTGTGTGTAAATGAGCTTGTTACGCCCCATTACTCTAAAGCACCATTAATTGTATCCCAATGGTGAATGGTACCGGTCACCCATGCAATTACTGACCCGAACCAACGTTGCTGCACGTCAGTTCGAGGACGTACTAGAATGCGCCACCACTGCGTATATGACAAATAAATTTTTAGAATAATCATGTATTTATCTTATATTTGTTTGTGAACGCGTTTACTTTATGGCAAATCTTGAATATTATGAAATTAAACTCCAAAACTTTATTTTTCTATTATATACTGGTAAAGTTTACTTTGAAATGTATATATGTACTGCATTGCAGTAGAATTTATTATTGATAGCTATAATGTAAGGTTCTTTCTGTTCTTAAACTGTAGTTACTTGTCACGTAAGATTATCAAATAAATATAGAACGTATTTTCAGCTATTTTATTTCTTTTGCAGTCAGCAGTAAAGTGGCCATTTTCGATGGTCACAACACAATTTGTTTCAATATATTCCAGGTATTATCAACCATAGAAAAGGGAACTTAAATTGGTTAAAATCAGTTTATTACACATTCTTGTATTTTACAATTGATAAGGACAGCTTGCTTGAAGTGCCTTTATTATTACTAATTATTCATAACAGTTTCTTAATGTGAATTTCAAACATGCAACTCTAATTAAATCACAAGTTTTTATTAAAAGTATTCTCTAGAATTAATAAATCATAGCATTTTTGTAATAAAGATGTGTCTAAAAGCAACCACCATCTTCGTATTATTTACTTCTATCAATTTAAATAGCCATGTGAAAGCTAAAGGCAATGTCCAATTATCATTAATAATTTTAAACACAATTTTAACATTCAGAACGTTGACTTAATTTTTTTAGACAAATTATTTTAGATAAAGACAAATTCCGTGAGAAGTTAGAAAATATTTATTGTTGAAACCAATGTAAAGGGAAGGAAAAATACATTTTGTTATAATATATAAAAAACAAACAATCTGTTTTTAATGAACAAAGTAAAAGTAATTCTAAGCTAATCACAGGCATACATACAATTGTTATAAATGAAAAAATATTGTACTATTTTAGTGTATAAACATTGTTAACACCGACTGCACAAAGCAGCAGCGTTCTCACATTTTCCGTTTCAATTCGAAAAGAACACATCTATTATAAAATCTATAAGACAAATCTCATTTCCTTAGACATAAATAATTTATACAATAAATAAATTGGAATCTACATATGAATCCTCTCTAAGGTCATTCATTTAATCCACTAAAAGATGGTGGAATGCATCATAGAGAATACTGAAATCACATTCAAACATTCAGGTTGTTGTGCATAGTCTAAATGTTGTTGGACCATCAATACGCTGAAACAAAAATAAAAATTAATATACATATAAATGAAATCCTTAGTTTAGACAGAAGAGGATAAGAGCAGTACGACTATTATATAAGTAATTGGATCTCATTTTTTTTTTTTTGAAAGCACTACTAATTTTAAATTAATTACAAAAAAAAATCATAATGAAAGATGCATTCACAACAGAACTTCTTGTTTTCGCAATATGTCAATATTACAAATATAAAAAATAAACTGACAACATTAAGAAGCATTAAATTTTGTTCAAGAGATCCACACATTTTGACAGAGTACTATCATTTTAAAAAATATATACTTTAATTATACAAAATTGTAGAACTATAGTACTATTATATGAAAACCTATTAATACTTGAAGGTTTTAGAAATATATAAAAATATTGTGTAAATCTCTATACAAAAATGTATGTGTAAAATAAAGTCGGCTAGAAATTTTCCATACATTTTGCAGAGGTCCTTTGCAGAAATCTGCGCAGCGTACCATCACAGAATTAGGTTAGTTCATTCCCATTGCAGAGGATCTATGGGAAAATGTTAGCATTAACATACCACAGGAACACTATTGTTAATGCTATAGCAAAGGACCGTAACAAAATACCAGCACACTTTAGACGAAAATAACGAAAAAATCTATACTTACATGATCCATTGCTGTAGCCATTTGATTTGCCACTGTTTCCACCAAATCTGTGATGGTTACGTGGACCTGTGTTTTCCCTTCCCCTGAAACTTCCATAACCCCATCGGCCTCCCTTGTTTCCACCAAAATTGCCACCTCTACTTGCCATTTCGTTTAGTTTTGGATTTACAACCTATAAACAAAAATAAGATTAATAATACACCAGGTTTTATTAAACATAAGAAAATGGAGTAAAATTAATTTTAGTGGATTTGAGTTCAAATAATTCCTTTTTCAGGTATGAAATTTAATCAAAAAAATTTATTGACAAATGAAAATGTAATTTATTTATATACAAACAAAAATGTAGGGAAACTTGAGGATGGAATTCAGACAAATTGCGTGTGAACACCGAAGGCATATTTCCCAAAATTAATCTTCCTCACAAAAGCATTCATGCTTCACTGATGTAACAAGGTGAAGGCATGCCAAATTGCGAGGGTATGAAAATTTCATAATTTTGGTCATCATTGTATTTGCAATATTAAAAATTGTGCAAATAATAAATGTATTTAGTTTACTAACCTGGTTTGCTTCTTTAAGGACTGATACGAGATCTTTGGCTTGCCTGAAGTTATTGGGTGTGAAAAAGGCGTATGATGTACCAGTCGAGTCAGATCTGCCAGTACGCCCAATGCGATGAATATAATCTTCAGACGAATTTGGGTAGTCAAAGTTTATCACATATTTAATACCCTCGACATCTAGTAAGAAAAATGTATAAGTAAATATTCCTAGGACATGTGTATATGTAAGTAATCATGGTGTACCTTGAATATAATTGGAGCCAATTATACCACAAAGCCCAGACAATGCATTACTTTTAAAATTATATATGTATACACATATATATATATCCCTATGGTTAATTGTTAAAAAATAAAATAAAAAATATGAAAGAATTAAAGCAAACACCAAATATTTAAGCAATGTTTTTGTTAATAAAATAAAAATATCTAAAGATACTAACCAGTGCGCTCGAGAACATTAAGAATCCACAAGACGCTAGGCTATGTATGAAATCTGTATACAGGTATAGTAGCAAATAAACTGGCTGCAGCAGATCCCAATATTAATATGTAGCCGTAAATTGGTCAATCCACTGCAGGACCGAACGGAAGACAATAATACTTAATTGAATGACATCTGTTTGATTGGCTCCCACGACGTATCGGGGGGATAAATGGGGGATAAAGGTTGATTGTGAATCCGTGTTAAAAATTAGTAATCAAGTTTTAATAGCTCAATTAAACGGAGGATGGCAAGAGAGTGAGAGGATCAGTGTTTTAACAAACATGTGCCATACATGTGTTGCATCATCTTATCTTCCAGTATCGGTCTTCTACCTCACCAACTGATCTACTACACCTCAGCGGGGTAGCCAGCCAGAGGCACCGCAAGACACAGAATTGCGCCCCTTATTGAGTACGCAAAAAAGGCGTATTGATTAGCACTTACGAGCTAACTTACTACGCTCATCCTGCATGTGCCTCTGAAACAAAAAAGGACAACCAGACTGATTAAAAAGTAATTAATGATGAATCGAAACTTACAAGTACAAGATATTATAAAATCTAAAAAAACTTAAGTACATCCACACGCAGCATCCAACTGAAAATATCTATGTCATAGAAATTCCCAGCCAGCATGCTACTGCACAATATTCATCAGCTAAACAAAATCAATATCCCACAACATCCTATTTGTGGAAAACCTGGTGGAAGATATCGATGTTTTCACGTAATATTGTGACGTGTTTCTGCACCATCCACGTGGCTACTATTGAAAATCCTCCCGACTTATTTGGGCGGATAAGCAACCAGTCTGGAACATCCCCAAATGCTACTATCCCAAAAACTTAAAGACGCATTAAAAACAAAATGCCAATAAAGAGATGCCGCGGTTTCTGTTCAAATGTAAGTTAGTGCTAAAAACTTACCAAGTCCACGGGCAGCCACATCTGTAGCTACTAATATACTAGATTTGCCATTGCGGAATTCCCGCAATACGTAATCACGCTCTTGTTGACTCTTGTCACCGTGCATACACACAGCTGGCCAACCGTATCTCCTGATATTCCTTGTGATGGTTTCCACCTTCTTCTTTGTTTCAACGAAAATAATTGTTTTCGCACCTGGTTCCCCATTGTTACCAATTTCTTGAAGTAATGTGTTCAATCTGCAATTTAATACTTTATCAAATCATGTACTATGAAATAGTAAACATTACTGTATATAATGATTAATCAGGTCTTCTTAGAGGTTTGAGGTGTATAAAAAATCATCACCGATATTTCAGAACCTTTTATCATCATTAAAATAAATTGAAGTTTTTAAAACAACCGCTTTTATGCTTCCACTAAACATCTTAGATTTACTATGAAATAAAATACATGCCTCTATCCAACAGTATGGTTAAAAGATTACTTACTTTGTTTCCTTTTCATGTTCTTGACAGACGTCCACAATTTGTAGAATATTATGATTAGCAGATAATTGTAAAGATCCAATGTTAATTTGAATGTAGTCATTTAAGAAGTCCTGAGCCAATTTCCTAACTTCTTTTGGCCACGTCGCAGACCACATGAGAGTCTGCCTGTCAGGCCTGATTTGCTCAATGATTTTTCGAATTTGGGGCTCGAAACCCATGTCTAACATACGATCAGCTTCATCAAGGACAAGGTAAGTACAACGAGAAAGGTTTGTTGTTCCTTTTTCTAGGAAATCAATGAGACGACCTGGTGTTGCAATGACTATTTCTACTCCTCTCTCCAAATCTCTTGCTTGTGGCCCTTTCGGGGCACCTCCAAAAATACATGTGTTTCTCACATATGAATTGCTGCCAAAATCATGTGCAACTTGTTGGATTTGTTGAGCTAATTCACGAGTAGGTGCAAGTACGAGAGCAATAGGGCCGTCTCCACGTGAAATCGGTTGTTGATTGTTGATGTGTACAATAGCTGGAAGGATGTAAGCCAAAGTTTTTCCAGACCCTGTTTGAGCAATGCCAACCATATCCTTGCCACTCATGGCAATAGGCCAGCCTTGCGACTGAATAGCAGTGGGTGCATCATAACCTTGTTTCCTGATATTGGCCATTACATAATCGGGGAAACTAGCTTCCTCAAAGTGCTGGATTGGGTGAGGAGCACTGCCATCGACAGTAATTTGCTTACTTGCCCTAAACTGATCTACTTCATAAGTGGAGCGGTGGCCAACATTTGGGTGGGGTACATAGAAATCTTTCTTAAAGGGACGGAGCTGCTGGTTATCCCAATTAGGCTTGCGAAGTCTACCACCAGCGGGGCCACCGTTTTGGTTGCTGCTGAAACGACTGTTTCCTCCATTCCTGAAGCGATTGGATCCACCACCACTTCCATAGCTTCCTCCACTACCGCCGCCGCTACTTCCATTTCTGAAAGAGCTGCCACCTCCACTGCCGACACCACCACGGCCTCTAAAGGAACTACCACCACCACCACTGTTGCTGCTTCTTCCAAATGACCTAAGAAAAAGAGGAAAAATTTGTTACACATTTATATTATTTCTGGTTTTAATGAAAATGAAAGTGTAACTTATCTCCAGAAAATTAGCTTTCATAAAGTAAATGTAGGGAAACTTGAGGATGGAATTCAGACAAATTACGTGTGAACACCGAAGGCATATTTCCCAAAAGTTTATTTTCCTCACATGATTATTCATGCTTTCCCAAAGTAGAGATGAAAGCACACGGATTTATGAGGGTAGCAGCAATATAAACAAAACTACATAAATATAAATTGTAGATTTAAATTTAGACATTTCTAGTTTAAAATGCACGTTATTATATAGATAAAGAAATTGAAGTTAAAAATACAAAAATGCAGCCTAACAAAAAAAAACTAGTTTTAAAAGGATCTCTATGACTTGCAATTTTTGAATTTCTTAATCAGAATTTATTAGGACATGACTCATTAGGTTATACTTTCACTAATGTGAAATTGTTTCATAACAATTCATTTATAATCAACAATTTCTTTTGTATAAAATGTTACAATAATTGTAATAACTGAAATTTTATTTTATATAAACAATATATTTAAATATCAAATTATAATCCACTAACTCCATTTTATACAACAGGAGTTCAGCCGCCATAGTTACATAACAGCACATGCTCACTACTGTTTTGCATTGGCCATGGCAATAGTATTGATTTTCTGGGGTCGCCTCCAAAGTAAGAATATTCTAGAAACAATTGCCCGTCGATATTTCGGTTAAGGAACCTTGGAACACCACCGCGTAAATGTTGGCACTTTTTCCCAGAGCATTTCAACCGTGAAAAATCGACGACTATAAGTTGTATATCGACTTTTGCACACGAATGATTGAAATGGTGTAATTAATTTCAGGTGAGTGAGCCGACGAAGCGATCGATCGCAAGTTTCCTTTGTTACACAGATGTTAAAAATGGCGGACATTAGGTGGATTCAGCCAGTGTAAATAGGAATCAATGTTCAAATGTGTAAATCTAGACTAATTTTAAATAGCATTTATTAACCCATTCGAATATGATTGTTGATGAGAAAATTTAGACTATTAGCCACGTAATTATTATTGGTGAAAACTTGTAAAATTCACATTATGTCGATCCTCAGTAAGTGTAAATGTTAAAGCGAAATGTAGATAATAAATGGTATTTATTTAAGCTACTTTACGTATATATTTAGCAATGATTATCGTCGAGAAAATTGAAGAAAGTAATTAATGGCCGAAAACTTTCCGAAATGCAAAAAAAAAACTGGGAAATATTGCGCGTAATAAATATCCCCTTAAATAATAAAAGTACTTACATGTTTGATGCTGTAGGATGCTCCTGTTTTCCGTAGATTTGATTCGATTGAAATTTGTCGACACCGATTCTATTAATGGCGGCGAAGTTGTTCTGCGGAATCAAAATCGTTTTTAGTCTTGTAAAGTTCATTCGAATACTCGAAATTCTACTAAATGCGTGCATTACCGTTAAAATAAACTATGTGAATAATGGTATAGGTAAGGTAAAGTAGAAGAGTTATAGTACAATGGAAATATTTAAGAGAGCACAACGTACCTCTTCGACGGTCACTGGAGGAGAGAGAGCTGGGAAGTTTCCGTGATGGACTTGACTGCGGATGCGGTCGTAGCGGAAGTCGCCCTGGTCTTGCATTATGCGCGGGAAATTCAAAATATTTTAGATATCGCAGCGATTAAAACTGAAATCAGATTTTAATACACATTAATACCGTCATTAAAGTATCGAAAATATAATTTTTCAGCAAAATTTTAATAAAATATGCACCCTGAGATGAAATGTTAATTATCCCCCCCATACTAAGCAGGAAGTACTACGTTAAACTATTGCAACATCAAATATAGTAATAATTAAATATCTGCTGGATTTACGTATGAAATTGTGTAATAATTATCGCAATTTTTTTTAAGATTGATTGCGTAATTAATTATCATTTATTAAATTTACATCTTTATTTCATATATGAACACACCCGCCATCTTGGAAATGGTCCTTTTAATTTTTTACTTTCGAGATTAATACAAAACAATGGGATTTACAGATTTTTGAATACTGCATTATTATTTTATAGGTCTTATGAATATTAAATGATTGCTCGCTAAAAAATATATGACACGCCCCGACCTTTGTGTCAAAAAAACCCTCAAATTATTGTTTTAAATGATAAAATGTTTACTAAACTATTTACCTTAATAAAAAAATGATTATCCAAGAGGAGATCTTTGAAGGTAAATTAACTGAACGCTCGCAGAAATCTGGACTGTGCACTTTACAAACTGCAACTGTAATTATGCAGCGGAAACGGAATTACGTAGACGCCAGACGGATTTCGTTCAAATGTTTAAACAAACGATTCATAGATGAAAATGACGCGATTTATCCCTTATCGGGTAAATGTTAACATAATGTTGTGTTTTAGGTTATGGGAGATAAATCGGAGGCCCGCTACGAGAAGTTAAGCCCGAAGGAAATCGCTGTGGCGGGTGCAACCTCCGGATTGTTGACCAGAGGCCTCATCCAGCCTTTCGATGTGATCAAAATAAGGTTCCAGTTGCAAGTGGAGCCCATCACCAAAGGGGGCAATTCCAAGTACAATTCCATTCTACAGGCCACTTCGCTGATCTTCAAGGAGGAGGGGATTACGGCGTTCTGGAAGGGCCACGTTCCGGCACAGTTATTGAGCATTTCATTCGGCCTAATACAATTCTGGACATTTGAAACTCTTGTCAAAAAGGCTAAGAAGGCCAACTTGTACAATAACAAGACGATTGCTAATTTTGCCTGTGGAGCAATTGCAGGTAACAATTGTTTTAAAAATTTATTTATTTTTTACAGTAAATAATAATTATTATTGATATGCAGTTTTATATAATATAAACTTACTTATCTTACACATTTATTAGATAATAAGTTATAAATAATCTATTTATCTAGGCCATAATAATTAATTCAATGTATTTATAAATAAGGCACTTTCTTTATAATAGCATAAGATCGTTTTATTTAACAAAGAAAGTATCTTATTTATCAGTAAAACACCTTAACTTATTTGTATAATACTCGATTTTTATTATTATGTTGATTATAGTCGGCTTAGTTGCCGAAACTATAGTCAACATAATAATAAAAATCAAGTGTTATACAAAGTTAAAATGTTTTACTAATTATTAAATATGTATAACGAAGTAGAAGCTTTTCCTATTTATAATTTTTTTTAAATGTATCACGAAGTAAATACCTTCAGTATCAACCAATCAAGTTAGGATTATTTAAGTTGAAACATATAAAATACTACTAGAAAAATTATATTAATGCTAATTAAAAATAATTCAGTCCTATATAAATACATATAACTAATAATTCAGGTGTGATAGCTACTTGTTTCTTTTTCTATTCAATACCAAACAGCAACAGTCTAATCATATTTTGGTTTTGTTTGAATTAGTGCTCTTGTTATGTTTTTTTTATTAATAATAAAAACATGGAACATAACAAGAATACTAATTCAAACAAACCCATTAAACATTGGTTCCATCAAGAATGGAAAGTATACATTTTATAATAATTTTATTTGTAATTGTAATGTAAAGATGAACATTATTAAAACTAGAAAATTATTCAAATATTATATACTAGTTGTTATTTATATATTTTATAGTAATTTAAAATTAATTAACTATAAAATTAAAATGAAATTAGGTCAATTATTTAAAACTTAAGTATTTATAAATAATAAATTATAACAATTTTAATCAATCAATACTTTACAATGTTAGAAGGTGTAATAAATAAGGGCATTAATTAGAAAAACAATATTTAATCTTTTTTTTTATAAATGTAATAAATAAGGCAATATTAATATTATGTAATGACACCAATATATAAAATAGATAAAAATAATTATTCATTAATCCAGAAAATTGTTGGACGTTGAAGATGAAGCTTTCCTCTTTCTTTTCGCTGCCAGTGTAGAAATATCAGTCTTATCTGCCACCAGTAATTTGCATTTCTCCTCAATTATCTTTTTTAGATCATCATTCCTCCTCACCAGTAACTTTATATCATCTATGTTGATTGTTGTGCGCTTGGCGTGCTTTTGGAAAGCTTCCAAATCACCCGCATACAATAACATTTTCTTCCATACCATCTCAGTGATCAATTGAATTGAATTTGGTTCATAGTCTACACTGAATAAAGTGCCAACTTCTGTGCATATCTTTGATGTGTCTGCATGAAGAGCGGTTCTCAACTTCTTTTCAGCCATCTCTTAAACTTGATTGATTGATTCGAGTTTCTGAAAATAAATAAATAAATACTTAAATGAAACTATTTACTATTGAGTGAAGTATTCATAGTTTATTTTACTATCGTTTTTTGGAGTTACGCGAAGAAAATTTTAATTAAATTATACACGTGAGAATTCCTTTTTTCCCATTATTAGTATGTTCCGGGCTGTAGGGGATCATTATCAATAGCCAACAGTCAGCTATTAGTAATGAGCATCTAGTGCCAGAAATGTACATTAAGTGAAAAAAAAATTAATTCTAACAGTAGGAGTATAATTTAATAATATGATGAATTAATTTCTCACTTAATCTGTGGTGAAACATTTTTCTATAATTAGATTAAAACACTTAGTTTTATATATAATTAATTTATACTATATAGTTATTTAAGGTACAAGTGTAAAAAGTGATACTTTATTGCACGAACTGGCGTTTAAAAACACGAGCGAGGAACGAGCGAGTTTTTTTTAAGCCAGGAGTGCAATAAAGAAACTTTTTACACGTGTGCCTTACAAAATTTTATCTTCGATCGTAAAGGATTTCAAAGAATATATTCTTATGAGTAATATTTTAATGTCATTTCAATTAATGAAAACATATTTTACCCGCAGTGCACCAATGAAAGCGTTACTTAGCAACCTGTAAACAAGTTGCACAAATGTCGGCCGCCATTATTATTTATGGAAAAAATGTTCGCTTTATTGTAATCGCTTGGACTTGCATTAAATGAAATCTTCAGAGTTCTTAAATCTGCAATTTGGTTTGTATTATATATTTTATTTATAGTTTATTAGTTATTTGTATCAATTAATAAAAAAATAAGTTTTTCGTCGAAATATATTCATCTGTCAAATTTGACAATTCTGTGCAATAAAAGCAGTTTGACATTACCGTGCAATAAAAACGTAAAAAAGCACTAGTGCTTTAAAAAGCCACTTTTACAATGAAAAATGATGCAAAAAGCGTCTACTTTCTGTACGATCGTAGATAATAGTTATTTAAGGTACAAGTGTAAAAAGTGATGCTTTATTGCACGAACTGGCGTTTAAAAACACGAGCGAGGAACGAGCGAGTTTTTTAAAGCCAGGAGTGCAATAAAGAAACTTTTTACACGTGTGCCTTACAAAATTTTATCTTCGATCGTAAAGGATTTCAAAGAATATATTCTTATGAGTAATATGTTCATGTCATTTCAATAATTCAATTAATGAAAACATATTTTACCCGCAGTGCACTAATGAAAGCGTTACTTAGCAACGAGTAAACAAGTTTCACTAATGTCGGCCGCCATTATTATTTATGAAAAAAATGTTCGCTTTATTGTAATCGCTTCGACTTGCATTAAATGAAATCTTCAGAGTTCTTAAATCTGCCATTTGGTTTGTATTATAAATTTTATTTATAGTTTATTAGTTATTTGTATCAATTAATAAAAAATTAAGTTTCTCGTCAAAAATTTGTGCTATAATATATTCATCTGTCAAATTTGACATTTCTGTGCAATAAAAACAGTTTGACATTACCGTGCAATAAAAACGTAAAAAAGCACTAGTGCTTTAAAAAGCCACTTTTACAATGAAAAATGATGCAAAAAGCGTCTACTTTCTGTACGATCGTAGATAAAAATCTTTTAAAAGAAGTACACAAATACATTAAAGTTGTCTTTACTGCAGTATATCGTTATTAAATCAATGTGAAAAAAAAATCGGAACAAACCAAGGTCATTTGTTGTAAAACACAGACTAATAACAAATGATTGACATTACATTTGTTGTAAATGACATTTGTTTGTTCTGATTTTTTCAAGGCACACTAAATTTATACGAAAATATCATATTAATAAGATTTATTATTTTTTCCTAACCTAAATATTAAATTTAAATCAATATATAGGGCATATTTGGATTCAGAAAATAATGTCTAGTATAAAAAATTAAGAAAAATTTAAAGTTGACTGTCATTTGTCAATGAAGTTAATTTTGAAAAATATATAATTAATTTCATTTCATAGTATTTAAACGGCCATTCAATTTGTTTTTTAGTTTATTCAAATCTGTTAATAAATAAGAAAGTTATGGCGTTGGGCGTTTTTTTATTGAACACCAGGTATATTATTAACTGGGCAATGTAACTTAAACTTTACTTAAATTTACTTTTAAAATAAAAGAAATTAAGTATTGTTAATTATACTAATATTCGTAGATTTTTATTTTGTTTCCATAAATATTTATTGAAATAATAATATTAAATACAAGGAGAGTTAATTAAAACTCAAATTATTTAATTTTCCAATTATTTCTTTTTACATCTAGCAAAACAACTGTTACTTTGTTTAAAAGACTTGTGTTATGTTTAATAAGTTATAAGTAATAAATTATTTATTAACTTTATAGGGACATCTGCAACGATCATCAGCTTTCCTTTTGATATAATGAGAACTCGATTGATTGCCCAAAGTGAAGATAGTAAAGTGTACAAAGGGATAATATCCGGATACACACACATAATAAAAAATGAGGGTTTCTTCAGCGTGTACAAAGGCCTCACACCAACCATTATTTCAGTGGCTCCCAATGCTGGACTTCAGTTCATGTTCTACAAACTGTTCGAGAGCATATACAGAAATCTGGTATATGTTGAGGCCGAAAGCTACAGTATGGTGGGCAGCTTGATTTCTGGAAGCTTGGCAGGTCTGTGCAGTAAGATGTTACTGTACCCCCTGGATTTAACGAGGAAACGAATGCAAATCCAAGGTTTTCAAAAGTACAGGAAAAAGTTTGGGGCATCTTTTTTATGTATTGGGATGACGGACTGTTTGGTGAAGATTTACAAACACGAAGGGCCCACTGGGCTTTTCAAGGGGGGCGCGCCTAGTATACTAAAGGCCCTGATATCTAGTGCTGTGAGCTTTACCACTTTCGAAATAATTTGTAGTTCTCTTTTGTTGGCTTATTGATATTTTGTATAATTGCTAGAAATAATAATTATAGATCTGTTTTAAATTGTTTCCTTTAGAAAAAGGTGTACCAAAAAATTATAATTTTTAAAGTTTATGGAAGGAACTATAGGAAATAATATTGTATAAAATTGAATAGATCATTAAATTATACTCCCTCTGACCAGAAATATGGTATACATTTGAAAGAAAATCGTAGACAATTGGTACGTCTTATTATTATTTATACTATATTTAATTATATTTTGTTAAAACATTAAATTTTGGTTGTATTTTATTTATTTTTGCAAATGTACACTATATTATTGGATAACAAAATTGCCAAATGTAAACCATGTTTCCGGACAGAGGAAGTATAAAAGGTTACTTTTGAAGTATTAACGGAGTAGGGTAGCCCAACTAGGGTGTCTTCATGTCCCTCCTATTTATCCGTAATCCATACTTTTGAAGTAATTTTATATATTATTTTACTTGTTAGCTAAAACAATTGCTTGTTAATTATAAAAAACATCTCGCAGTACTTGTAGGAAACTAATATTGTATCCTTTTGATTTAATCATCGAGGTGGTGCAAGTGCACACCATATATACTTCTTGGCAAGTAAGTGTATTCATAAAATTTATAAAACAGTCACTCTAGCTAGTTGGTTTAGGTGACAATTGCTGTTAATTTCACTACATTCGATACTGCAACAAAAATGATTGTTTTTAGTTATCTTATATTTATTACAGGTTCTTCATTGATGATTGTGAATGGCCTTGGCTACTTAGCCCTGTTGACCCATCATAACGACCATTTGAGTTTTGCATTGAATTATGGAACGAATTGAAAAAGTGAGGTTAAATTTATACTATAAATATCTTGTGGTTCAGGGTCTGTTGAATTTAAATTTATAATCCTTATTTCATTCGAAATATTGTTTATTATATATAATTACATATATAACTTACTGATAATGATGATATATAATTATCTTCTTTAAATTTTGCGTTAATTTTTAACAAAAAATAAAAACTTTCGTGTGTACTGAATCATAAAATAAAATTGTTTACAAAGTGTATTTACAATATGATCAAATATATTTATATATTTGTTGTACACAAATATCTCATAAAGAAATGTTATATCCTTGATTGAAATATTTCAATCAACGGTTATATTAAGTTTTTCAATATATTTTCTATGATTGTTAATTCATGTTAAAAAGCATAATTTAGCGCCACCTGCTATTTGATATTCCCCCTAGCTGCTAACAGGGATTTGACAAAGGCGCGAAATTTAAAATATTTATTTTCTTAGAGTAAATGGTAGTGGCAGGGGCGGTAATTGGGTAATTACCCGATCTATGACAGTGCATTTTTCCAAAACAGGCAGGCTAGGTACACAAATTAAAGTTATCTGCGCAAGCACCGTTAGAAAAGTGATGACTTCCTTTGCACGGGGGGTTCCCTTTTCTAATAATACACGACATATATTGATACTATTCGCCTCTTTGGTATCATAAATCGTTACATTGTTTTACATTAAAAGAGCGCAATCCACATTTCTTAGTTCAATTTATAATATTTCTTGTCTTATTTGGTTTAAATGTAAAAGATAGAAACCGAAACTATTTACACGTCGCATGTAAATCCTAAATTTTTAGTGATTGCTGATAAATTACCAATTTATTATAATTCGATCAATTATACATGTTATAATTACGTTTTGTCAGGACGTCGCGGGTCAGAAGAATATCACCAGAGTAATCGTTAACAACAACTCGCCTCGTCTTTATTTAAGAATAACAATACACCGTACTCACACTACTCGCTCACACTCCCGCTCAACTCGCTAAACTCCCTCAATAATTTCCATAACTTCTCTTCGCTCACCTCGCTTCAGTCTCTCCTCGCTCGCACACGTCCGCTCACCACGCTTGCTCGTTGCTAAAGAGGTCGAGACGCCTCCTCTTCCCGCCGTTCTCCCTTCTTCCCCGCCAACCTGTCAAACCTCTCCTTTGCGCTCTCAGCTCGCGCCTCTTAAATCTAAATTCACGCTATACAACCACTCATACAATTTACATTTATAACATTCGTCCATCCTGAATTAAACCGCGTCCTCGCGGTTAGACGAAATCTTTCATCCAGCCCGGTTTCTGTCGCCTACGCTCGGGTCTGCTCGCATCAGGAACGCCTTCCAACTCGTCGCCGCTCGACGAATTCTCCGCCTCTGGCTCGAATTCCGCGTCGCTCTCCTCCCGCCCTTGCACATCCTCGTCCTCTCCATCTAACTTCTCATCATCGGTCGCATCGCTATCTGTCAGCACCTCCTCCACGTCAAACTCGTCCTCGAACGTCTCGCCCTCCACTGGATCATTCTCTGTCGCGTTCTTGTACAGTTTTATCTGCGAGACGTGCGCCGTTGTCTCGTAGATCCGCCCGCCCTCTGCTTCATTTAGCGTTCGCACTCTGTAGGTGTCCGCTGGAAGCACCTCGACGATGACTAGCGGCCCTCTGTACGCTGGTTGGAGTTTCGTGGATTCCCCAGTCGCCACAGGTGGTTTCTTCAGCACCACGATGTTGCCCACCTCGTAGACAACGCCTCGAAATCGCGTCTTGTCGTAGTACGCCTTCGTCTTCGCCTGACTCGCCTCGATTGACCGCCGCACCTCGTCGTGAATCTCGCTGGGGTCTCGCCTTGGACGGTCCCTCTTCGTCACCCTCATTAGTCGGTTGTCCGACGCCGTTGGATGGAATCCAAACAGTACCTCGAAAGGTGTTCGCCCCGTTGTCTTGTTCTCGCTACGGTTTATGTCTCGCTCCACCTCGCGAATTCGCCTGTCCCATTCGGTCTCCTGCTCAAGGGACGCCAAAATTACCGGGACCACAGTCCGGTTTACTCGCTCGACCTGACCGTTTCCCTGTGCGCGATGGGTTGCGATGAGTGTGTGGTGTACGCCCTCTCGCTGGCAGAACTCCTCGAACTCCACTGCCGTGAACGCCGTCCCTCTATCGCTCACCACCATGTCAGGGTTACCATACTCATGGAAATAGTCCTGCAGAATCTGCACAGACTCCCTCGCCGTTGTTCCTCGCACCGCATACAACCTTGAGTATTTGGAAAAAGAATCCGTTAAAATCAACAAATACGAATTTCCACGCATACTCCGGGGAAAAGGACCCAAATGATCGATATGGACACGCTGGAAGGGTCTAAGGGTAGGGGGAATTGGATTTAATAATCCCGCACGCCTTCCGCCCGGGGTCTTTCCCCACAAACACTCCATACACCCTCGGATGTGTCGCCTCACATACGCCCTCATCGACGGAAACCAGAAGTTCCGCAGAATCTTGGCCACCGTCCTCTCTTCCGCAAAATGTCCCATACAGTTGTGGTACTGGACCACCACTGACTTCCTCATTGATGACGGAATGACGTAGAGCACGCGCTGCTCGCCGTTCACCGTCACCTGTCTCACCAGTCGCCCCTCATCGAGTTGATAGTTGACAACTCGATTCTTCTCGCCTCTCGTGAGCTCTTCTTGGGGTCGCTGAAGAAGCTCCACTAGCTCTCGCAGTCGTGGATCATCGCGCTGGATTAAGTCCACTTCCTCCACACGAACTACCTGAAACACATCAAGTCTTTGCGCGCACTCGTCTATAGTATCTCTCGCGTTTTCCACGGGTGCCCGACTAAGAGCGTCCACATGCGCCATTCGCACGCCCGCACGATGTCGAATCGTGAAACGATACTCCATGAGAAGACTATACCACCGCGCGATCTGTGGTTTCAACGCCTTCTTCTCGTTGAGATAGATCAACGCCTGACAGTCCGTCACTATAATAAACTCTACGCCCAACAAATACGTTCGTAGTCTCTCAACGCACCAGACCACCGCGAGTAACTCGAGTCGGCTCGAGTGGTAATTTCTCTCGGCGTCAGTTGTCTTTTTAGACACGCAATGCACCAAACGCAACTCGCCTTCATTATCGCGCTGTAATAGCATACCCGCTAATCCTTCCGCGCTCGCGTCAGTATGTAGCTCGGTTTGCGCTCGCTCGTCGAACGCACGTAATACTGGTCGCCCAACTAATTCGCGCTTCAAGTCCTCAAACAAACTGTTCTCACGCTCGCCCCACACAAAGGCCTTGTCCTTACGCGTTAAGTCGCTAATCGCCCGCACTTTCCGCGCATAGTTCGGAATAAACTTACGGAAGTATCCCGTCAGCCCAAGAAATCTGCGCACCTCGTGCTCATTCCTAGGTGGTGGAAACTCCTCGATCGCCCGCGTTTTTGGCACTCCCGGTTGAATGCCCTTCTCGCCCACGCTGAAGCCCAAAAATTCGACGCTCGGCATCGCAAATCGGCATTTCGTTAGTTTCAATGTTAAACCCGCACTCCTCACCCGCACCAATACTTTCTTCAACCGCTCAACAAACATTTCGAAATTCGCCGCCGGAATCAAAATGTCATCTAGATAGTATACTATCTCGCGCCCGTTCAACTCACCGAATACCTCATTCATCATCCGACAGAACTCGTAGGGCGCATTTGTTAGCCCAAAACACAATCGCTCGAACTCGCCTGTCGTGTCGGGGGTGATAAACGCTGTCTTCTGCTTCGCCGCCTCAGTCAATGGAATTTGCAGATATCCATTTGCCAAATCCAAAGTCGTGAATAACTTGTTACCCGCTAGCGTCAAAAACTGTTCCTCGATCTGAGGGATCGGATAGTTCACCCGCTCTGTTTGGTTGTTTAGGAAACGAAAGTCGATCACCAATCTCTTCTCGCCGTTCGCCTTTGGCACCAAGAGCACTGGACTCGCATAAGGTGACTGTGTTTCCCTTACTAGCCCCGCTTCCTTCCACTCCTCTACAATCTGCTTGATTGTCGCCCTGTCATCCGCACTAACCTTATAGGGCCTTCGCCTCACGGGGATTCCATTGTCGCGGATATCCACCTGCATTAAATGTGTGCATCCCATCTCGGCAAGTGACTGCGAAAAGCAATCGCGGTTCTCCTGCAACACATTAATCAAAATTTCTCGCTCTTCCGGCCTCAATTCCGGCCCAATGATCATCTCCCCCTCGGGCAATGGCTTCGCCCTTTCAATTGTCAAAATCTCTGCAAACTCCTCGGTCTGCAGATCCTCAAACGGATCTTCCACCGCTTCAACACTCACCTCGCCACTCTCAATCCGCCACTTGACATGGTGATTTAATAAAAAGGTCTCGCCAATCAACATGTTAGGACCCATCACATCGTTCGGAACAACGTGAATCTCCAACTCCCTCACCATCGCTGTGCCCACTTTTAAATCCACGGTGACCACCCCGAGTGAGCTTACACGGTGCGGCGCTCCGAACCCGTTAAAAGACTCACATCGCGTTTTGTCCATCGCCAAATTCATTCGCTTCGCCTCGCTCTCTTTTAAGATGCACTCCGCCGCGCCTGTGTCAAACACTCCCTCGACTTCGTGCTCGCCATTGATGATCGCCAGTTTTCGGAAACTCTTTTTCCTCTGAACCTTCCTCACAAAAAGCACCTCTTGCTTAAGCGGACACGCGCCAGACATGTGACCAACACCCTGGCATTTAAAGCACTTTACCTTCGGGCATGCGTTGCTTTTGTGGCCCTCTTGCTTGCAAACAAAGCACTTAAGTCGCGCGCACCTCGACGCCAAATGTCCCACCTCGCCGCACTGGAAGCACTTCCTTCCCTCGCTGGAGTTTCGAGCAGTTGGTGTTGCCGATGGTCTCGCAGGCCCCGCTGAAGCTGTCACGTTGGAGCGCGTCGGCTCCGACGGTTTCGCGCTCGGACGCGCCTCTCGACTTTTACTTACAACCGCACGACGCGTACCTTCTAGCCGCTCAAATTCAACCAAATCATGCAATAGTTCGTCTGCCGATGCATGAACCTTCGCCAACATAACATTGTAGCAGTCGCGTGACCACAAACCCGCCAGAACTTGTTCTTTTACTTCCGCGAACGCCAAATCTAATTTACGACACAACGCCACTTTCGCGAACAAATACTGATCTACGGCTTCATCCCTGAGTTGCACCCGCTGCATCATTTTGTTCAAATTGTCCACTTGGCTCTCCCGCACGAAAAATGTCTGTTCGAACGCGTTTTTAAATTGCGCCCACGTCGTTACCGCCGTACGAACGCCCTCATACCACTCACGCGCACCTCGCACTAATTTGTTTCGCGCCGTTTCGAAGATGTATTCATCTGTGAGATGGTGTAGCGCCTGTACGCTGTTCAGCTGTTGCAGCCACCTTCGTCCGTCTTCCCGATATCCACCAAACGCTGGGATGCCGCTCAAAACCTCCGGCATCACTCCTACACTTACAGTTGTTGTATTATTCGCTAATTGGTTGAACATCGTCTGCATCAACGCATCACGCCGCGCATTTTCCTGCAGCATCATCGCCATTATCTCCCGCATTCCAGGATCAGCTGTTGGTGCTGCCGCACCGCCCGCTGCGCCATCTGTTGACTCCATTGTCGACCTTCCCGCACTCACCGCGCCGAAAAATGTTAGGTTGTCTTTCGCGCTTTCGCGCCGCGCCACGCCGACCGCGCCTAAACTTTACTGACCCAACCTCAAAGTTTTCTCGCCTCGCCACGCCACACCTTACACGCACTCGCGATTAACTCTATGATTGTCTTCGGGATATCCCACTTCTGATGTTATAATTACGTTTTGTCAGGACGTCGCGGGTCAGAAGAATATCACCAGAGTAATCGTTAACAACAACTCGCCTCGTCTTTATTTAAGAATAACAATACACCGTACTCACACTACTCGCTCACACTCCCGCTCAACTCGCTAAACTCCCTCAATAATTTCCATAACTTCTCTTCGCTCACCTCGCTTCAGTCTCTCCTCGCTCGCACACGTCCGCTCACCACGCTTGCTCGTTGCTAAAGAGGTCGAGACGCCTCCTCTTCCCGCCGTTCTCCCTTCTTCCCCGCCAACCTGTCAAACCTCTCCTTTGCGCTCTCAGCTCGCGCCTCTTAAATCTAAATTCACGCTATACAACCACTCATACAATTTACATTTATAACATACATAAGGTATTTTTTTGATTTTAGGAATAATATATGCATTCTTTTAAATTAATTTATTCCTGATTTTTGTTGTAATTAAATTAGTAAATGAAAATTGATAATCGACGTTGGATTCATTTGTTCAGACAATTATGAAAAACTGACAATTCTTCAACAAATTAAGATCGATCTATGTCAACAGTCAATTTAAATCATCCATCTACATCTTCATTGACATTTAGCGAATACAGTAGAATCTTCACTAGGTTGTTCCCAGCAAGAGAAAATGGAGCATACAACATGTACATATAGTAATGTTGAAATTTACATTCATATAGTTAAATTTAGTAATGTTAATGAAATTGAGAAATTTCGAATTTTAAATTGTAAAAGAAAACCAAATGATAATTTTGTGTTACCCTATTCTGTACATAAAAAGGAGGAAGGATGTTAAATATTACTTGTCTGGAAAACATTTTAGACAATTTAATTGGCTAATGTTTTCTAATCATTTAAACAGATTCTTTTGCAAATATTGCTTCTTTTTTACAAAATTTGGTGGGTTGCACCAACAAGTGCCATAGCAAAAATAAGTATCTCAGACAGTATCTCAATATTTTAAATTATCAGGTAAAAATGTTGTGTTATAAAAATATTACCATAAAAATTCAAATGTTTATGCGAAATTGTTTTATAAAATCACGAGATATAAGAAATAAATTAAATATGGAAAGACTTCGACAAATTAAAGAAAATAGACATAGATTAAAATCAATAATCAAAAATATCTTATTTAGGGGAAACAAAATATTCCCTTACGAGGTCATCGTGATGCTGGTTCTATCTTAAATACAAAATTTATTACAAACGAGGGCAATTTTTGTGAAATTTTACATTTCGAATTGCATCTGGTGACAACTTTAAAAAAAATCATTTGGGAAACCGTTAAACATATTTCACAAATGTCTCTTGAAATATGATAATTATAATGATGTTACTCATGAGCCTATACTTGAATTGGAACAGATGGATGTTCCGCTATGATGGAAGAATTGAAGGGTGCTGTATCTATATTGCAGTCAACCTTGTCCAACGTTTTTAGAACACTATATTTCAACCATGCTTTAAATTTGTCCATATCAAAATGTATGTACAGGCTGCCCGCAATGCCATTGGTACCATTAAAGAAGTCATTTAATTTTTTAAAGCCTCGTCCAAAAGATACCATGTGATAAACATGCTATTTAAACATTGTGGAGTTATCGGAATATCTGACAATGGGAAGATAATCTTCTAATAAAGATAAATTGCTAATTGATTCGATTTGTACACCAATTTTCATAGTTACCCTATGCTCTTTGTCCGATAATTTTAGAAATGCAGTGACTGAGTAAATAGAATCAATAAAATGAATCTTGCTCTAATAACTTTATAAATAACACTATTGCTATTTTATCCAACAAGAGGAAAAATACTGCCACATCTTTTAAACAATTTATAATGATGCAGTCAATATTTTAAACGAATTACAAATTGAAATGACAAACCGCGAATTACCAAATGCCAGAGGAATAGACCAAATCTGGATCAACCTATTATAGCAGAATATTTTTATTTATCTTTTCCCCTTTTATCCATTATGGGTGTCAGACTTATTCTCAGCAATATGCCTCAGTTAATTTCTTTTACACTTCTTTACCACTGTTGCATAGCTTGTGCTATTTTCTTAATTCTTTCCATTCTATTATTTATTATCTGTTATTACTCTCTGTGGTTACTCACGATTCACTACTATATAGCAGTTAATGTCTTTTATATACTTCTGTTTTTATTGTTTTTGTAATCTCTTTTTTCTCTAAGAATGTTTTCTTTATTGTGTTGTAGATCATTCCTGCTTTACCTAGTTTTTCATCTTTTTCTGATTCTATCTTCCCTGTTTCCTCTATTGTTGATCCCAGGTATTTAACCCTATTTTGTGATTGCTCTCTTTTGATGATATTATATTTATCTTTTCCAGCTCTTTTTTGAATATTTCCAGGATTTCTTCTGAATCTGCTATTAGTGTTATGTCGTCGGCAAACATTAATGGATATTTGCATTTTTAATAGTTTTTAATATTTCTATACCCTATCTTTGTGCTCTCGGCTCTTTGTTTGCTATTTCTTATTGCTTCGTCATTAAGTGATGCAAATAGTAAAGGGCTTAATATACAACCTTGTCTCAGTCCTGTTTTGGTCTTGAACTCCTCTGATTATAAATTTCCTATTATTACTTTATTTTTGTTATTTCTTTATTATATTTATTATGCTTTTTTATCCTTCTTGTTTCGAGTATATGCCATATGTCCTCTCTTCTTACCCTGTAATACGCTTTTTTAGGTTGATGAAGCATATGTGTAATTCTTTTCCTTTTTTAATAAAATTTTCTGTTAATTGTCTCATTATGTATCTTAAGTCTTGTTTGCTTCTGTTTTTCTGAATCCGTGTTGTTCTTCTCCCAGCTGTTGATCTAATTTTCCTTTTATTCTTGCTTCTGTTAACCTAGTAAAAATTTTCCCTGGTTTTATTGCGAGTGTAATACCTCTGTAGTTATCACATATTTTTGTGTCTTCTTTTTTGTGTATGGATATTATAATTCCCTTGTTCCATTCCTCGGGTATCTTGTGATTTTTGATAATGTCATTTACTATTTCCAAGAATTCTTCCTTCCCCTTTCCCCCGTACATTTCATCATTTCGGCTGTGATGTCATCTATACCTGGAGATTTTCCTAGTTTTATTTTTTTGATTGCTGCCTCCAGTTCTTTGATTCTTATTTCGTTGATTTGTTTCACCTTCTACATCTCCGCGATGGTCTGTTTCGGTTATTTTATTAAAGAATTCTTTCCATCTTTCTAATATCTTCTTTTCTTCTGTTATTATATTTACGTTTTTGTCTTTTATACTTGGCTGGGCTAATGTATTTTAATTGCTGATTTGTTGAATAGTGCTGTTAAACATCTTTTGGTTTTCTGTGAACGTTTCTTTCAGTTTCTTACCGAACTGCTCCCAGGATTGCTTTTTTGCTATCTTGAATTTTTGTTCCACTATTTTATTTGCTATTATATATCTTCTATAATCTTATTATTTCCTTGTTTTTATGTAAGTTTTCCAATTCTCTTCCTTTGTTTTACCTCTTCTGACTATCACCTGTTTTTCTTCCTCTGTTTGTTTGATATAGTGATTGTTTCACAGCTTTCTTGGGCTTTTTCTTTGGGATTTCTTTGAACTTTTTCTATTTGCTTTCTGCTCGTTCTATTTTGTTTGTCTTTTTCTCTATTTTTGATTGGTATTCATTCCTAGTTTCTTTCTTTCCAATTTTTGGCTTTATGTGTTTTTTTATTATTGTTTTCGACTTCGTATACTTTTCAGTTTTAAGCTTCTGTGTTAATTTATATTTTTAACAAGTAGTGGTCGCTCCCTATTTCAGTTTGTCTTAGTACTTTAACATCTTTCACCTTTTCCATTCTTCTGCGTCTATTAAGGAGTAGTCTTTTATTTCTCTTTTCTTGGTCTAACTTCTCTAGTGTGTTTATGTATGTATTTGTGTTTGAATTATGTGTTTGTCACAATGAGGTTGTTTGCTATACATAATTCTATAATTGTTTTTCCATTTTCGTTTCTGTTCTCATCTCCATACTTTCCCCTGTATCTTTTTTGCTCTCTCTCTTCTTTTAGTTCTTCTGAGTTTTTTGCCATTTCTCTCATGGAGTCTTTAAACATGCTCTTTAATTTCTCCATTATCACATCGTTCTTAGCTATATTTAGATTTTCCTTCTCCGTGAGTTTTGTCTCTGTTTTCATCTTCCTTTGTTTTATTTTTGTATCCTGTTGTTATTACAACATTTTGTTTAACTGCTTCGTTTTTCTATATTTGTCTATTCTTCATTGCTCATTTGGAAACCTTGGAATCCATATTTAGGGCTGATGATATCTCTTTCTCTTTTTGTACTCATTTGTTTCTTTATTTCCCACTTCCTTTTAGTTTTATATATTTTAACACTACTTATTTACTTTTTTATGGACTTTTGCATGTACGTGGTTCGCTGTTTTAAGTTCCTTTGAACTCAACAGAGGATTATTATCGAATTAATATATATTTACCTCTCCTGAATAATATTATTGCATAAATGCAATACAGATTTAATAAAGACACGATGAATTTGTTCAAATCTAACACAACAATACCTAGTGTTTTATTGATAACAAACTGGCGAAGATTTAGATGCCACTTCAAAATCTGTTGCAACATATTTAAATAAAATTTTACCTGAAAACGTAACATGTGCAATAGCAATTAAGTCTGAATTGGCATTTTCTAAATTACAATGGCAAAAGAAAAATAAAATCAAAGAACAATTACCAGAAAATGCTTTAGATGTATACAGAAAATATGACCCGAATATTTACTGAACATAAAAATAATTTTACAAAAATTATGTACTCTTCCTGTTAGCGTTGCTTCTGCAGAAATAAGTTTTTCTGCACTGAAAAGACAAATCGTGGCTGCGAGCCACTATGTCTCAAGAAAGTCTAACCGAGTTAGCTGTATTACATATTCATTGATATATGGATATTAATATTGACAATATTATTAAAAAGCAAAGAAAATCGTTTTTTTACAAAATATTTTATTATGATTTTATATGTGCTATATTTATTTCGGGTGTGATATTATTTTGTTTATATTTAAAAATAATAGGATTATATTTTATTTATTTATGGAATAACAAAAATATTTTAATTTTTTCAAATTACCCCCCCTAAGCCAGTTGACTGGAAACGCCCTTGGGTAGTGGTAGTGTTTGGCTATGGACTACGTGGTCCTTCTACAGTGTTATTTATGTATTTGTGTGTGTGCGTGTTTGTAAATGAGCTTGCTATTTTGAAGTCACTAAAGTAAATATATTTATGTAAATAATATGTGACTACACGCCAGTGGTGGCGCATCCGGTTACGGCCCCGAACTGACGTGCAGTAACGTTGGTTCGGGTCAGTAGTTGGATTGGGATACAATTAATGATGCTTTAGAGTGTTGGGTAGCGATTCTTTAAGTAACAAGCTCATTTACACACACACAAAATACACAAATCACACGGCGGATGGACCACGTGGTCGATAGCCAAACACTACTACTACTAAAATGTCACTTAAATTCTTTTTCACTACTTTAATTAATTACTATAATGTTTCCATTTTTAATAGTTAATTGATGATCTGTATGATTATATTTAATTTCCATATTGTTTATAAGTGGAGTAAGAAATGAAAATTACCTCTGTGGCCCTTTAAAGAGGAAGACAATATTAAGCAAATTAGCAATTTCAAAAATACTTATTTTATTTATGAAATCTCTACAGCACAATAAATCCATACACAGTTATGTACATTCATCATATTTAAACTCTATACATATATAAAAATACGATTTTAAACATCTTTGGCATGAAACGAACGCATTAATTCGGGCGTGACGTCTTAACCGTAGGAAAGGGTGTAACCCATGTTGGTCATGAGGGTTTCTTTGATGGCTGGCTGCAGCTCTTTTTGCATGTAGCTCGTGAGAAGTGACCGGATGCCCTTTAGGAAGATGTCCTCCATTTCTCGAGAGAGGTCTTCCTCCTCCTCCTCGTCGCGAAAGTCGCGCCTGTGCTCCCGAAAGCGCAGCCTGCGATCACAACCGTAAGCGTACACGCTAATGAATCCAGGTTCCAAAAAGTGGGAATCCGTGCGTACGTTGAATTGTCCCCTTTCTCGTCGGATCGGTTCTGTGTGGAAACTATAACGAGAAAATCATATCTATAAATCAGTGTGCCTACACGAACAAGTTTTTATAAATCTATGGCAATGCTGTGTTCTACTTAACTAATAAAATTTTAGCTTTGGATTTCAAACTTCGTCGTCGATTTTTGTTAAATGCTTTATATAATAATATAGTACCAAGAAAGTGAATATGTAAAGAAGGTTTTGTATTATTAGGAATAAAAATTGAAAGGTTCTTTATTTGATGTTTTATCGTATAGTAATTTATGTATGAATTAAAAATTCGTGTTCAATTTACCCGATTCCTGCTCTCCTTAGCCGCAAAATCATGTTACAAGTGTCCTCCGGATTAGGGTGGACTGGTTCCCTTTGAAGTTCACCTTCGTTGAAAAGGGCGACGCGTCCGCTTATCGTGAGATCGTTGAACAATAGTCTAGTTTCCAAACTGTTGTTCCTTGGATTATACCTACAAATAAGAGACAGAAAGCGGTTTGTTTTTGTACAATATATATATTTAAAAAATAATGATGCTTCTTTATATTCGCAGACGAGACTATTTTCATCTGTTTTACCTGCAATTGTCTACACGAACCCAGCTGTTCGACGTCGGCAGTCTCACCCTCATGTCTGTGACGTACATGTCGTAAGGCACGCTTCTCAGCTGCTGGTGCAGAGAATACCCATTCAAATGGAGCGTTTTTTCTTTTGCGACCTGCCGACGCCGGATGCCCTCCAGGGCGTCCTCCAGACGCTCCGAACAGCGCCTGCCCAGGTCTGAAATCCTGTCTTCGAAATATCCAGAGCCGATGTTGTTGCCACTGCCACGGACGTACGGGTAAGACGGATTTACGAATTTGTCGTTCTGGCGAGATGGGATATCTGCGGACGAGACATTTAATAAATTCAATTATACTGAAATTTCAACAGAAATATATGTTTATTTATATCCTCGAAGTCCAGTTCGACCCTTTTTGTAATATACCTCAAGAATCGGTGAAGATTTTAAACTGATACTTTAAATCTAAGCTTTTATTATTTGTCGGAATATTTGAAAAGATTTTCGTATAAATTCGTGCACATATTTTCTTTTTAATTGTTTATTAATAAAATAGTTTTCTTATTATTTCTTTTGTAAAATTTGGGCTACTTATTTAATTTTGAAAAGATTAATAGATAGAGCAAATATCAATGTTTGTGTTTTTGTAAAGTTTATACTACTCAAAAGAAACATTTCTTTTGAGTAGTATAAATTTTTCAATTGGTCGAGAAGATTTTTATTTTTTTGCAAAAATTTCAGCTACTTGTAAACAATCTTTTAAAAATAGATTTATTCACTACAGTTTTTCAACAGTTTCAACTGTTTTTGACTAATTTATGCTAAAGCAATCGAATAAGATAAGAGAATTATTCTATTCCTTCTCCTTTGAGATAATTTCCACTGTTTACTTAAATAATTTTTCAATTATTTCTTCTAATTTGAGCAGTTTTTAAATTTCTTTTTTTAAGTTATCGACTTTTTTGCAACTGGTAAAAAAATAAAAAAGGTTTAATTGATACTTTCATAAAAATTTAAATTGTCTTATGGTAAAGTTTCAAAACACTTTTTTAAAATTATTTTGAGGTAAAGATTTAAATTTTTAGCCAATTTTTATTTAAAATTTTCAAAGTTTGTTTATAAATGTATTTTATTTAATGTATTATTTATTTACAAAATTTTAATCTTAATCTCTTTTCTGGTAAATTTTACTGATTTTTAGGTAAAATTTTAATAGTTAGGCACTTTTTATAAAAAAAATATAGTTTTGAAAGTCTATAAACGTCTATTTACAAAATTTTAATGTGTGTTCTTAAATAATAAAAACGCATTTAAATTCTGTTGAAAGAAGTGAAGAAAGGAATTTAACACAAATACTGGCTTTTTTGTTAAATTTTTTGACAGTCTTTAGCATATTTTCAATTGTTTTTTTAAAGTATTGTTAAAGAAAATTTTCAATGTATTTTTTCCTTTCAAATTCTAATATGGTACTGTTGTATAAAATTTCAATTGTTTTGAGAGAATTAAAAAAATAGTTTTTAATTCTTTATAATATTATAGATATGTAATATCTAAAATTTCAGCTACCTTTAAACAAATTATTTTTTAGAATGATTTTAACAATTTTTTTCTTGTCAAATTTTTAATTGTTTTTCTTTTGGCATTTTTGTTCTGACATTTCTAAATCAATTGTTTTTTTTTTTGAGAAATTTTCACTGAACATTTTTAAGAAGTTTAATATTTTTTTCAAATAAATAATAATAAATATCTTTTTCACATGTTTTTTTCCCCTTTTATAATGTAGTATTACATTTGAGCTTTAATGGCAAAAATATTGCCTCAATGGTAATAATCACCTCTTAATCATCATCGGCTACAGGATACATGGTGACTGACGAAAAACCTGTGGTGCTGTATCTCGCTTATTTTTGATCCGATTTGAATAAATAAAACATCAAATTAAATGAGTTTTAAAAGACTTTAATATGAACTGTACTGATATTTTTTCTTGCATCCAGTTTTTGACAAAAGACGATCAACTTTTTTTTTTTCAAATTGCACTGTATATATATTTTGTACTGATCCGCAAGGAGATATTTTTCTGAATCTAAATTTGTAAACGATTTTATCCATTCATCAAACCAAAGTCGAGAAATTGAGGATTAAAAAAAAAATTAAAAATCAAATATCCATTGTAAACAATATACAGAGCCTATTCCAAATGTCAAAAGTGACAGTGTCAGTCATTGGTGCAATACTGCAATGATTTTTAATAATTTCATAATAAAAATGTTGCAAGATTTCAAAAACTGAAAAACGATTTCTGTAGAAGCACAAAATTCTAGCAGTGTTTGAAATATTGCAACATTTTAATTATGAAATTATTAAAAATCGTTGCAGTATTGTATCAATGGCTGTCACTGTCACTTTTGACATTTAAAATAGGATCTGTATATTGTTTACAATGGATACTTGACTTTTTATTTATTTTTTTAATCCTTAATTTCTCGACTTAAGTTTGATGTATGGATAAATTTGTCTACAATTTTATATTCAGAAAAAAAATCTCCTTGCGAATCAATAAAAATATATATACAGTGCAGTTTAAAAAAAAATGTTGATCGTATTTTGTCAAAAACTGGGTGCAAGAAAAAATAACAGTTCAGATCCTATTAAAGTCTATTAAAAATGGTTTAATTTGATGTTTTATTTATTAAAATCGGATAAAAAATAAGCGAGATACAGCACCAAAGGTTTTTCGTCAGTCACCCTGTATAATGGTTTGAGTGGAAGAACCTGTGCCATGTGAACTCCGCCTTCAAGTCTTGCGATCTAAATTTCAAGTTATTGTAAATGTATGTTATTTTGTATATTTTTTGTTGTAGGACTTGTAAAGTCAATAAACTAAACTAATCTAAACTAATTGTGAACGGGCTATCGACCATTGGTCTTTCGGCCCAGCCTAGAATAATAATATCTTTTATTTAATTGTCAATTGTTCGGGGAATTTCTCTAATGATTTCATATACGGTTTTTTCGGGGAATTTAAATTTGTAGGGAATACCAGGGTTGCGTTTCAGGCAATAGATATCTAGAATCTCTCGAGTTGAAAATTTAGTAAATAAAGTATACATGCGAACATCAATAGGGGTAAGTTTGTGTAGTAGGACATTGGAGGGGTTGAAAGGGGATTGGAAGAATTTCGAATTTTGGTTATAGAATGAAGGGCTAATCGCTTTAAGATTTTAAGATACTTTTTTACAAAGTGTTTAACTGATTTGTAACAAATTTTTAATTGTGTTTTGTAAAGCTATTTTACATTCTATTAGCAAAATATTTGAAATATTTTTTCTTAGATGAGTTTAATTGTGTAATTTTTTTTTGGAAAAGCCTAACCGCCTTTAAGCCTTTTTTTGAACATTTACAACTGTTGAATAATATATTCTTAATTGTGGTTGTTGTAAAATTTGAACCATTTTTTAGTTATTTTTTATATAAATCTCTTTTTTGCAAATGTTTTTTATAACTTTTTAATTTTATTTAGAGTTTTGTAATAAATTTTTAATTTTTAAAACACTTTTTAATTGCAAAATGTTTGATAGATTTTTTAGGTAATCCAATTATTATTTTTTGAAAGCCCCAACCGTCATTAAGTAATTTTTTAGAACTTTTTCAACCGTTTTCTAATAATTGTAAATAATTAATTGTTTTTAGGTAATTTTTTTCAGAAATCTTATTTTCTCTACAAATCTCGAAGGTTATTTTAACATTTTAAGAAAATTTTAAATGTTATTTTCAAAAAGTTTTCAATTGTTTTTAACAGGTTTTCAAATATTTTTTTGTGTAAAATTTCAGGTGCACTTTTTAAATGTTTTTCTCCACAGTTTATCAAATGTTTGTCATTTTTTTAAAAATTTTCTTTGAGAAATTTTCTTCTTTATGTGTTTTTAATACATCAACTATTTTATTTTAGAAAGTTTTAAATTGTTTTCTTCTTTAAGAAATTGAACAAATAATATTTAGGAAATCTTCACTATTTTTCTACCATTTCTAAACAAATTTTAAAGTGATTTTTTAAGTTTTTAAATATTATTTCTTAGGAACTTTAATTGTTTTTTAACTACAGTTATTTTTAGTTAAACGTTTTAAAGTGTTCCCTATTATTTTTTTTTTGTAAAATTAAAATTATTTTCTAATACTTTAGTTTTTTAGAGCTTTTAATTTTATATTAACAATTAGTTTTTATGGACAGGTCTAACCATCTTTAAGAATTTTTTAGAACGTTTTAGCTGTTTTGTAATAAATTCTCTATTTTGGTTTTTGATAAATATTGAGCTACTTTTCTAAATTTTCAATGGTTCTTAGCATACAACAATGTTTGTTTTTTGTATAATTTTAATCAATTTATTTAATTTTGAAACAATTTGTTTGTGTTATATTATTGTTCTTTGTGTCTGAAATGTAAATTCTATTTTTTGGAAAAGAGATTTTTCGTAAAATAAAATAAAATAATTATTACATCTTGATTGTTTTTTTTTGCAGGATTTTAAGTTTTAGTGTTTTAATAAATGATAAATTTTCAGTTGTTTCTTACAAATACATTTTTAGGATTTTTTATAGACAAATTTTAATGTTCTTTGTGCCAAATGCTACTTTTCAATTCCTATGGTTTTATAAGTATTAGAAAAATTCATTAGATTGTTTCTAATTGTTTTTAATACATTTTAATTGCTAAAAATGCAACATTTAAACAAATTCTATATATACAGTGTGCCCCATTAATGTGGGGAAATGGCTGGACCACGGAATCCTGGGGTCAAAATATGATGATTTAATCCAACATATCTATATCCAAAAGTTTACGGTTAAGTCGGAATTTGTCTTCAAAGTAGAAAAATTTTGTATTTCTTTTGTTTAGTTATTAATAACTGCTATAATATAATATATCATTTCAGTTATTATGGACATTTTTGATTGGCAGGAAACTATGGTCCAGCCATTTCCCCACATTAACCTGAGACCCTGTATATATAATGTTTTTAACTGTTTTTTTCTTGTCAAACTTTTAATTATCATTCGTTTGACATTTTTTTTGTATTGACATCTCTTAATTAATTGCTTCTTCTTTGATAATTTTTTACAGTACTTTTTTAAGAAGTGTTATTAAATATATTTTTAGGTATTTCAATGTTTTTTCTTAGGAAACTATAATTGTTTTTTTAAGTTTTTAAAATATTGTTTCAATTGTTTTGTCATTGGAAAAGTCCATTTATCTTCAAGTATTTTTTAGAACGTTTTCAACTGTTGTAAATATAAAGTTGATTCAAGTCCTTTAGATCTTTGTAAAAAATTAACTATTAATTTAAATTTATAAATTATTTATTTTGTAATCAATTTTTAATTGCGTTTTCTGTAAAATTTAGGTATTTTTTCTATGCAAATCTTATTAATAACATTTCAACTATTTTAAGACAATTAAAACATATTTTACAAAGCTTTAAACTGTATTATAAACATCTTTTAGTTTTTCTTGTAAATAACCAAAAATTTTCTCCGTCTTAATAATCCTTTTAATGGATGCCTCTTTACACTTCCTATCAACAATATAATCCTTCATATATTCATTGTTTATATCCATTGTAATTCCTCTATTGACGATACATAAAGGTCTCATTGTATGATTATATAATAATTATTGGAGAAGGAAATCCCTCTAGATCCTTAATTTTGGTTCTAACTCTAATTTTCTTCAAATCCAAATATCTCCTACATTCATAATGAATGAATTCCAATTATCCACACCCGATATTATCCTATACACATCTATCATCCTCCCACTTATTACTTTCCCTATATACGAAGTATATATAGGGGAAGTATTGTGATCGTGATTTTTTTTTGAAAATTTTTTTTTGCGGAAATATCCGTTTTGAGGTGCCCTGAGTCCATTAAACTAATTTCTGGAAAAAAATTTTTTGTGTCTGTGTGTGTGTCTGTCTGTCTGTCTGTCTGTCTGTCCGTGGGTGCTGTATCTCAAAAACGACTGATCCGATTGAGATGAAACTTTAAACGTAAGGTTTTATCGTTCAAAACTGGAACTGAAAAGCTTTTGGTAAACATTCATAAACCGGAAGTGGATGATTACTCGAGGCGTTTTTTTGTTTTTTTCCGATATTTTTTTAATATGAAAAATATTACAAAACTTTTCAAACAAAAGTTAAAGAGAATGAGAAACTGAACAAATTTTGTTAAAATATATTTTTCATAAAATTCTTAACTTTCGAGAAAAAAAAAAGAAAAATTGAAATTTTTGACATTTTTTGCCAATTGCTAATAAACTATTGAAGCAACATGAAATTATATAACAAATAATTGTAGAGAATTCAAAATTGAATAAATTATTAAGAATAACCTTTTTTCATAAACCGCATAGTTTTCGAGTAAAATATAGGGAAAGTACTATGATGGCCACATCACCATTTTAATTCTGTTTTACTAATTCCTCATCTATGCTCCGACCACTTGTCCATCCAATTTGACTTAAATGCCCAATCACTCCCGGCACCCCCTCCTCCCCAATATATTTTCTATTACCAGAGCTATAATATCAAGAAAGTAGTCAAAGATCTAATTACAACTTTTTAAAACGTACGAGACATAACTTTACATAACAACACTTTATTCAAATTATCTTTCTAAATTTATTCTCCGACTTTTGAAACATAAAGGACGATTTTACAGAGACATTAAATTCTGCAATGAAAGTTCTAAACATAAACTAAACACATTTAATAGGGAAATAAAAACACTCATTCTGGAATTTAAATAAAATATAAATGGACAGAAACCTGTAACAAAATCATCGAATAACAAGACATGGATAGACATTAAAAAGTTATCAAAATACAAAAATTCCGATTGTATATACAATATTAAAGACCCAACTGCCGGTTTCATATTTATGGACGATTTGTTATTTGCAAAAGTTTTTGATAGATTTTTAGAGACCACATTTAAACAAAATAATGGCTATGATGGAAACTGGTTTAAATTAGTTAATGACTGTTTCATTTGACAAAACTCTTTTGCCACCCCCAATTGACGATTCAATAGTCGATGTAATTAATATTACACTCTGGTAAATATTCCTCTCCTGGCTATAATAAAATCTCCAGATCGATTCTAAAGAAATTTCCCTACGATATACACCTCTTTATTTTAAAAATATTTAACTTCTGTTAGAACTTTAAAACCCATTCGAAATAAACCGGTCCTTTTTATATTAGACAATCATAAAACCCACATCTTAAAGTTTTAAATTTATCGAAGAAAAACGGCGTTAAGATGTTAACTTTCCCATAAGCCTCATCCTATGTTTCTTCTACAACAGTGTCATCAGAAGTTGGATATTATCTATTACAGAAAAATGAATAATATTTCCTTCCCGAAGGTATTATTGTATATATTCCCAAACTCGAAAATAATAACCCCACACTAGTTTCAAGCCATCACTTCCACAATAATAGATCCTGCCAAGTAAAAACCCGACAAATACTTTCTCATTCTTTCCCAATATTACAAGGTATCCCTCAGGGCTCTCCCTTATCTCAATTCCTTTATAACATATTTTTAACAGAATTATAAACTTTAAAAGTAAATGATGAGATTTTGTCATTTCGATTTATATAAGGATCAATATAAAAATGTCACAATTGAAATCACTTGTTTTGTATAATTACAATATTCTTTATAATGCTTTTTCTAAATATTCATGTTATTAAAATAATTTTATTATGAATAATAGTTTTCAGATCGTTATTCTCAAACTAGGTAATTCTAGAAGATACGCTGTGAAAACATTTTATATTTAAATATTAAACAATATACCAAATTTAAATATATCTCACATTAATCATAATTTCGAGCATTATTGTCTGTGCAGATCTTCATTTTGCTCCGTAATATTTCGCGTGCGAAATACCGAATTAATTTCTTTTCGTTCTCATTACGGAACGCAACTGGCTAACTGTATTGTAATAGAATCTCTCTTCGCGAAATTCTTGCCAAAATATCTTGCTGGTCCAGTTGCGCCGCGCTGGCAATTAATTGCTCACGGAATTTGCATACAATCGCGATTTTCGTACTTTCCAAAAGATCCGAATCGATGTACTTAACCGCGAGAGCCCCATTGTTTCTAATTGGGGCCGCCCGTTGCGTATCATCCGAATGTCACAAATGTTGTGCAAAACGTAAAAAAAAAATTTGAATTGCAAAAGTTATAACGTCGCGACGTTAAGAAACGCGCTTTTGTTGCTGGCGGAAGATAAAAGGCGCGTAATGCAATGGATTTTCTGTTGGGAAATAATTGGCTTGACGTATTAAATACATTCATATATTGTAATAGGAAACTATTGTTATGTATAGATGATTCTAAACCCAGCTTATTATTTCTAATAATATATATAGTTTCATACTTTATTTCATTCATTATACTTACAAAATATACCAAATTGTTTAAAGGAATACATTTTATATTAGAATTTAGAGCGTACAGGAATATGATAGAGTTCACTTGCAAAATGATCTTCCACTTGTATCCTTGTTTTCTTCTTTTATCCGCCAAGACATTCTTATGAAGAAGATTTCTAACATTTTTAATTATTTGCCACAATTATGACCCAAAATATATCTGTTGAATAAAAGAAAAAGCAGATAATGCATTGTATTTGAAGGTTATGCAGTATTTGAAATATAAAAAATCTCTGATATAATAAATACCATAGAAAAGAAGCTCAGAATGAAAGAGCATAATTCTGTTAAGTCAATCCTTTCCAAATACTTTGAAAATTTTTGTAGAATATATTTTCTTTCGGATGTTGGATAAAGTAAATAATACCTAATACTTAATACCTAATACCTAATATATAATACGTAATACCTAATACCTAATACATAATACCTAATTACCTAATAATATCTAATAATTAATAACAAAAGAAAATGAAATAATATGTATATACATGATGAATCTTCATAATACATTGAAATAAAACAATACATTTGAGCGGGTTTCACTTTTATTATTATTTATCACTACAAAATGTTTGATCACACATTGGCTAAATCATACAGTATTCATCAATAAAAGTGAAACCCTTCCAACTAGGTTGTTTTATTTTAATAACTTTCTTGTGTCACTAATTTACTAACTTTTATTTTATTTACGAAAAAAAAACTAGTAAAACAAAGTATTTTAATCAATTAATTCATGAGTATCATAGTTCTTTTTGTCTTAGCATATATACTTATTGAGTTTATAAGATTCTGTTAATTTCTTCTTCGTCCCAACACACACTTGTTGCACTAATAAAACATATGACCAACTTTTTATTTAATGTCAAAACACGGATGTTTATGCTGAAAAGTGCAAATACTTTGCCAACGTAATTTGTTTGATGCAAATGTGTACTCTGGGCGCTTTTAAATCCTGACGGATTATCGACATTCGTTCGCAGACCGTGCGAATTCAGTCGGGAATGTGCTCGCAAGTGAGTTTCGCTTTTTCTACAAGGGGTAGTTTTATCAAAATTAACACTCTGAGAGGAAAATTGAATTTTGTCTAGACGCCGGTTATGGCTGCAGTGATCCAAGGAATTCCGACAGGACGAGGACGTCGGAGAATTTCAGTTAAGGCCGCTGAATTTTCAAGCTGAGCGCTCGTTGCCCGGGGAATTTTATTATCGACGTTTTAATTATATTAATTTGATATAATGTAAGGTAATATTTAAACAATTTATACCATAACGCCCTTGTTTTAGATATTTTTTAAAATATTTTATTCCAGTATTATTTTTCAATTTTTTTATTTTTATTGTACCTTGATTATAGTATGCATCAGGGTTTTATTTTAAATATAGTTAAATAAAAATTATACCATAATATAATAGTAATATCATTAATTTGTGCACAGTTTATTCGTTCTTCTCAGAGCCTGTATTATTACATATTTGAGCAAATTCCTTTTTAAGGATATAATATGCCACATTTGGCTAAAACAAATATGAAATATTTTGATATGAGCTTCAAAAAGCAAGTTTCTCATTGAATAAAGTGTTGGTACGAGTGGAAGAACACTCTATTTTGAACTTTGCCATTTCCATATGTGACTGAAATTTTTGTTGACATTAATGGATTTTATGTACAAGTTTGGAATATTATGTAAGTATGTTATATTGGAATAAATAAATGATACTACTACTACTACTACTACTATTTTCCTTACATGTACTACCACATTTTATTCTAGCTACAATCGCATGATTCTCTTCCTATCCTCTCTGTGTGCATTCTCTAATTACCTTTCACTCTTCTTTCTCTGCATTTTGACATTGACCCAGTACATATTTTCTTGTATTTCTCTTCTTCCATTGATCTAACTGTTCTTCATATCCTTAATGGCAATTACACCACTCTTAAATTTCTCATATGCTTGTTTCAATTCAATTTCAATTCTTGTTCCGCATTTCTATTTTTTCATTTTTATTCTTTACACTTTTTTCCTTGAAACCCTCCTGATGCCTATGTGATCGATCACTGTCGATCTCTGTGACCCAATATATGTTTTCTTACATTCCCAATACTCTCATTTGTATTAATTTAATATCTACAATATCTCTTTCATCCTTTATCTATTCACCTTCCTACTCTTACAGTTTATACACTTATTCTTCTTTTAATCACTGCACCGTCATCACTAATCCCTCCTTCCAATTCCCACAATCTTGCATTACAATTACCTCTGACCTTCCTCCTTTGCCGGATATATTTCATTTTTTATTTCATACTCAATAAATACAATACTCATACATTTATCCTGTATATTCCCATATTTATTTTAACCACTTGTTCATTAAAAAATCCCAATGATAAAAAATTGTATCGTCTATTTCATTGTGTACACATTCAAAGAACGTATCTTTGTCTTTTTTCTCATTTTTATATCTTCAAATCTATTTTCTGCAATTATTAATCCAACTCACACTTTTGCATTACGTTTTCTTCTAATCCCGACCAAAGGATCTAATATCCTCCTTGTATCCTTTGTATACCCTTCGATTTTTCTTGCTTTCTGTGACTCCTAGAATCACTATTTTAATTTTATTATTTCTTCAACTAACTCTTCTGCCTTTATACTTCGTATGGTCCAAGTGCATAATCTCGTTTCTTTAAATTCTACTTTGTATTTGTTCCTGCATATTTTTCTATTTTAGTTTTCTTCGTCTTTATTTTTCTGTATGTGTTTGTTTTTCTGGTCTTTATTTCTTGCATTTGATCTATTTTATTTGATACAACTTGATGCAGAGGGGTCTAAAAACCTTAGAAAGATGGTGCAGGCATGCAGGGCTAACTCTAAACCCGGTCAAAACGGCGATCGTCCCCTTCACCAATAACATAAAATCATTACGTATGTATGAAATGGAAGTCTCAATCAAAAATGAAGTAAAATATTTAGGGGTCATACTTGATACCAGATTGAACTTCAACTTCCACCTAGAGAGCATCAGCAAAAAGGCTATGAGAGGACATTTTGCGACCAGATAAATGGTAGGACGCACATGGGGACTGGGACCCTGTATGACCAGCTTGCCTCCAATGAACCAGGAATTGGCTACGCTAGATTGGGAATATATCGATACAATTAGGAAAATGATTTTGTTTTTTCCAACAGAAAATTTAATTGTATTATTTTACAGCTATCTCTGAGGTTGAGCTGCAAAATTATTTGTATTCAATTTCATTTGTTTCTACTGTTGGTATTGCGATTATTTCCTTGAAATTTAATACCAAATATTTGATATTAAAACACAAGATTCAAACTCTTGGGCCAACGTTTCGTTTTATTTGATATTATGGGTTTTTTGTAAAAACCAGTTTGGACATACAGTAACAGCTTACACGAAAAGGATCTCACAACTCAAAGTGAAACTGGCGAATGTCGAGAGTAGAAAAATCTTTCTACTACAGTGCAGCCCTGAAGAAGTTTGAATAAATCAAACGAAACCTTGTCCCAAGAGTTTCAAACTTGTATTTTAATTCACACATTCTTCCTGCGCCTGACTATTCAAATATTTAATTGTTTCTACGTTGAAATTGCTTGTCTTATGTCTTTTCAAGTACGAAAAGTGTTTTCGGCATGTTTCCTTTCTTATTGTGAGAGAGAGAGCTGTTTAAGAAAACAATTATCCTAATTGTACGAAGAAGATGTATTGACAGAACACCAGTGACAAAACAGCTTTGCAATAATCTGATTATGAAGATGCTTTATGATTATGAAGATGCTTCATATTCTAGAAGTTATTAATTGATGCAACCGGTAAAAAATATCTCATGTGATTTGCTTATAGATTAAATTTATTGAACGTGGCTATTTTTGATCATTTGAAATGCCTAGATTTAATCTCAAAGCTCAGCCGAAAGTTTTCTCATGTTTTTGTTGAAACGAATGAACAAACTGACATCAACACTGAAGAAGCAGGTCAAAGAATGAGATGCCTCGAAGTGTCATAAGATGATAAGTAAGTAAATCAAAAATGTTTTGAATATGACATGAACTATTTCAATTATAGTGATGCAATAAAGTCTAAATCTAAACATTTTAGTATAAGTAAGATAATTTAAGATTGGTAACTCGCTATAAACATTAACCCCTATGATGAGTTATACTGCCACATCCATCATATTCTACCAGAGTATTATTTGTTTTGACTGGAAATCAAGAGGGTTCCCCAACAAGGTATCCCCCAAGGTTCGCCCTTATCCCCATTCCTCCATAATATTTATGTACACGATCTTTATAATACCGACCCCCTCTATCGTAACCCAGCCACCTGCTTTACACAGATGATACTGCGCTCATATGCCACGCACCTATCCTAAACAAAGCCCTTTCCACATTGCACGGGCTGATTGATACAATACAATTGTGGTTCGCAAAATGGAGAATATCGATAAATCCAAGTAAATCCCAACTCCTCATTCCCTTCTATCGACCTTATAATTCTCAATATACAATAACAATAAATAATCACATACTAACACCTTCGCAATCCTGTAAATACCTAGGAATATTATTTGACTCCAAATTAACCTTCAAATCCTACACCCAAAACCTTAAGGCGAGTATCAAGAAGAGAGCACGCCATTTTAGAGTTTTAATGTACTAAAATCAAGGCATATCTACACACACAGCCGTCCATATTTATTAAAAGATTTGTAGGCCTCTTCTTGAGTATTCCGCTATCGTATTCCATAATCCCCGTCCCGCCGTCTTAAAAAAACCTCTAGTTAGCAGAACGAGCAGCCCTTCGCATCCTTACTAAAATCAGACACCCTCTTAATCCCATTTATAACCCATCTAATACCCTCCTATATGAATTAACCCAAGTAATCCTTATTGAAGAGCGTCTGAAATACCTATCCCAAAAATTTGCTACAAACCCCCATAACCTCGAAATCCTTAACCAGTTGTGTAATCCTCGTAACCCTTTAATCAACCCAAAGCCAAAACACCCACAAATTACCATTCATCAATTCATCTCATCAGTTGATAATGACATTAGCGATCATAATCTTTGAATGATATAAGACCGTTAATTTCGTAAGACATTAGTTATCATGACGTTTTGACAGTTAAATCCAGGCTGAAAGACCGCGGGTCGATAGCCGCTGTTAGAAGAAATATCAAGTCTGTACACTTCAGTTCACACAAAATTGTAAAAATATTTACTTCTAATAATAAAGATGTTTTCTTCTCCCTCTCAAGAGGATAATAATCACCGAAATATTTTTTTTATTCGTAGAAAAGAACATTTTTATTCATGTGTATTAATAGAAAAGGTATAGTGTTCCACCAAGATAACAAGTTTCGATACTCGCTAAAGGCTTTTACTTCTACCCACTATACCCATCACAATCTATATCTTTTCGTAGAGACCAAGTTTTTAGACTTTAAAAAACATAGGTATTTTACCGGCAAAAAAGGAAATATTCGGAATAATACTGCTAAAAGGTTAAGTTCAATAGAAGGATGTTAAGAAAAGTTGCATATAAGAAAACATACAAAAAAGTAGTTACAATTTTCAGTAATGAAGGTGCACTAAAAGGAAGAAGAAGATAGTTTCAAATAATTAATACAAATTGTATTAAATTTTCAGAACCAGAAGACTTCCTTCCTAAAGATAACAGCAGCAGACATTGGGGAGTTCTGGTGCTCTTAAGCCAGTGTATCTTTAAGGTTGCAATGGAGGACAGCTAATATTATAATAGGTGATCTGAGACTTGTATGTCGGGTCGCAAAGGGTTGTCCAGGGGGAGTGCTGTCTCATTTACTATGGAACTTGTCTTCGACGAACTATTGGAATCGTTAAATGAGCAGGGCTTTTACACGGTAAATTACGCCGACGATTACACGATTCTACTTTCCGTCAATTCGGAAAGTATGGTAGCCAAACGTATATCGTATACTATTGACAGTAAACAAATGGTGCATATTATCCGTAAATCCAAAAAAAAAACGGAATTGGTACTGTTTAAAAGAAAGAGAAATATTAAGGATTTCAGGCTGCCAAGCTGAAATTCGGAGTTCCTCACCCCGAAAGAAGAATTCAAATATTTAGGCACTAAATTAAACACAATAATCACTTTGTTTTGTATAACCATTATTTATATATATATGGTGACCAATGGTTTCAATACATCAGCGTATCATTTTCAAACCGAAAGTACTAAGCTGGAATGCCCATTTGACGGAGAGATCCATGAAAGAATGCATAGCCCTCTGGTAATGCAGACGAGCTGTGGGGAAAACATTAGGGCTATCTCTAAAGGTAGCTCTATGGATCTACATAGACATTGTGCGGCCAATGTTGCATATAAATCAGTAATATGGTGGCCAAGAACAACCATGCAAACAACCGTAAGGCACCTAGATAACGTCCAACGAAGCGCTCTCTAAAGCGTGATAGGAGCCATGAGAACAACATCAACAGCGACTGTGGAAGCCCTGCTACATCTGCTACCCTTGGACATATATATATCAGAGAACAGGCAACAGCGGCGGCTATAAGGCTACGAGCAACCAAGGGATGGCTTGGAAGCAACGGTGGAGGTGAAGACCATACAATTTTAGAAGATTTCAAGAAAACATCTCTCAAAAATATATATTCACTAGAAAGCTTCAAATAGACCAGAGACAAGAAAACTCAGGAATAGGAAACAAACACAAAGACATTCATATAAACACTGATAAGTCGTCGCAGGTGTGGGATTTTTTTACTTGTCCCTGTACTAGGTAAGACAGTGAGCACACCAACAACATTGAAACTCGTGGATGTACTATATGAAGCAAAAGTAATCTCTGACAAGAAGATCAAGGGAAAATATATACATACACATCATAACTGGTAGCAGAGAAGAAATTTCGTCCATTGCCAGCTGTAAAATTTCCTCAGTATTAACGTTAGAATGTTGTGAAGGCTTGGAAGAAGTCTCTCGTCACAATAAGGTGACCATATGCTGGATGAAAGGACAGAGTAACAGTAGAGGTAACAAATAGCAGTAGGTTTGGCAAGGAAGGCATCTGGACGAACGATAACCGGACCCATTCCTTCCCTGCAAGACTTGATTACCCTACTGAAAAAATGCACCAACCAGATGCCCCAAGGAGCGATGGGACAACACACCTGGTTGTAGGTGTCGATGAACACTAAAAACGACCAGATATTGTATGTAACTGTCTAGAAGGTTGTAGGGCTCCTGACAGGACACTGCAATTTAAGATCGCATCTGAACAGACTGAGACTACAATCTAGTTCTACTTGGAGAGGGTATGAAGAGGAGGAAACCGCTGAGCATATACTTCTGGACTGCCCGGTGTTATCCAACCTGCCTGAATCCACAATTTGAAAGGGATGTCTAAAGTCAGACAGATAGGACGAAGTGCAAAGGTCGGGGCTTAAGTGCAGCGTACCTCTCTGCTCGAACAAATTCAAATCCAAATCCATACATTTTTAGAAATTCCTAGCCTTTTAGTAACTATTTTATCATATTACAGCCAGTCTTGTGTAAGAAGTAAATAAGTAAACATGCATTGATAATTGTCACTTTGTGATCGAAATGCAAAGGGTGTTCAGGAAGTAGGGACGAATATTAAAGTTCTATAGAACATAAGTTCTTGATGATGCGTTCTCAAATATCTGGTGGGATGCCGTTAATAACCCTTTGAATTCCATCCTTCAAATGGTGTATTCTTTGTGGTTTGTTCACGTACACTTGATTTCACAAATCCACACAAAAAAAGTCACAAGGAGTAAGATCGCATGATCTGGTTGCCACGGAAAGAGATAATTTTTTGGGGTATCTTTTCATTCAAGAAAGCAATCATTTTATGAGATGTGTGGAATGTCGCACTTGTTGAAACCAAAAAGCGCGTGTTCATCCAAAACTGCGAAAAAACAATCGGAAAGCATGTTTCTGTAACGGTCGCCGTTCACAGTGACGGTGATTTTCAAAAAAGTATGGGCCGATCACTCCTGCCTAGAATCCACACAACGAGGCGTGCGTTGTGGATGCATCTCATCTTCCACAATCACTCGCGGATTTCGGTCTCTCAAATTCTGCAGTTCTGTTTATTGACATACCCACTGAGGTGGAAGTGCGCCTTATCTTAGAAAATTATTCTTTTTGTGAAGTTATTATTCTCAGTTTGTCGAGTCAAGACCTACCAAATTGATGTCTTTTTCCATGATCTGAAGGCTTCAACTGTTCAAACTCTTTTGAAAGGATTGCATGCATTGAACTTGTTGATACATTCAGTTGTTGGGCTCGTCGGCGAACTGATTTTCTAGGGCTTACGGTCACATTATCACATACGGCAGCAATGTTTTCTTGTGTTCGCACAGAACGCAGAATCAACTTACAAACTGAGGATTCGATTGGAGCAGCGTTACGTCCAAGTGTCACACGCAATTTACGAACGGTTGCCATGGGACTTTCACTGTTTTTGTAATAACTTGCTTTGCTTAGTTGTCAGCTGCTCCACGAAAATAAACATCAAACTACAATGCTTACCACACAAAATCTATCAGGCTGCTAATGGGAAGTATATCAAATAACAAACATGAAGTAAGAATAACTGCCAAACGTCATATGACAAAATGGCCCCAAATTAAAATTCGTCCTTACTTCCTGGCTCAAATAAAAATTAATTGCGAAGGAAGTTTTAGTGCTTTTTATAAATAAATTTGTATTTTCATCCTTTGATCAATTGATATAAAGCTTCGCCAAGGATGTTATTACTTTATAGTAATAAACATAAAAAAATATATTCGATTTCTAATCATAGTCATATATGTTATTTCATTTTCATTTTTAACTCGATTATTTCATTTCGTACCAGTCCCCAAAATCGGCCTCCAGCATCGACTTCAATAAATCCAATACATTCAAACAACTGTAGCATGCAGAACCGGGGAAATTGATTAAACTCCAACATGCTTATTTCCTCCCATTGTTCGGGCGCGGAAGAATATCTCCGCATTTTGTCTCCGTCGCAAAAAGCGTTAAAAAATCCTGGAATTAATCAGTGACCCACATAACCGGTTACGGTGCCAAAATAAATTTAATTTTGCACCCTAACGTGCGGCGCAGTAATTAAATTAGTCTTCGTTTGGGGAAAAAAGAACGTTTTAATGCAAATGAGGGGAATCGATAGAAAGGGGTTGGTTCCGGTTTGGCGAAAGGAAAGCAGGGAAAATGCGTCATGTATAAACAATGAGGTAACGTTTGATGCGTTCGCAGATTGCGACTATTTGTCATGGTTTGTTATGTTTGTGAAAGACTTTTTTTCGTTTGTTTGCGGCAACGGTTGGTTGTTGATGGAGAAGATGCGGAGATTAGATTTTTGTGATTATTTTTTTGCTTCTTTTTAGAGCAAATAGGGAAAAGAATAAAGTTTATTCTTTATTCGTTTAATACAAATCTTGTAAATTTATTTATAATGTTAAAGTGCAAAAAATACATTTTGAAAATATAAGTGTGAGATAGAAAAACCAATGAAAGGCTACCAACCCTTTATAGATGGCAAAAATATGTTGTTATGAACGATGAATTTATATGTAAGTAAAATAAGTAATAATAGTAGTAACGGTGGGAACCACACTCTTTATTAAGTAATACTGATTTATTAATATGGTAGAAATATTGCATATATAATTCTCGAGAATTTATTGTTAAATATCTAAATTAAAGATAACATTTTATAATAATTTTTCTGATTAATTTCTCTCTTTGTCTTCTAGTACTTAGTACAATAATTTTAAAGTATTTTAAATTAGATTTTCAGTAACTTAGTTTGAATTTTATGTAAGATTCTATAGATAAAAATATATAATTATCTGGTTGTTCTAATCAAGATTCTCTCACGATGACAATTTTCTATGTGTCTTAAGGAAGAACTAAAGTTGTAACTTAAATTCTTAGCATTTTAAAAGATGAAATCAAAAGTTTGAATAGTCGTCTTCATCTATTTCAGTCTTCTTACAATAAATTATCTAGTTTATCGCGAATTATGCAGAAATAAACTATTATTTTTGTCTCTATAGACTTGGATAAAATTTTCAGTGAAAATAATGTCGATAGAATGTACTACACTAAACACAAAAATCCCTTATCCTTTTCATGAATAATCAATAGAAAGGCATCCTTATATTATTTTTTTAGTATACCCTGAACACGGATAAACAGCGGGGAGGCATCGTTTTTTTATTATTTGAATTTGCGTTTATTTTCAATGGAATCGGGAGCGGTTTAACGATTTCCGAAATCCCTCCCTCGTCAGAATCGTCTTACCGAAAGCGGCTTTCGTCGCGTGTTAAGCTCAAGTAACTTTTTTTTTATTCGCACTGACCCTATTCTATTTTTATATCGGAGCGTAAGGGGAGTTTTGTAACCGTGCAATTTATTTTAATAAAATCAGGCCATACCTTACGGCCACTTGACAAAGAGCCAAAAGGACTGTAAACTTGGAATGGTATGAAAGAAAAAAATGCTCTTGCGTAACGTGCCTTTTAGGTTATTTATAAAAAAGAGTCGATTGAAGAGTATTTGAAGTTGTATAAGGATTGAAAGAATTATTATATCACGCAATCCTTATTAAGTGGACACACTATTGGAGAAATCAGAACAACGTTAAGACAGTTGATGTAAGACAACCGGAAACAAAATAGTAACTCATTAAACTCGACTTTGAGTTTAGGAAATTCCCGTCTTCCAATTTAAAAAAAAATCTAAAAAAGACATCACCTAAACTTTGACTTGAAAAATTGCAAATTCACTTAGAATTAACGTATTTTTGATACACCAGAAGATATTTGATGTAAGACAACCTGAAACAAAATGGCGACACTTTGAACTCGACTTTTAGAATTTCTCGTCTTCCAATTTTAAAAATTGTAAAAACTACATCACTTAATTTGTGACACCTTGATGATGTCTCTATCCGTAACGAAGAACTGGAGTTTTATAACTTTGTAATAACATACCGTTTCCCTGCTGACGATGCTTTAATAGATCGAAACCGGTTTGCAGCTATTGTTAACCGAAAACAATTTCATACTTTCTAAAAATAAAAACCTAGATTCTTTATATTTGTATGTGGAATCTAACATAGAGCAATTATGAAACGATTTTGAAATAAGCCAACGATTTTTCTTCTGTGGCAAAAGTAAGGGACATTTGACATTAAAGCGTAGGGTTTTTAATGTTAGACAGTTGATAGCAATCCATATTATAGTATATAGTTCTTCTACACAAATGTAGCTAATACTTCTAGTATTAGCGTTTTGTCAGAAAATTCAAGTAACCAAAATTGGTTTAGACCTATTTTACTAAGATCCTTAGTAAATAAACGAAAGAGAGGTTAATACCTAATCTAACCTAATACGGTTTCATAATATGCACCGAGTTAGGAAAGAAATATTTCTTCCGCCCGTGAAAGATTATATTTTCAACCCGAGAATTGATTTAGAATATTAAGTGTACTCTCCACTTAATTGAAAAAATATTTATTTGTCCTTAAAACATAGTGAATTTTTCAATTCATATAAGTATTAATTACCATGTAGTAACGGTCGCAACCATTCTCTTTATTTAGTCAGAGAATACCAGGGGCATTTGAAAAGTCCGTGCAAGTTCGAGAGATGGCACCACCGGCGCGTATCGAGGTCATGTTTAGTTAGTAGCATCTATTGAATGAACGCACACCAAGTTTCAGCCATATTGGTCTGTTTCTTTGTGTTTGGCATTCGTGTTTTCAAGAAATGGACGAAAAAGAATTTCGTGTGGTGATTAAACATTACTTTATGAAAGGCAAAACGCCAAAGGAGACTAAAGAGAAGCTTTGATTTGAACAGTTTATAAGTGGTTTAAAAATGTTCGGACTGGCCATATGGGCACAAGTGAAGCTGAACGTTCTGGACGACCTGTGGAGGTTACGACTCCAGAAATCATTGATCAAATCCATGATATGGTGATGGATGACAGAAGAGTTAAGGTGCGTGAGATTGCTAGTGCTGTGGGTATCTCGACTGAACGGGTACATAATATTTTGCATAAACATTTGGACATGAGAAAGCTATCCCCAAGATGGGTGCAGCGATTGCTCACGCTTGACCAAAAATGGAATCGTGTACACTTTGCAAGGATGGTTTGCAGCTCTTCCAGAAGAATCCTGAGGACTTTAAGCGGCGTTTGGTCACCGTGGATGAAATATGGATACATTACTATACTCCTGAGACCAAAGAACAATCTAAACAATGGGTTACCAAGGGCGAATCTGCACCAAAAAAGGCGAAGATTGTTCCTTCAGCCGGAAAGGTTATGGCGACTATCTTTTGGGATTCGTAAGGGATAATCCTCATTGACTATCTGGAAAAGGGTAAAACTATTAGAGCTAAATATTATTTACCGTTATTGGACCGTTTCAAAAACCGTTTGGCCCACAACAAAGTCCTTTTCCATCACGACAACGCACCAACACATACCTCAGCAGTTGTGGTCGCAAAATTAATGGAAATAGGATTCCAACTCGTTTCACATTCCCTCTATTCTCCAGACTTGGCTTCCTCGGACTACTATTTGTTCCCCATTTGAAGAAATGGCTGGCGGGACAAAGATTTTATTCAAACGAGGAGGTGATTGCAGACACTAATGGATATTTTGCAGACATGGACAAATCCTATTATTCGGAAGGGATCAACAAATTAGAACATCGTTGAACGAAGTGTATAAGCCTAAAAGGAGACTACGTAGAAAAATAAAAAAAGGTTTAACCCAAACACGTTAGTAGTTTTATTTTTGTACGGACTTTTCAAACGCCCCTCGTACTGATCCAGCTTCTCTGCTACCGTTTATCACATCCTTCCGTTTCAAATAAAAGATGATCCTATCTTTTTGAATAATATATCTACAACTTAACAGCCATCGTTAATCTTTTGGTATTGAAGCCTATGTTTTCAAATGCTTTAAAGACAAATATTCTGAGAAGATTGTAATAAATGAAAAGTTTCTTATATATTTGTTTTTAACAAGTGTAAGACATTTGTCGATAGAATATATATTCATATTCATATCATTTATTGATGCCATAATTACACAAAGTTTAACATAAGTCACTAAAAATTAAAATATTAAAGAATGGCCTGTACCGAAGTATGCTGTTTTCAAAACTGATGGAGATACTGAAAGTGAGATATTCAGCAGAAGGAAAATGTTGGAACACAGTCTTCCTGCCAACATACCACCATGAGACCTCCAAGCTAGAGAGGAATCCAATACCACACCTAGAAATTTAGAAGAGGTTGCAGAGTCATGTTCACAAGGTCTTAATGTGAAGCTTAGGTCAATTAATTGTAAGTCCATTACTGCTGAACCACTCATATGAAACATGCTTTGCATCATGGCTCTGACACACCAACTCAGGCAAAATGCGGCTATTGTTTAGCAATGAAGTGTCATCAGCATACAAGATGGTTATACTTATTTTTTGATATTTAGTGAAATCATTGATATAAATCAAGAATATTAGAGGACCCGAAAGGGATACCTGAGGAACACCATATTTTATTTCAAGCGTGAAAGACACTTCATTGCCCAATTTAACAATTTGGCTCCTGTTTGATAGGTAAGATTTAATTAGTTTTATGCTGACTATGTCAAAACCATATTGCAGCAGCTTATCACACAGTACGTTATGATCCACACAGTCAAAGGCTTTGGTCAGATCTAAAAAGGTTGCAATACAGTGGTTGTGATCTTCGTAAGCACGTAGATTACTGTCGACGAGGTGCAATACCGCGTCTTCGGTCGATTTTCCTGATCTGAATCCAAACTGATTATCTGCAATAATCCCTTCATTTTTGAGGTAGTGGTACATCTGGAGAAACATGACTTTTTCCAACACCTCCGAGAAAACTGGAAGTAATTGGTCTATAATTAGTTGGAATGTTTGAGTCTCCTTTTTTATACAAAGGTATTACCATTGCTACTTTCAATGATTCAGGGCAAATTGATGTTAGAAAACAGGAATTGACAATATTCGTTAGAGGTAATATTATCACACCTATGCAATTTTTAATAGATTCATTGACATACCGTATATATCCTTACTCTTGCCATTCTTTAATGAGCGTACGACATCTCTAACCTGTCTGCAAGATACTGGATTAAAAGTAAAAGTACTGCCCAGTTTATCCCCCAGAACTTGTAGAGGGTTATGTATGGGAGAAATTGGAACTAAATTACAAATAGAGGTTACAAATGTATGATTAAATTGATCAGGTGAAATATCACATTTTGTATCACAGTTTCGTTTTTTATTTGCCACATGGCTTTTTTTTTATTACTTGAGTTAATGATAAAATTAGATTTAGCGTTAAGTTTTGCTTTCTGGATTGATTTTCGGTGTTGGTTTTAATGATAATGCAGAAGTTCTAAGTTTTCTTTCATTTTATATTTACTACAATATTCTTCAAAAAACTCTAATCCTTCCCTCATGTGTTTCAGATCATTTGTAAACCAATGTACTTTATTAATATTTGACATTATATTTTTGATAGTTTTAGTCGAAAATTACACAGCATGTTTTGGGAAGCTACATGCAAGTAATATTTTAATAATAAAATAAAAATGGTGAATTTAGCTCCAGTAATGGCGACCTTACTATTTAATATTATTTTCAATGTATACTTGTAACGCAAAATCTTTTTTCGTAGGTATTTCTGCTTAAACTATCTTGCATATTTATGAATTCAAAATAGCTACTTACAAGATTTTTCAAGCCTTTATTTAAATTCTACGTAAATAATTCGATAAAAGTTACCCTTTTGGAGATTTGGAAGCCATATTTAGAAAATTATATGATGAAAATCATTAAATCGAGCTTCAGTGACAATAGTCTCAACAAAACATAATTGGGCAAGAGTGAAAGATCATCTATGCGTGAACTCAAGCCTTTCCATGTGCGTTCAAAATTGTTCTGAATATTGTTGTTATGTTTTATTTAGGAAGAATTATGTGAGTATATTGGATACATAAATACTACTTCTAAAGCAGTAGGCTAAGCATAATCAATAATAGACCTGACGTAGCTCTAATAAAATAATATTAGACTGGTAGGGCTAGCATCCCATAAGTGCATGTAATATTGATGACCATTCTCTTTACAGGAAAATCTTTAAAATAGATCTTTTCAATGGAAGAAAAAATGATTTCAATTACGCCCTTGTTACTTTCCCTATATACGAAGTATATATAGGGGAAGTATTGTGTTCGTGATTTTTTTTTGAAAAATTTTTTTTGCGGAAATATCCGTTTTGAGGTCCCCTGAGTCCATTAAACTAATTTCTGGAAAAAAATTTTTTGTGTCTGTGTGTGTGTCTGTCTGTCTGTCTGTCTGTCTGTCTGTCTGTCTGTCCGTGGGTGATGTATCTCAAAAACTACTGATCCGATAGAGATGAAACTTTAAACGTAAGGTTTTATCGTTAAAAACTGGAACTAAAAAGCTTTTGGTAAACATTCCTAAACCGGAAGTGGGTGTTTACTCGAGGCGTTTTTGGTTTTTTTCCGATATTTTTTTTAATATGAAAAATCTTACAAAACTTTTCAAACAAAAGTTAAAGAGAATGAGAAACTGAACAAATTTTGTTAAAATATATTTTTCATAAAATTCTTAACTTTCGAGAAAAAAAATAAAAATTGAAATTTTTGACATTTTTTGTCAATTGCTAATAAACTATTAAAGCAAAATGAAAGTTATATGTCAAATAATTGTAGAGAATTCAAAATTGAATAAATTATTGGGAATAACCTTTTTGCATAAACTGCATAGTTTTCGAGTAAAATATAGGGAAAGTACTATGATGGCCACATCACCATTTTTTGTGAATGACGTAAGGCACCAAATAATAATGAATGTAAGGAACTTTAATGATTGTTGAGTTACGTGAAGATGTACTGTACTATAAATGAAAGATTGAGTCTCCTTTCTTCACAAAATTTATTGATCGCAAATGTACATTTCGGTCACGATGTGACCATTTTCAATGCTTAACTCACTCACTAGTTAAGCAGTGGAGTGCTTTCTATTTGATTTTAATATTGATGTTGTCGATGAAATTTCCAAAACATTATACACACTAATATGTGTCTATGTTCCCCAAAATTCTCTGACTAAACAATACAACCTATTTTTCAATGATGTTATTAATTCTTTTAATTTAGAAAATCTAAAAGTAATGGAAAACGTGCATGTAGCAAGCTTATTCACTTTTAAATTTCACTGCCCTAAATGATTTAGCTCAAAGCAATTTCATAAACAATGATGACAACAGAATATTGGATTTTATATTTGTTCACAGCCAGTATAATGTACTAGTAAATAAACCAGATGTAGTATTAGTTGCCAAAGACTGTTACACCACCCTGCTCTTAACTTTGAAATTGAATTCAAATGTGAGTCTGTTTTCTCTCTGATTTAAATGCTGATATTTTACAAACCGATTGAACATCTGTAACAAATAAAAACAATGCTGAAACTGCGTGTGCAATTGTATGATGTTTTATATAGACTTTTTGATAAGCATGCTCCCAGAAAACAAAATAGACTAACTAATAAACAGTTCCTTATTTGGCACGACAAAGAGTTAAAAAAAAATAATGAGAACTAAAAATAAATTATACAAGCAAACTAAAAATGGAATACGATAGAGTAAGACGATTATTAAAATTGAGAATCAGCGTCAACTTCATAAATTTCATTACACGAACAGAAGAAAATATCAAGTCAGATCCAATGTCATTTTGGTCCTTTGTAAATAAGAAAAGAAACAAAACCAGAATTCCAGGGATTAGGAAAATGGAAAACGTTACTATAACTCCTTCAAGGGATATTCTACAATTATTTTAAAAGTGTGTATAGTGGTGTTCGTGTTGTGCAGTCGTGTGAATATGTTACAAAGTGTTTGAGGGACTGGATAGTTAAAGAACTTGTGGCCTCTCATCTAGGGAAACTAAAATCATAAAACATTGGGATCTACACTATTTTTTATTTGTATAAGTAGTATGCATTTTTTATTAATTTGTGTTTATAGAATACTTCCTCATATATATTGTATATTTTTCCTTTGTAATTATGGACATAAATATGCCAGTAATGGCCAATACTTTGCCTAAATGGCAAAAATACTTTGCTGAAAATGAATTCCATCATCTGAAGCAGAAGAAGGGTCGAGAGTGGAAGAACACATGTTGAACTCCGCCCGCAAGTCCTGTGACCTAAATTTTTGTAATTTTTAATATTTATCTTAATTTTGTTTACATTATTTTAATAGGATCTTGTAAAGTAAATGTAAATAAATAAATAAATAAATAAATAAATAAATAAATCATTGGCCATTTAAGGAAATAAAGAGTATTTATTTATTTCAACATAGTTTTATAATACAAATAAAATGGTGATGTGGCCATCATAGTACTTTCCCTATATTTTTCTCGAAAACTATGAGGTTTACGCAAAAATGTTGTTCTTAATAATTTGTGCACTTTTGAATTCGCTACAATTATTTATTATATGAATTTTATCTATCTCCAATAGTTTATTAGCAATTGGCAAAAAATGTCAAAAATTTCAATTTTTATTTTTTTTCTCGAAAGTTAAAAATTTTATGAAAAACATGTTCTAATAGAACTTGTTCAGTTTTTCATTCCCTTTAACTTTTGTTTGAACCGTTTTTTAAAAATTTACATATTTAGAAAAATATCACGAAAAAACAAAAAACGCCTCGAGTAAACAACCACTTCCGGTTTATGAATGTTTACCAAAAGCTTTTCAGATCGAGTTTTTAACAATAAAACCTTAAGTTTAAAGTTTCATGCCATTCGGATCATTCGTTTTTGAGATACAGCACCCACCGACAGACAGACAGACAGACAGACAGACAGACAGACACACACACACACACACACACACACACACACAGACACACAATTTTTTTTTCCAGAAATTAATGTTTTGGGTTCAGGGGACCCCAAAACGGATATTTCCGCAAAAAAAATTTTTGAAAAAAAAATCACGAAAACAATACTCCCCCTATATACTTCGTGTATAGGGAAAGTAATAATCACGATTTTAGTGTTGGTATACTTACACTACTAAAACATAAATTGAAAGTAATAAAAATATGTTTTACTTAAAATTGTACAAAATTTCTTTAGGAAAGTACTAATAGACGTTTCGTGACTAACAATTTCCGTGCATTTTATTCAAAACGTAGATCGTGATGATCGCGTTACACAATTGTATGCTAAAGTAAAAAGTGAAACTGTCTTTATTTATTACGGAGTTTCACCATTGTAAATGCAACGAATTATTTTGTATGGAAAATTGTTGTAATACGAGCATTAAATATCATTATATTTTCTTATTCTAATAATTAATTACTGTATAAAAATATCACTCAACTTCCATTCGCAACCTAGCTAAACTACTAGATTTAAAGAATTGATTAGATCTAAACGAGTAATATTTTGAGAATTATTATATAAGGTAAATAAAATACATTAAAATTTCACATATTTCATGTCGAAACTGCGACATTAATAATAAAATTACTGCCATGACAAAAAAATCAGTAAAATTTAAATATAAATATATTTTAACAGTTCACTTAGTTTTTGAAAAAGTGTTGATTAATTGTAAATATATTCTATTGGATTATTTGGAATTGTAAATAAATTGTGTGTTTAAATAATTGATTTGACGGCAAATACTAGTGGACTTTATTTATTTAATCTTTGCATATAATGAATAAAAATGGTAAAACTTTGTGCACCAAAAAATGGCTGTTGATTTACTATTATTGAGAAACTAAAAATTAAAACTTTTGTTATTTTATATTTTAGCACAAAGTATAGCAGTTACAAAAAAAAATGCATTAGAAATACACTCGATTTCATATGAAATGCACCACCCAGAAAGAATAATACTATTGATGCGAAACTTGGTGAAAATAATTCTTTATTCGTTGGTACAAAATGATTAAACTATCAAAAGAATAAAAAACTTTAGTTTAACAGAAAAAAAAATTGCCTCACATAGCAATGCAAGAATTTACCCTTCTAGGCATACAATCACATGGTGTATATCTGCTTGAGACATCTCATTCCAAGCAACTTCTAACTGAAGTCTCAGATTATCTACATTGTCAGGAGATCTGGGCATGTTGCTAAATCTTTTACCCATTATGTTTCAGATATGCTTGATGTATGCGGGTTTAAGTCGGGAGACCTTGCAAATCCACTTCTTCCAAGAACACCTTTGCAATGTTTGCCGTATGAGGTCTAGCGTTATCTTGCTGGAAAATCCCATCCTGCGACGTGATCCAAGATATTATCAACGGATCAATGAGCGTTTAATGCACCTGGAATGAACATCAAACGTGATCTTCGTCCCAAACTGATTGCACTCCACACAATTACACCCGGTGTTAAAGCTGTATGGTGTTTTTCAACAAACTCTAAATTTCTTCGTTCTCCACGATATCAACGCACCCTTATACGTCCATCATTCTTCCATAAATAAAACCTGGATTCATCGCTAAACGCGATGTTGTTCTATTCTTCAACCTAACTCTGCCACTCTTGACACCAAGTCAAACAAGTAGCTTTCTGAGGTGGGGTTAGTGAAAGACGTCTAGATGGACAGTAAGAATGGAGGCCAAAGGACGCAATTCGTTGATAAATGGTCGCCATTGAAATCTGGCGGTTTTCAGCTATTACCCAATCTATGGTAACAAACCTAGTTGTTTGAAATCGGTTCTGTGTGGCTGTTAGTCTTTGTTTTCTGCCAATTTCACGTTATGGTAAATCTGCTTCTTTCATGTCGATAATTCTACCCTTATTAAACTTCGTAGTTTGGAAAAAAATTGGGTGTGTCTTACTCTGGGCATTACGAACTGTCACTGGGACAACTTTAGAATAAAACTGCTGATAAATTCTAAGTAAATATTCTTCAATAGGAATTTTAGGATAACTATGACGGAAAAACCTTAACGGCTCAACTTTTTTTATTGAGAGTTTAATAATTTTGTACCAACGAATAAATAATTATTCATCAATAGGATTATTCTTTCTGGGTGGTGCATTTCATATGAAAGTGTATACCGGGTGTTTCTAAATGAATATCGGTGTTGTAGAGCATTAGGATAGAAAGTACCAGTAGCAGTTGCTTCTCCAAACAAAAAAGGCCCATAAACTTTTCGCCGAGATATGATACAAAAACGTTCAATTTAGTCACAACAGCGCACATTATGAGTGTTCACTAGTCACCATTTTTTTACTAGCGCCTTCTAGCGCATGCACATACTAACAAACAAAACTGTTTGAGTTGCTTTTTCATTTCATGTATTAATTATGATTTTAAGTTTTATATAATAAGTACTGCAAGCGTTACAACCACGATATTCATTTAGAAACAGCATTAATCCAGAATGCATAGTTTATAATGAATAGAATGCAATTTTTTTTAAATAAGCGTTAAAGGAGTAAATTAATGGGCTAATCATTTTTAATCACGTAAACTGATGGTTAATAAAATGTATAAAGGTTATTTCCAAGTTTTTAGAACAGATTTTCGATAGTAATGTTCGGCGACAGTGCTAAATTAACATCATAGGCTTCGAAGCAAAGTAAGGAATGGAACCCTCTTTTGAATATTAATCAATTAATGTTTTAGTGTAAATTTATAACCATACAGGTTTGTATCTTACGGTTTTCAAATAAAACATTTGAGCTTATATTGAGATTTTTGTGATTTCTCGAGACACTATAAGGGTTATTTTAATTTTATATAATAGTAAAATTAATGAATAATAAAATTATTAGTACAGGATAACTAGTATGATGTATTAATCACTATTCCCCTAAAGGGCATTTTCTTGTTAAATAAGACCCAGGGTGGGTCACAGGTTATCCACCTTACATAAACATTTTAATTTTAACTAGAACTTTTAAACTAGTACTTAAACTTTACTATTAATCTCGCATTTTAAAACAATAACAGTAATTGAACTAAATGATTGATTAACCTACATTAGAGAAGTAAATTATTTAAGCACGATTTATTAAATAATTACAAATTTATTTCGCAAGAGTATATTTAATTTCGTGTAATATTTTTTTTCTCTCAAAAACCTTTGCCTATCCTAAATAACGTAATATTGCCCTAGCGTACTTTTGATTAACCTCAAAGAACTATGCATTGGTCTAACGTACTCTAGACCAAATTTAAATATCTACATACGTTCTTAACTTCATAAACGCTCTATTGTACTAGTTTCATCTTGTCTTACCTCAAATATATTAAGATTATGATAGGTCGGGAGTACGTTAGGGAAATATAATATTGTTTAAGGTCAAGAGTAGTCCTGATCTATGTGCAGATTATTAAGGAACTCTGGACTAATGCAATTTTCCTTGTGGTAGGTAAGGAGTACGCTAGGACAATATCAAATTTATTAATGTAGGTTAAGAGTACGTTTAGTATATGTGTAGAATATTATGAAATGCTGGGCTAATGCATTTTCTTTGAGGTAGGTCAAGAGTACGGCAGGCAATGCATAATTTATTAAGGTAGGTCAAGAGAATGATAGGACAATATGACTATATTTAAGGTTGGTTAGAAGTAATATAGGCAGATGATTGCTTTTGAGCGATGAATGATTTGTTTACTCTTAAATGAAAGAATAAGAGGATGCAATAGTTTTTATTAAATAATACACTGCTCAAAACAATTATTGTGTCTCTATAAAATTCAAGCGGGAAATTACATGCAAATAAAAATAAGGACATCTGAAAGACGTTCTATTTAATTGCTTTAATTGACACATAGGAAATTATCAGCATCGCATACTTCAGGAGTATCCGTAAAAATTAACAAGAACTACCAAAACTAAAGTGAAATAATGTATCCCAAATTTGAATCAAAAAGGTCTTGTTGAGATCAATAAACAGACGAAAATGTTTGCAACTGACAGTTTGACTTAAGTTAAGTGAAAATGAGGCATCTCAACAAAGTGGAAGTCGTCATGTTAAAACATTAATTGAAAATGCCGAAAACTTTCGACAAGTTTCAAGAACTTCAACGTAAGCCTGTCTATTATTAAGCGATTTTGAAACAGGTACTTGGAGACAGGTCAGTATACCAGACGCGGTGGGTTAGGTTGCAAAAGAAAAACAATTCAAAATCATGATCGATTTTTAATGATTTAGAGTCTTTGCAATAGATTTTCTACGGCGAAAGTCCTGTTAATTTTCGCCATGCTGACATAAACAGCCAAAAAGTTTCCTCTTAAAAGGGGACAAAAAAGTAAATACAAGTATTTAAAGAATAATACGGATGTTAAAGAGGATATTTGCACCCTCAGTATTATGAACAAAAACAAGAGTTAGAATGAAAGAACATCGCAGCTGCATGAACTCCGCCCAGCTTCATCCATCCAAAATTATTGTACGTTTTGTTATATATTTGTGTATATTCATATGTATTTTTTTTAAATGAAGCTAAAGACTAATAAACATAAACATAAACTGTATCACATCAGACAATTAGGAATCGGTCGAGGGAAACAAATTTGAAGGCAAGACGACTCCTCCGAAAACCCTCTTTGAATTTTGCTCGCGAACATGTCGCATGGCAACTTCGATAATGAAAGAGCTCTTCATGGATGAATCAAGGATGAGATGGCCGAATACGTGTTTACAGATGCCCAGGAAAACGCTACGCAGCTGCTACTGTCCAGGAAGTCGAAAGATTTGGAGGTGGTTCAGTTATGGTTTGGGATTTGTATCGATAGTAGAACCGACCTTGTTGTAATTCCAGGAAATCTTAACGCTAATCTCTATGTTGATATTGTATTAGGAGAAGATGTTGTCTCTGTGGCATATGGAATAGGTCCAATTTTTTGTTAATGCAGGATAACGCAAAACCACATACTGCGCGAATCACTTTAGACTTCCTACAAGAATTGGAAATTCAAACAATGGTGTGGTCTGCGCCCTGATTTAAATCCCATAGAGTATGTTTGGGATTTGCTCGACAGACGTGTTCGTTATGCATCCTCCTCAGACCATTCAGCAGCTAACGGCGGCTCTTATTGAATAATGGTATGCTATACCACAAGAAGACCTTCGAAGACTTTTGCGCAGCATGTCAAGACGGTGTAATGGTGTTATTCGTGCTAAGGAAGCACATACTCGTTATTAAGTTACCACTTTATGTATAAGAGTTTAATAAATTAATAATTAATTTAAATTCGATTTGCACTTTTGTTTTGGTAGTTGTTTGTATTTGTATTTAATACTTTGTTTCTTTTACAATAAAAAAAATATTACAAATGGATAGATAAAAATAAGTACTTATAATTTTGACGTAAGATATCCGGGAGGGGGGGTGAGTTCGCTCGGCAGAATGTTCTTCCACTCCAGCCCAATGCTGCATTTTAAGTTCTTCAGTTGATTCTTCTTGCAGATTACTAATTACCATTTTGGCTTCATTTTGCTTCAAAAAGCATTATTTAGAGATTGAATTGCTTTCATTATATTTTTATTTGTTAATTATTACGGGAACTTTAACTACTATATAACAGTAGAATGGATGTTGCCTATGATGGTGATGAAATTGACTATTGAAAGGATTTTATACATATTTTCTATAATGTTAAAAAGGTTTTCCTAATAATTTACATACATTCTATGGTATCCACTAGATCTATTCTAAAAGATAATACAAACTCTCGACTTATATGCTAGTCTAAATTAATCATAAATTGGTTCTACAAATTTGAGCTACAAAATAAAATTAAAACTAATAAAATAACAAGAAATGTACCTACAAAATATTATTATCGAATGCACGGAGTAGATGAGAAAAAGAAAACGAGAAAAAGCTGTTATTGTATGTCCGATACTAAACATCTGTTCTAGTAAATTAAAAAAACGTTAGGTCTTTGGGTAGATGTATATTCGACAGTAAAAACCTCTCTAGATAGTTAATTAGAAGCTACCAATATTTTCTGCTTGAGAGTAGAAATATGTAGGTGATGAAAACATTTATAATTACTGTTCCTTATTCTTCAATAAATACGAAATAGTTTCGAGATTTGATGATTTCATCAACGTGGTAATCTGATGAACATAGACAGACGGAATCACTATGGTTGTATATTATACTCAAAACTGGAAATTTCTTGATTAAGCGACTGGCCTCTGGAAAATATGCCATAATTGTCGCTTTTCAGCACAAACTGCTGACTGTATAAGCAAGCAGATGACCAATAGCAATCAGTTATTTCATCATTCAGAATAGTTTAAAAATTAAATTAATGTGAGAGCCTAAATAACATGACAAGTACCTGAAATGTTGGTATCTAACAGGCACTTCTTATCATTACAATCCTTGTTGCTTTCATTTTGGCCATCTGTCTACTTTCAAGTAAACCTATTTGTCATAATGATAACTGAGCGTTCTTTGTTTGGTAGCTGAAGTTATTACGTTTGAGATGTCTCATCTACCATTATATACAATTTCCATGTAAAACAAAAATTATAATGTGTTATTCATAACGTATTGTAAACTAGAACCCTTTTAACTAAAATTTAAAATGATGATACATATTATGAAGAGCAAGTGAAGTAAGGAACGAACTGACTGATATTTTCTAATGTAATAGTTTAATTAATCCTTTAATAATGCTAGTATAGTTGATTGTGATATTGCAAGTGAAAGCAATCATAATAATGCTACTGAACAGAAGTTTGATGAATAAAGCGAAAAAAATAATCAACGAGATTCTTCTGATGAAAGTTATGTAAAGGTAAAGAAAAAGTTATTAATGGAAATAATCTATTGATAGCAAAATAAGTAGAATTTAAACTCAGAGTTACATTATTTACCAGCTTCCAAGAATGCATTAAATAACTGAGGTGGCCCTACAAAAATTTGCAACAGCATCTACTGTATGAAATCTTTAAGGAATACATTATGTAATATAATTCTCAGTGAAGTATTATTACTGGTTAGTGTTGAAATAGTGTTTTGACTGTAACAAATTTTATAGTAAATAACATGTTGCCTATGGTAATTATAAATTTGATTTCATTGTGAATAATATTAGTCTTCTATTGCAGATCGTAATATTAAGTCACATATTTTGTGATCTTGGTGAAACGTCAGGCTGTAAAATAGCCTAGCAGTACTACTTGTATCTAGCAGTAGTATTAATATCTAGCAGAGGTAGAACTTTCAATGATATATATCTATCAATAAAAAGAGTATCGATATAATATGATAAGTTTTCAGTTATAAAGTGTTGATGTTTATTAAGCGGCGATGCACATTTTCAGTGCTCTACATTCTTTTCGCGTGTGCTTCAATTTTTAAACACGACCTTGGCTCTTAAGTATCGTTTAGTCGCTTCAGTGTCAGGCGGACTGATTGCATCCTTACAAATATAACTTGCTGAGCAATTATCAATGTCTAATGTATAGACATTGATAATTGTAAAATTGCTTTCTGACCTAAGAACGTTAGAAAGTGTTTGCAAAATGTTTTCACCCTTCATTTCCAGTTGCTGAAACATGTGATAGTCCGTTTTACTTTAAAATATTTTCTGTCAAACATTTATTACATCTTCAACTAGAACCAGAGTCAGTAGCTTGACCATTAAATTAAGGTGTTTGCATTTCAAAACAGTAAAGACATATATTTCTTTTTAAATTTAGTTCTTTCAACAATTCTTTTACTTTTTGTTTAATAATATCGTTTATGTTTTCTTCATTCTCCTGGAATTCTCTTTCGTGATATCTAACTTTGACGAATGTTATTATTTATTCTAGAATGCAGTAATGTTTCATTCATATTTTTAAATTATTTATAGGTTTTTATAATTCTATATTTTTTCTCTTAAATTTTTCAGTTTTTTTCTTTAACAAAACAAAAAATAATTACAATTTTCTTTTCGGTCTCCCTTATTTTTCGAACGTGATTTTGTTTCCTGATAATAGTATCAATATCTGATGTATTTCTTCCAAAATGTTCTCAGCCTTATCTATTTAGAATTGTGAATCATTGTCAAGTTCATTGTGTTTTTGACTAATATCTTCTGTGAAACAATTGTTGATTTTATTATACTTAATGCCAGAGTCATCTTTTATCCATTTGATGTTGTAGCCTCTAACAATTTTTGTACAGGTTGCTTGAATATTAAAATAGGATAAGCGGATTTTAAAACTGTGATAAGTATAAGTTTTTGTTTCTTTTAATTTAGTTTTTTTAAACTGACAAAATTTTTCTAGATAGTTTGACTATTAATTTTTAATACTGTGAAATACTAGCTTCGTTAAATTTAGTTCATTAAGCCTTTTTTTTAATTTCTGCCATGTGCTTGTTCGAAAGACACAATTTCTTGAGATTCCTAATTTTGTCAGGGTTTTTCAGAAACTCTAGATATTCCAGCATTTTGAGCAATTTCTCTTTTAGAACTTCCGCAGTTTTCCTTCCAGATATGTAGAATTATCCGATAGTTTCTCTTCCATGTTTCTAAAATGTTCTCAACAACTTCTTTTTTGAGAATTCTTGCTCTATCTTACCAAACTTTTTCAGAAATCTTGCTTCAAATTGAGAGAATTTTCTTCAATGTTCTTAAATTGTCTAGTATTTTTTAAGAGTTTCTTTTAAAAACTATCTAAGCTTAGTGAGTGAAAATACTATTTAGTTTTCCAAAATGGTCTTGTTAAAAGTGCTTTTGTGTTATATCATCACTCATTTCCCGATGCATAAAAAAAGTGATCATAATCTGTTTTCTTGAATCTTCATGGCGTTCACTTCTTGGTACATATTCAATTTTTAAAATAAAGAAAACTTATAACTTTTTTATACCACTTTTTATTACACTTTTCGAAATTAGTCTAGTTGTATCTTCAACTAGTGCCAGAGTCAGTGGTGGCCATTTTTTCTATATTCCATTTATTTGATGATTCAACGTGCCTCTGAAAAGTTTGTTTAGTGAACTTGAACCATAAAAATAAGGTTAGTACATTTTAAAATTTGTTTCTTTTAATTTAGTTCTTTCAACTTTTCTTTTAATTTCTGTTATTTTTTGTTCGATGGTTTTGTTTATTTTTAATTTTATTTTCATTAAATACTCAAAACACTTGAGATTTTCCAATTTTGACTTTTGAATCTTCTTTTCAAATATTCTAGCATTTCGAGCAGTTGTTAGCATTTTTTTTCAAGATTTATAGAATTATCCGCTCTTATATCTTATATTGTACTAATATATTTCTTAAAACTTTTATTTCAATTTTTGAGAATATTTAATTCTTTCTTACATTATCTTTAACGAAATTTTCCATAAATTTCTGCTTCAAATTGCAAAAGCCTTTGTAGATGTTTCTAGACATTTTCTAATATTTTCTTTACAATTTTTAGAAAAACTGTTTACATCATTTTTTCCCTCCGATTTATTTATTTTATTTCTCTAAGCAAGAATTGATGAAGTCAAGAATATAAAAAATAATGTTATAGTTAAAATAGAAGTCTCCTATTTGATTCTAACATATGAAGTCATCTAATCTCCTTTTAGAGATATAATCACTCTATTTTTTTGGGAAGATTATACTCTACTCTATGCAGTGTTTCATATAATCTGTAGTTCTTGTAGGAATATCCTTAGAGCTTATTATAAGCTTAGGTCATTTTCTAAATTTAGTGATTTGTAGACCTTCATATAAAGAAATAAGAGCAAACAGTAATATGCTTAAGTTTATTATCAAACTCATACCGAAAATGCTCTTTCAAATGAAAATGATGTACTTCTTAGATTATAAAAAATAAATGAAGCAAATTTTCATTTATGATGCATATTGTACACTACCCAGAACTAATTAATTTCGAGGCTATTCATGCATCACAACTAGTGCAGCATCGCAATACTTTGATGTATAAATCACATCAACGGTACGACAAACACGTCAAAGACCCAATTTGTACAAATCCACTTGAATATTCTTATAGATGTGGTTTCCACATCGGTAATTGACGGCCAGCGTTATTCCAGCGTCATTGTTAATATTTTCTTACTTGGTAATTTATTCAAGTCATGGGATTTAATCCGGTCCTGCATAATTGTGTAAAGTGCGCAAACTGTTCACGGCAGCTCCTCGGTTGTAGTTCGAGCAGAAGTTCGTATTTGCTTCGGGCGAGTGCCGCCCAGCTATTATTCGAGGTGAAATTCGCCGAAAATCGGAAGGCAGACGAAAGCGAAATATGTCCCCGATCGATACGGAAACAATTACTGTAATTCGTACCCAGCACACTAATAATACGCTATTAACCGCAATGGTGTCGTTGGGGAAAGAACTGGTTCACTGCCGAAATAGAAATTTGATGATTGAATGAAAGTATTTACACACACATAAATACACAAATGGAGGAAGGACCACGCAGTCGATAGCCAAACATTATAATAAAAGAGAGCGATAAATATCATTTTATCAATGTGTTAAAATTTCTGGATTTAGATTTCTGGATAGATATTAGATACAAATACAGAACTCTAAAATATCTTCATCAATTTCGTACTGTCTAATTCACCGATTATCAATGATACCTTAAAAAGTCCAATACTACATTTGCTATTATAACCTCTAGCAAATGTAGTATTGGACTTAGCTTGATCGAGTTTAAATTCAGAGAAATCTTAGGCTAAAAGATATTTATGTCTTCCTTTTGAAGACATTATCCCGCTGGAATATGATGTTGACGGAATGGTTCAGCTTAGATATTACCATGACCTGCAAAAACTTGCAAAAGTATCGTTGAACATTCAAACTAACAAGGATGGAAAATAAAGTTGACTTACACCGATAAAGCAACAGGTAGTAGAATGTCACTACTTCGAAAATCATAATCTAAACTGGCCTGATAATAAAGTAAAGGTCGGCACGAGAGGAGGTTAAAAAATGATATTCTTCGGCACCTTGTCCTTCGTGGTGCTATTTAGCTAAAATCTTTTATTAAGTTCACATCAATTGCAACAGAATGATAAGATTTATCTTTAAAATTCATTTGTCTAATGCTCAGAGCACTGTAAATCGGTTTTGATTCAATCATAAAGACTACTATGTGGAGTGTCTATAAAAGACTGCTCGTCATGAGAATATTAACACTAGGCACTAAAGGCAAATCAATTCTTTATATTTTGAAGGATTATTTCGTAAAAAAAGACAATACTTCAATTAAATGTAATATCAATTGCTACAGCATCAACGGTAACATTACGTTAATAAAATTTGAATCTTGGTTTGCATAAATCTTTGAATTATTCATTGGTTCAGGAATCTGCTACTCATTTACGTAGTTCTGTATCTTCAAGAACGCTGGCTGTTGAAGAGCTTATATGATATTTGACATATAATTATTATTTTATAGTTTCTGGTCGCGGACGATACACTTTTAAAATATATTTTAATAAAGAGGTAAACATGTTGGAAAAAAAGATAACTATTAGGAGAAAGATTATAAAAGCTAAACAGAAAACAACTTGAGAGGGACAGTTAAGGCAACCAAATATTTAAATATCAATAAAATAGAAACAAAATGTGAGTCTCAATTAGAATAACTTTTATTCTAAAAGTATGGTGAACTAGATGAGGGGAAGAATTGTCTAAAGATAGAATGAAACTTTTGAAAATGTGCTAAAAAAAGAAGGGATGCAAAGAAAAGAAACAACAGAGCAAAAAAGGATTATATAAAGGGGAGATCTCAATCTAGAGACGCGCCCTGGTGGATTTAGGTCGCCTCAAGATGTAAGCCAGGAAAACTGGTTCTGTGAAGGAGTTACTGATAACACCCCCATAAAGTCCTGCCCACAGACTACTGCAACGGCATGGATAAATAATAAAACTTGATGGTAGTTATGCAGAGGGGCTCAAAGGGGCTGTTAAAGACGCAGCCTCAACATCTGTGGACTCTTAAGAAAACACTGCTGAATCTAAAGAAGAAACTATATTCCTATCTACTAGAGCAAGCAAAATCAAGGCTGGTAAATTAAATGCCAAAGAAAAAATTGAATGGGCAGTTAATAGCTTTAAATTCTTTAAAGCACCAGGACCAAACGGCATTTTCCTTGCACTGCAGCAACAGGGGCTTGATATAATAGCCCCCTATCTTTAGTCAGTTTACAAAGCTAGCTTTACGCTAGGCTATATTCCAATGGGATGGAAACATAAAGTAATGCAGAACATCATAAAGGCAAATTCGCTTCTTAATAGCCACTCAATAGGCATAGAAGCTTCGCTACAACACAAGGAGGTTGTATTTGGTATTTTCGTGAATGTTGAAGGGGAGTTTGATAACACAATCTTTAAAACTGTAAAAAAAAGAGCTATCAAGAAGGGTATCGACATACCTACAAAAAGATAGATCAAGGCCGTACTCGAAAACCATACGATTACCGCAAATATAGGGAATGAATCAGAATTCTACAAATAACGTCGTTACGCCAACCAATTTGATTTCGTATGGCACTTTGAAGTAATTATTGACTAAACTAAACATAACTCTGTAATCTGGTATACAGTTGCAACAAAAATGGAAGCTGGCTTTGGCATAGGTGTATACGGGCTTAAATACAAGGAATCGCCTCAAGTGTAGAACTTCAATTCCAAAACTTCTTGAAACCGTAAACAAACTCTGAACCAATTGGCTAAGGACAACAAGCTCACTCTAATGTGGGTACTAGACCAAGCTAATATAATAGGCAACGAACATTCCCATGTACTTGCCAGGGAAGGAGTTGCGACTACCATGATCGGATCAAAAGTACATAGGAAGGGCGAGGTCCAAGAGTGGGAAAAAAGTTCAGAGCAGGGCACTGGATAAACACACCAGGTAATGACAATCCAAAAATGTTTATTGACATCTCGCCAAGCAGAAGAGCTAAAAAGCTCTTGTGGTAATGTGGACAACACCATTAGTAGACTATTTCTATTGATTTCTATTATATGCGTGTGGCTACCACCAGACTAGCCGTAACCGGAGAAATGGAGATAGCGCCAGAACGGATTAGGGCATGGCTTTCTAGGAAGTTAGTTAACCTTATTAAGGAAATTGACTTTATGGGAACATACTAGTAGTAGGGTATTAGTACAAAAGATCAAACCTGCTCGCAGTACTGTAAAGAAATAAAAATAAAAAATTTAAAAATGTATGTAAAGTGCAACACTTAAGATATTCAGAAAATAAGGAAAACAGTTGAATGTGACCAAAATTTAGTTGAAAGTGAAGAAATTAAAACGAATAGAACAGTAAATATTGAGGAAAAACAAAAAAAATCAGAAAATCACATCAAGTTGATATTAGGTACACAAAGAAAACAAATAAAAATTAGTAATAAGCAGTTGATATTGAAAGCTGTCTTTTTAGAAACTGTTCAACGAAATGATAACAAAATTTCGATAATTTTTTTAAATTTTTCTATTACCACATTAAAATTTCTATCATTTTTTAAACATTTTTTTAGGTTGTTAACACATTTTACCAAAATTTCAATGGTCTTTGATAACGTAAAGTAACTGTTTGAAGTAAATTATAAATTAATTTCTCAGGATGTTTTTATCTGCTTTTTAAAGCAATTCTTAATGGCATTTTTTGTAGTAATCAACTTTTTTGAGCAAATATAATTTTTTAGTGCTGCTCTTTGATAAAATTCCAAATGTATAATTTTTAAATATAATTTTACTTTTTTAAACTATCTTAAGCTAATTTTCAAAATTTTTTTGTTAAATGAGTTGTTTTTCTGTTGATATTCCAACTAATTTAAAACATGAATATATATTTTTCTAATTATTAAATGTTTTTTAACCCTAAATAAAAAATAAAAGAACAAAATTTGAACAAATTCGATTAAAAATAAGAAGAGTCAAAGTGATCAAACAAGATAGGGAGAAAAATAAACATTAGTGCAGAGAATTAACCGAACATATCTATAGGCAATGCATAAAACTGGAATTATAGGGGAGGCTAGAAAAAGATGGAAGAACTTTGTTGAAGGCAAATGACGAAATAAATAAAAATCAATAATTTAAAACCTTAAACATGTAGAAGGGTATATGTATTATATATATGTTGATGTTTTATTATTCTTTAAAATATATATTTACGTATTTAAGGGTTTCACTTTACAAGAATAATCATTAAATTTTCTTCTGATTATAATTTTAACATCAAAGTTGCTTCGGTTAGAAACCTACATAGACCAATATTTATTTTTGCAATCCCTGTGAGAATGTTAAAATAATTTGAGTAAAATTACTGTTTAAAACAAAACAAAATTTTTATCAGTTCATTTTAGCACATAATAGTCAAAAACAAGATTTATTTTTAAATAGAATATATAATTATTTTGAAAGAAAATAAAATTGTATTCATTATTTTAATTTATATGCTTTTAAACGATTTTTATTGTAATATAAGTTGTAGGATGGGTTTTAGGAAATACAATATTTATTTTAAAATATAATACTAGTAGTAGTAGTAGTAGTAGTAGTGTTAGGCTATCGACCACGTGGTCCTTCCGCCATGTGTCATTTGTGTATTTGTGTGTGTGTAAATGAGCTTGTTACTTTAAAGGATCGCCACCGTCACTTTAAAGCACCATTAATTGGATCCCAATGGTGAATGGTACCGGTCACCCATCCGACTACTGACCCGAACAAACGTTGCTGCACGTCAGCTCGGGGCCGTAACCGATGCGCCACCACCGGCGTGTATATAATACTATTTTTTAAATAATTAGAAAATATCAAAAGTGTCTAGTTTTGTTAGTAGATAACAAATTTAAACAAATGTGCTAGACTTTTTTTTGGTTAATAATTAACAAAATAATTTAATATCTATATCTGAAATTGTGGAAATCTAAATTTTATTTATCACACAATATTTTTATTATAGATTATTTTTTTCATTATTATAAATTATATTGTATTATTTTTAAATTATGATTTCTTAAATATTTTTCAGTTAAAAAAAACCTCAAAACTGTGCTTAAAGCGGAATGTTTAGAAACAGTTATAAAAACTTATTCAAAACTTGTTACTACTTAAGAATATAAACAGTTTATTCAAAAGAAAGTCATAAATATAATACATAATATATAATATTATATATAATATATGAACGGTTATATCCCTTGTTCTTCACCTGGAGATCCTGGATTAATTCCTGCCCGGGTTAATGGTATTACTACTACTTAAAAGTAGTTTAAATTTAAAAAAAATACAAAATTTGCATAAAAGCAGTTAAAACTTTTACCAAAAGGAAAACAGTTATTACATTAAACGTCGAAATTTCTGTTTAAGAGAATGATTTTTTAATAATTTCCAACAATTATTAAAATATGCCAAATTGCTTTTTAGTCTTTTGTATTTAAATTTATTTATTTTTAATTGTTATTTGATTTTTTATAAAACATATGAAAATTGTAAATTGCAAAACTTAATATAAAGATGATTGTTATTCTTAGGGAATTATCTTTGATGTTATCAATCTCTTCTTCAATACCCGTACCCAAAACGTGAAATTAAAAATCATAAATATGGCACGGCATTTCAACATTCAAAAATCAAGGAATCTCTTTTGAGACTGCGGTTCAAATGTGTATACACGAGGGTGGATCAAATATAAACAGAATTTTTTTGTTTATTGATTGCTAAGTGAAGTGATATACGCGGTACCACTGAATGTGTTCGAGGTGATTGTTAAGGGAAGGGTAGGACGCCGATTCATTAATTCTTATTGCCGCCAGTAGCACGAGGTACATTCGTTTATTAAGCAACGAATCATCATTAAATATTTGGCGTAGGAAGGGGTAAAACTTTCTGAATTTTTTCACCGCATAAAAAAGTGGCCGCACAACGGTAGGCAATGTGAGTCATGCACGCCGACCACGAGTAAGTATTATTGAGGCGAACAATGCTATCTGTGAGCTGATTGAAACTGACCGGCGATTTGCAGTATACGATATTGCTGGAGAAGTAGAAATATCGTACGGGACTGCACAGTCATTTCTAATGAGTTGGGTTACCAAAAATTGTAGGCAAGGTGGGTTCCTCGCTTACTGACATAAGAACACAAAGCAAACTGTAGAAAGCTTTTGGCGCAATACCAAGCAGGAGGTGATGATTTTTCAAGTTACACTTGTGATAAAACGTGGGTGCATATACCCCAGAATCTAAATAAGCAAGTAAGGAGTGGAGACAACCTGGAGAAGCTCCACATCAAAAAGCAGCCAAAACCCATCTGTCTGCGGGAAAAGTTCTTGCAACTGTTTTTTGGGATAGAATAGGTTTTTATGATAGATACTGCTTGTTGATTTCGCTCATTAAGGCGAACTGAATAATATTGCAAGCTTCTTGATGTAGCCAAATTGGCTTATCGGCAGAAAAGACGAGGCATGCCCATCCGAAGTGTGCTTCTCGATCGTGAAAACGCTCGGCTACACACAGCTGCTTTGACCCGAGAAAAATTAGAAAAAATTCATAGGGAAATATTGGAACACCCCCCCTAGAGCCTCGACTTGCCCCGTGTGACTTTCATATGTCTGGTTCACTCAAAGACGAATTTGGAGGACGCTGATTTTACACTGATCAAGATGTGAAATCGTTTGTGAGTAATTGGCTGAAGACACGACCGACTACATTTTTCGATAATGGCATCAAGAAAATTCTCCTTCGACGGGAAAAATGTGTACATAAAAGCGGAAAATATGTATTATAGAAAAATAAAACATATTATTTCTCTTACAATATACATACTTAAATACAAAACTAAATTCCGGTTTATATTTGATTCACCCTCGTATATCGTTCACCCTTGTTTAATTTCGCTGCAATCCTGTTTCATAATCGCTGCCCCTCGTTTTAAGGAATTTGTAAGTCTGTGAAAGGTCAGCCCTTAGAATATTGACTAAGATTAAGAACAATCCACAATCCATCTAATACTTTATTATATCAAAAAACCTAAATTATCTAAATTGATCGACGCTTTACGTATCTATCCACAAAATTTTCCACTAATACCCACATTCTCCACATCGTAACCACCTACATATCTATTGCACTCAAAACATAACCCCTAAATCCAAACATTTTGGAACCATTATCCACGAATTCATCTCATACATCCATACAGATCAAGCCTAAAGCAGCAATAGTGCATGATGAAAGAAGACAGGCTTAAAGATCTACGGTTGATAGCCTAGAAGATAAGGACAAAGAAGCTTTACAATTGCTATTACATCAAAAAAATGTATTAATGTAAGACTATCTTCAATATATATGTTTATCCCTCTTTGTTATTCTTAATTTTTTAGTTTTCATCTGTTATATCTTCACATTCAACTGCCTTTAGTAAAACACAATGACAGTTTTCAGTCCATTTCAATTTAAATATTAGAAAGTTTTCAAATGTTTTTTTAAAACAAATTTCCAACTGCTTTTTTAAACTGTTTAAATAATTGTTTCTTATTTTACATATTTTCTACAGTTTTCTAAAATGCTTTCGATTGTATTTTGTAATAATTTAATTTGTTAAAGTTCTTAAATTGAAAACAATTGATGTTTTTTTATAAAAGTAACTTTTTGATCATTTTGATAAAACTCGAAAATTATTTAAAAAAAATAGTTATCTGAGGTTCATTTTCATTATCATTATGTTCGTCCTATTTTTTTAGTATTATACATCAAAAATTGAACGTCTTTGAAAAAATATATTAAAGTTTAAATAATGTTATTATTAATAAATAATAAAATGAAAAATAATTCAAAATTTGGTGAAAAACAGATAAGATTTTTCCAAAATACACAAAATTCGCTTAAATGGTAATTAAAATTTATCGAAAATTTATTGGATTACCTTAACAAACAGTGAAAATTTTCTCAAAAAAAACAGTTATATTTTTTTTCAAAATTCGATAATTTACTTTTTAGTCGGCTTTTTCTTTTGTATTCAAATCAATTTAATTTTTATTTTATTTTATATGTATATGAAAGTTAATTTCAAATTATGTAAATTTTTTCTATAAAACAAATGAAAATCAACTATTACTTATAACAACAACAATTGATAATTGCCAAGAATAATTGTAAATAAAATTAGAATCTGTTCATAAATCAGAGAGAAACCGCACAATAGCTACGGATAATGTCGTTGATAATTGACAGTTATGTGATATATAAACGCGAGCTTATTTAAATGTAAGGCGGCTTTCCTCGTACTTTTCTTAGAAATCCTGCATTATATGTAACTACTATTCTTTGTAAACTATCCATTTATTATTGACAATTATTTCCTATATAATTTTCACAACAGTTTTTTAATAAAATACAAAAAGACAAATTTACTTCTAAAACATTAAGCACTTTTTGTTTTAAAGGCGTTTTTCTATTATTTCTAACATTACTTTTAAATATTTCCATTTTTATAAAAGAAAATCCACATCTACTTCCGATGGTTAAAATTACCAATACTTTTTTGAACGAAGAATAAACCTTTTAGTTTAATGTGTAAGTTTAAAATCTCTAGCGAATTTTAATAATACATTATCCTTTATTACATAAACATAAGCACCCACAATTTTTTATTATTGCCTAAAATTTTAAAATTGCTAAATTGCTTCATTTGAAACATTTTTTAATACTACAATATTTTTCTGTACTGTACTGAAATTAATAATAATCACAAGTAATACCATAAGTGATGGCAATTTATTCGAATAAATTTTGTTTTTGCATGAAAGTTTGTTGCTTAGCGATTTTAATGAGAGCAACTGTCACGAAAAAATCACGAGCCGTCAGGCGAGTGATTTTTTCTATCAGTTGCTCGAATAAAAATCGCGAATAAGCAACAAACTTGAATGCGCTAAAAACGAAATTTATTCCGATTTAATTGTCATCACGAATGGTATTTGGAAAGACTATTCCACGACTTGAAACGAATATCGGTGAACGGTTCAATATTTATGTTAAAATGATACATCTCCTGCAGTATTTTAGCCGAAAATTTCGACATTGATTAAACAACACCTTCCTTATAATTATTTGCATTTACCTTATTCATATTCACAGTTTCCATTGAAGTTTTTGCTAAAGACTGGTAGTTTCTATGGGCGCAAAATTCTTCAAATTGTTTTCAAACACACAATCTCGTTTTAGTTTTATTTTTTGGTACAGAACTTGCCACCGTCGCATTTATTATGGATGATGAAGCCCTACCTAACCTTTTGATTTTATAACCTACTTACAACTGACATAAGTATAACCAACGTTTTTCGCTTTTTTATCAAGGCTAATTCATGTTTTTTTTGTCGGGAAATAGCTAACTTCAGTTTATTCAGGTGAATAAATAGCAAGTTGGTGTTTATTCACTTAAAAATTGACGTGATTGGCTAAAAAATAAAAAATGACTCCTTTTCATTGGCTACATGCAATAGGAGTGGAATAGTCATCACTATCACAGGAGAGATTTAATAAGTGACTATAGTTTTAATCTTTAGAGAGCGATTATCATCTTATTATAAGTTCGTTGTTCTATTGATTTATTTTTAGCTACATGATTTTAAGATGATTTTAATTTGAATTTGTTTTCTTACATGTATTTATTTTATAGTTACTTTTTTAATTTTAATTATGTTATATATTTAACCTAGATTTTGCAGATTAAAATTTTGTATTTCATAAATTGTTTTTTTATGTAATGCATGATAGTTAAATATTAAATAAAATAAAAATTAAAAATAAATCCAATTTTTGTTTAATTCATTTTTAATTTTGTGTATTTGAAATCAACAATATTATTATTTTTTATATAATTATAGTAAATTAAATTATATTATTAACATCATACCATCATCAATGATCGAAGCGGTGTCCTCGGCAAGGATCCCGCAGGCCCTATCCGTGAAACTGAGGGCTAGCACGAATAGCATCCAAGCGGCCAAATACATTTTGTCCTTCAGTGCACACATAAAAACCAAACCAAACCGCACTCGGCGACGAGATGCAAACGCACAGAAACTGTAAGTCGAAGACGACTGACTGGCGCTAAAAGTGCATCGGCGCGATCGTGGCACCAAATTACTATATTGTTAATACTAAACAGAGCGTGTGTTTTCCTCCCGAGTGAAACTCTCTCGCCAAAACCAAAAACGCCAAAGACACTCCAACAACGGCACGGGTGCGCTCTCTCGCTGAAACACTCCCACGCTCTCTTACTCTTCTTCTGCGGATCGTGGAAATCACTGAGGTTCCGCAGGCGGTGTCCACCTTTTTAAACGATCCCTACCCGGTCGCGATCGGTTATCAATTCTTTTTTAATTGCGTATTGTATTTCGAGTCTAATAATAATTTCACCATTTTATTTGCGAACAATTACTAATTATTATTACTGCGCGGTTGTTTTTAATTGTTTCGAATAATTGTCAACACTCAATTATTATTATTTCATGGCTGGGATTCGTAATCGGTTACATCATTAAACATATTACGAAATTAATTGATCAATTAGTAAATTATGAGTTTTTAATAATAATATATACTGAGTGGGGGTTGAATAAAAAATTGTGATGTGACCATCATACTACTTTCCCTGTACTATTCATATTATTGTTCTTTAAACTTTTTTTATCGTTGAAATATATTCCCTATATTTTACAATTACTCATATAGTTTACTAGCCACAGGAAAAAAATGCCAAAATTATTAATTTTTCATTTTTTATGAACCTTATAAAAAACATACTTTAATAAAATTTGATCAGTTTTTCATTTTCTTTAACTTTTGTTAACTTGTCTTATTTTTCAAAATTTCTTAATTTCAAAATTTGTTTGAATAAATCTATTCTTAAATTCTTAAAATTTTGAAGAAAAAATTGCTACAGATATTAGAATTATTTTTTTGTAAAACTACAAAAATAAAAATAAATCCGAAATAGCAATTGATGAAATATTGATAAATTCTTGGAAAGAAAAAGTACAGATATATTTATGAACAATTATTAGAAGAAATCTGGAAAATAAGGGCTATAATTTTCTAATAATCTAGAAAGGAAACAGTTGAAGAAAAACATTACAATTGATAATACAAAGCTACAATTTCTCAGAAAAGTATGTGGAAAATTCTAGAAATTTCGAAAAAAACTTATACATTTTATTAACCAGAAGAGAAACCCTAAGAAAACTCTGAGAATTTAAAATTAAGAATTCATTTGGAATTCAATAGAAGCGTTAGAATTGTATGGAAGAAAAATATCAAAAAGTTATGGAACAAGTTCAAGAATCCTAAAAATGAAATTCCCAAAAATGTATTACTGAAAGAAAAATCTTACAATTTAGAAAAGGTTTTTGGGAATATTAAAAAAATGAAAATTTAATTTAATTTCTAGAATTAAATTATTACTAATAATTTTGTTTGAAATTTATTGTAAAAAAACCCTCATAAGATAATTCAAAAAATGATGATAAATTATTTAAAAAGGAAAGAAAAATTGCTTAAATATTTCACAAATCCTCAAAACAATCATTGAAGATTGTTGAACCTTTAAAAAAATTTCAAAAAGCAATTCCACAATATTTTGTGAATTCAAAAGAAAAACAAAAATCTCTTACAATTTAGAAGAGATATTCCTTAAAATTATGTAGAAATTAATAGAAAAATTAGAGAGAGAGAAAACATCTTTATTATTAGAAGTAAATATTTTTACAATTTTTGTAAAGTGAAGAGTACAGACTTGAAATTTCTTCGAATCAGCGGCTATCGACCCGCGGCCTTTCAGCCTGGTTTTAACTGTCAAAAATGTCATGATTACTAAAGTCTTACGAAATTAACTGTCTTCTGTCATTCAAAGGTTGTGATCGCTAATGTCATTATGAACTGATGAGATGAATTGATGAATGATGATATGTGGGTGTTTTTGCTTTGGGTTGATTAAAGGTTACGAGGATTACACAACTAGTTAAGGATTTCGAGGCTATGGGGATTTGTGGCAAATTTTTGGGATAGGTGTTTCAGACGCTCTTCAATAGGGATTACTTGGGTTAATTCATATAGGGGGGTATTAGATGGGTTATGAATGGGATTAAGAGGGTGTCTGATTTTAGTAAGGATGCGAAGGGCTGATCGTTCTGCTACCTGGAGGGTTTTTAAGACGGCAGGACGGGGATTATGGAATAGGATAGTGGAGTATTCAAGAATAGGCCTACAGATCGTTTTGTAAATATGGGCGGCTGTGTGTGTAGATATGCCTTGATTTTGGTAGGTTTAAACTCTAAAACGTCGTGCTCTCTTCTTGATACTCGCCTTAAGGTTTTGGGTGTGGGATTTGAAGGTAAATTTGAGATCAAATGATATTCCTAGGTAAGATGTAAAAATTACAAATTGGAAGAGAATAAAAGCAACACTGACGAGAATGATGTGTCAATTTTTTTGGAATTCTAGGAAAATGAGAGAACAGTTCTTACAAAATAAGAAAAAATTCTTGAAATATCGGTAGATAAATGCAGAAAAAAATACCAAAAATTAGTTTCAGGTTTAGTCACAACAGTGATCGCGGAGGAGAGGTTTTAGTCAGTAGGAGTCCGACACTACTCTACTATAAGTGTGTCCATGCAGGATTTCCTCTTCTATTACCAAAAAAAAAAAACGTTTCCCATCTCCGATCTCCAACTGTGCTACGCTGGTGACCGTCAGGGCTGTTGTTGACAGGGAAAAGTAATTAATAAAAGAAATTGTAAATAAAATATTAGAAATCAGAAAGAAATAGTAATGCGCATTTATTGACATGAAAAAGGTTTTTAATCAAGTACGCAGAGAAGCTGTGTGGAAAGTGGATAAATGAGAAATTGTAACGATATACGCAAAGAATGGAAGATAGACGACTGGTAAAACAAATATGCCGTCACCTTTTAGTGGACGAAATGTACATTTAACGTGTGACCTAAATCAGCAAAGAAAAAGGATTACTAATTATTTTATTCAATTAAGTATAAAAACACACAAGTATCAGAAAGAAATAGACGTTGACAAAATAATATAAAATATTTACTTGGGCGGAGGGTACATAAATGAATAGTAGTAGTAGTAGTGTTTGGCTATCGACCACGTGGTCCTTCCGCCAATAATTGAATATTTACTTAGAAAAATTAGAGGTTAGGTAATAATCTCCACAAGATATGGAGAATTTGATTTTACTATTATCTAAATCTAAAACGGCACTACGAACAAGCTAGTATACTAATTGATATAAATAATTGAAATTGTAACTTTATCAAAAATTAAATTGCAGAAAACAGAACAAGAAACAGAACAAGAATACAAAGCAACTAAAATAATATTAGATTGTTAAAACATTTAAAAATACCAGCCAATGGAAACATATATTAATATTGGGTAAATAGTAACTCTTGTTTTGTTCCATATTGTTTTTATTTTCATTTACCTGACACGTGTTTCGGTCTTCGCAGACCAAAACAAGAGTTACTATTTACCCAATATACAGGGTCCTGCAACAGTGCGTCAAGCTTTCCTAGCGCCTTTCTCGTAAGAGATAGAAAAAAAATGTTTCATATAAAAATTTATTGAATTAAAAATCTCTATGCCGTAAAATTATTTTAAAATATACAGGGTGTCCCAATTTTGCGTTATAACAAAAGCAAACATTTTTTTAAATGGAACACCCTGTATATTTTTTCATTTTATAATTTGGATAGTATTTTATAACTTAAACCTTTTTTTGGTTTTTAATTTCGATATGGCATTTCCGAGTTATTGACGTTTTTCTGAAAAAAATGTAAAAAGCGGAGGTTCACAAAAAAAATTATTCTGATGTTGTATTTAAAATTTAAGAAATTTTATTTTTCCTATGGTTGGTCATAAGTACTGTTTATGTACCAGTGTTAAAAATTTTCACTTTTGAGGAAACCCTGCCTTTGTATCAGACACGCCATTTTCTAAAATTTCAAATTGTCGTAACTCTTTTTTTTTTAATGGAATCATATATTTTTTTTAAATTTCATATTATTCTGCATCTAATTTCCTACAAAAAATATTAAGCATACCCTATACCTAAAAGTGATATTTTTCAAGATATAAAAAAATTTATATTTCAAACGGTCCTTGAATACGAATTTGTTTTTGAATAGATAGCCATGACTGAAAAAAATGCATCTGTCAATTAAACAATTAGTTTGACATGTAAATGGGAGGTGTGAATTACAAAAAAACAAAAGAAGAAAGCCTATCATCAACGAGGAACCAAAAAGACATTGGTGAAGGAACTGGCATAAGCGAGAGGTCAGTACAAAGCATTCTGAAGAAAAAATCGATGTCAAGCATATGATATTCAGTGCTATTGGTGATTCCTTATAAACAATTTCAGGTTTTGTTAGATCCTTAGATCTAGCAGGTCATTTGGTG